>OY747705.1:12172500-12500000 GCA_963556495.2 Valencia hispanica
TCTGTTCTCTACTGGCCAGATCAATACAGCCGTCCCGTGGGTGGTCGAAAGTTAAGGTAGGCAGGACCATGAATATTAATTTTCTATATGACGTAGAAGAAACTGACTTTTACTGACTCACTCGTTTTTTCCGTCTATTTCCTTTATATGGCTAATGCAGGCAATGGGGGTTCACATTCAGCATGCATATGCAACTCAGATTACACGGTTTCTCAGTGAACGAGACCTTTAATCAAAGTGGGCCTCTTGCAGTTTCCACATCATCATCGTCCATGTTTTTCATGCATAAACAAATTTCCAAAAAGCCAAAAAGGTTTAGAACCTTCTTTCAGCCAGCTGACCAACAGCTGAGGTACCCACTCTATTCACAAAACAGCCATAAAAAAACTTTAAAGGCTTTAAACCAATGGCTTGTAATTAAAAAGCTAATCTCGATGTAGTTCAATGCGCTCAGATTTAACTTTACATAACAAACTTTATGCACGACTCAATCTTGGAATGAGCAATGAAGTCCATAAGAACCAAGCAAAGGCACATGAACTCTTCATTAGCCCTCAAAGTGCTTATTCAAACAAGTCTGGTATCAATACAGTCTTACATCAAACGCCACCAATGTGATAGAGAAGACTTCTTACAAACTTATGACCATTAAAACATTTTAGAATTTTTTTTATTTTTATATGAAGGTTAAATCTAAAAAAGTCTGATTGTTTTTATAATCAACTCTTCCAGAACCCTTTTTGTTTTAATTAGTATAAATCCAGCACATCACACTCCTGAACTGATGAAAATTGCTCTCCTGGCAAAAATCCTTCAGCAAGTCCTTCATGTTGGGGTGGTACCGTACAATAACAAAGAGGGTGACTCATTCCGCGGTCTCCTGACAGCAGGAGTCATGGCTCTCACAAATACACAAGTATAAATCCTTCAATGGCTGGGTTAGCTACAAGGGCATCTAAATGAAATGTTAATAATCGCGGCAACACGGGAACAACAAATCAAATGATATTAATAGGATAGGGAAACATATCAGTAAATATATTGGTATTGGCCCAAATTTTCATATACCAAATTAAGGCAATCGTCCTCTGAAAATATGTGTCTTCAATATTGTAAGACAATTTGTCATTTTTGTAGTAAAATTAAAAGTATGACCGCTAGTTGGTGGCTGTTATCACCTTCTTTATTCCAGTGGATCAACTAGATCTAGTAATAAAACTGGATGTGTTAAAGTGTGAAATAGGTTGTAATGTTTAGAATGTTGTGGCAGTTTTTCTACAGTTGAATTCAGTAAAAAAAAAAAAATCCCAATATATAATCTTACTCACAGTATTGCGACATATCGTATCGTCTCCCCTGAATCACGATACATATCGCCGGATTTTTACCAATACACAGCCCCAATAATAAATTATAAATAAATAAATACTAATCTGTAATCTGCCTATGAAAAATGAAGAACAATATGTTAGGCACCACAGCAACCAGCCAATAAACAGAAGCGATTTCATAGACATCACTTGCATTTAAATGCAACGCATTTAAGTTAAATAGAAGACCTGTGGGCCTTTACCTTATGCCTGGGCTGATTAGGAGAGGACACCACCACTGTGTTACAGATCGTGAGAGCGATAAAGAAATCAATAATATCAGAGAGGTCAGAGGGCAGCTGGGACATGGGCTGGCGGTGGTAGCGCATGAAGTCCATCTGACTGCTGCATTCATTGACTTTGTCTAAGAGCTGAGGGTCAGGGGTGATATCTTTCTCCTAGGGGACAGAGGAGGGATTCATTAGTGGGGAGCAGAAGGAACAGTGATAGACGGTGAGACAGAGCGGTGCACTGACCATGGGGCTGCTGAAGGCTGTGTGCTTAGATAGGATGCTGGCCCGCTTGGCCTCGGCCCTGCTGCCTGTCCGGCGATGGGACTTGGTGCTGTGGGATCGCAACACAATGCGTCCGCTCTGATGGCTGGCAACACTGTCCCGTCTGGGTAGGGTGCCACCGTGGGACATACATTCTTCCTCCTCTGAATCGATTTCCTGATACATGGCAATTCTTCTAGCTGCATTGCGCAAACATACACCATTAAGAAGGACTTTAAAGGGAAAAATGTGTTTCCTTTAAGGTGCATGTGTGCTGGCTGTTTGAACTCACCGTTGGCATCATGGGAGTACTCCACCCCGGCCACAGTGCATCGTCGGAACACCATCTTGTTTTCCGTCAGTGTGCCCGTCTTGTCAGAGAAGATGTATTGCATCTGGCCCAGATCCTCTGTGATATTAAGTGCCCTGCACTGCAGCTGAGAGTCTGTCTCCTCATCGTACAGATCCACGTCCTGATGGATGAAGTACACTTGGCAGATCTTCACAATTTCGATTGACACAAAAAGCGAGATGGGTATCAGCACCTGGGAGAGGAAGAATGTCACAAGGATGATTTAGAGCTGGTCCTGAACCTGAATAGACATGTAATATGAAAGTTCAAATAAGCTCCAAGGAAAATAGTTCAGCATTTTAGTGCTTCAATGTTGTTCAATTACCTAAAACGCATTGAAATGCTACATTTTTAACGAGTGTGAGTGTTTGCCAGAGATGTTCTGAGACGTTGGTAGGTTTCTGCATTTGGACGATTTTCGCTTGATCACCCTGACCTTGTGGTTGGAAACTCAAATATCCATTATTTTTCCTATCAGCTAACGCCGCATAGATAAGTGATACAAGATCTCAGTGACAAACCTTTTCAGTGCTAAAGTTCTTAATGAGTAAAGAAGACTCAGTATGCCATTTTTAACACTGGTGAGGTGTTTAAAGAGTCACTGGAAACCACAGGGGAGTAGTAACAAGTTACATTTGCTTGATACATTGTTTTGGGGAAAAATAAATAATTTTAAGAATAGTTTAAGTACACTGTACCCTTTACTTCTACTTAAGTAATATCATTAGGAATCATCACTACTCTTGAGTAAAATTTCTAGATGCTCCACCCACTGAGTAACTTCACTGAAAAAAAAAAAAAAAAATATATATATATATATATATATATATATATATATATATATATATATATATATATATATATATATATATATATATATATACACACACACTGTTGTATTGGAAAAGTTTAATCTGGTAAGTGCTGCTTCTGCTTAAAATTTGTTATATTGAGATAATGTTACGCATTTGTATAATTTTCTTTATTTTAGTTTTTAAAATACCCACCTCTGCTGGAAGATGGAAGAAACTTTTTAAAAGCAAACTTGATTGTTCATTGAGACATATCAGCCATTCACACACCAAAGTTGCTCTGTTTTATCCTTTAGACTTTCAACATCTGTCATAGAACCGGGTGGATTTGGAAATGGATCTACATTCTCGGGCAAGGATGTCCAGCTCCAGTCCTCAAAGGCGCGTATCCTACTGGTTTTAGATGTGTCACTGCTCCAACACAGCTGAATTCAACAGTACAACTATCTCCTCACTCAGCATGTCAAACTGCTGCAGAGGCCTGCTTAGGAACCATAATTTAATTCAGGTGTGATGAACCGGGAAAATAACTAAAAAATGTAGGATATCGGCTCTTGAGGACTGACTTTAGACATCACTCCTGTGGGGCCATGGAACTCAAACAATGGTGCAATTATCACTGGTGGTACTTGGGTTGCCTTTAGTAGTACTCAGAGATTTTTATTTATGTGTTAAATGTTTCACAAGTTAAATATGAAGAAAGTTAGTAATAATGTAGAGCTAATAAGCCCAATTAGCAGAAAAGACTAGTAGTTTAAGCACAGTAATCTTTGCTTCAAACAGAAATAATTCAAAAGGAAGCGAAGTGAAGATTTTTGCGAGAACCCATCACCCTCAGTATAAAGTAAAAATGAGGACAATGAACCACAAGTGCTGGTGATCACATAAGCTGCAATGGAACAACCTCTGACTTTGGAGGTTAAATCTGGGAATAACTTCCAACCCAACTTTACCATGTTGCAAGTTGCAAGCCAGCACATTAAATCAGAATTGTCATTATACTATCAATGTCTGCGATATTAGAACCACAAAGGATTGCTTGGATGCAATTTTTGGCAGGCTATTATAGGACATTATACTCCAAGTCAGTAATATCTTTGGCCAGTTGGGGGACTCAAACTGTCCTTGATGTCCATACCGGCATAGATCTGTGTTACCTGTTAACCTGAAAAGAACATCTGTGAAAAGTATTTAAATCCCAGGCAAACAGGAAGTTGTGTATTAGATGTTCCTTGACACTCTGATAAACTAAAAAAATTAAAATATAAATAACAAAAATTCATTTCCCGCCCCACAGGAAAACAATACTGAAATAATATCAGAAGTTCTTGCTTTATGCTTCGTTTTAGACATTTCCAGGAACTGCTTGTTGGCAGACTTAAAGAAAAGGGCGGGTGTAGCAGCTCAGAGAAATATGGGTGTCAGAGGCACCATCACTTCTGTTTGTTTTGTAAAATTTGAAAAGTTCAAAGCAGGACATTTAACACTGAATCGACTGAGTAACTCTTTGGCCTTTAAAAGCCATCTAGGAGCCATCAAAAAGAAATGGAAAGAAACTGTATGATTCCTAAAAATAGAGCCAATGGATAGCAGACACAGGAAGAAAAGAAGTGGACCTACAGCTTAACCCTGTGCAATCCCACATAAAAGAGAAGCAGAGGAGGATAAAAAAAAAAATCATGAGGTTTGACAAAGTTTGCTACTTGACTTGGTCTATCTCAAAAACTCTACTGTAACATTATAACATATCTTTTAGAAGTCACATGATAGCTCAAGAAATGTAGGAATATTACCTAAAATGCACAAAGTAAGCAAGCATATTTTTACGTATCACTAAATATTCTTAGAATACAGAATTCAAGTGTAAATTTTTTGTAATGTGCTCTTCAGTTTTTCTTAAAGTTTTATTTTTTTGGTAATTTCTGCCACTTGGTGCAGTATTTTGAGTTACTGGTTCTGATTGGGTTTTTTCATTCGAGAGAATGCAGTATTTACAAAGAATACTCTGACAATACACTTTAAGCTGCAAGTGCGAGTGCCGAGCATGAACAGAGAGCGCGAGAGGTGTGAGAGTCAGAGTTGAGCGCGCGCCAGAACATGTGTTGAGCAAGCGCGTGTGAGATTTACATGCCCACACCAGAAATTATTGTTTGTTCTGCACAGATACATGCGCTCATATTAGTCTGACTGCACACTTAGGTTGTGACCACAAATATAAAGGCAGCAGTTTTACGGAAGGATCAGACTGGAAGTGCAGTTAAAAAAAATAAATTAAAAAAAACTGTTGGCAAAGTGAAGGTGTTTTATAATCCAAAATACTGTCTTTGAAGCAGGGGAAGAAGACACAGAAAATATTATCTTGGCTAAGAACAGGAGACTGAGGCTACAGTTCACACCGGGTAATTAAACCATTACCGAATGGAAAAGCGTTGCCTGGTCTGATGAGAGTCGATTTCAGCCGTGATTTGAGCAAGGTTTATTCTCAAATATGGGCAAAGTATTATTTGAACATTTCTACAACACTTTAACACTGACTGTTTTCAAGGTGTTCTATTATTTTCTACTCTGGCTATGTCTGCTTGTACTATTTTACTTTATTTTTTTTAAATCTCATCAAATATCCAGTCAGTCAACTTTTTTAAATTTTAAGAACATAATGAAATCAAATGAATTTCAGGAATTGAAAGGAAAGAGAGGGGGGGGGGGGGGGTTCTCCAATTAATGCTGATTAAAGTAAAAAAAAAAAAAAGATCATATGCACATTTGTATTTAATTGTCTTGATTAAAGTATACTGAAAACATACCAAACCGTGACTTTATAACCCCAACTACGTACCAAACCGGGATAGAAAAAAAAAAAAAATATATATATATATATAGTGGAAGGTTAGTGTATGCTTTGATGCTTAAATAAGGAATTTCTGTTGGATTTCAAACTAATGCCTCTATCAAAGTATTTGCAGCCCACTTGTTGTTATGGTTTATGTCTGCTGTGAGTAAAAGGGTGATTGGTGTAGCACCTCTAGCAAAAAGATATGAAAATGTAGTGGAGGCAAGATCAAAACCATGTACCAGAAGAAAAATGCTGGTGCAGAGGAGGAACATTTCAAAGTGTGCTCTGCCTTTGCTTGATTGTTTAGGGAAAAAAAGGTTGGCATGAGCCATGATGGGATATTTCCATTAATGTTTCTGCTGAGAAGAATGAGTCATAACATCTGGGAGGACAGTTAAGTTTGCTCACTTTGCCCCGTTCCCCTGAAACACTGTTTCAACAGAGCTGCCTGGCAATGCGGCCACTGTTTGTACAGCTGAACCACATAACCGTCCACGCTGACTTCTCATTCATTTCTATAATAAACATGAGATCAAATGCGAGCTGCCGCTGATGACACTGTGCAGAATGACATTTTCACTGATGATCCGAGTCACAAGCAAACAGATCAATAGGTCTTAGTGCCACTTCTTCCTGACTTGATCCTACAGCAGAGGCTGTGTGAGGCATAGAGAGCATACTTTCTCACTGCCTGCAGAGTTTTTAAGTGAAGATAAAGACTTAGAGGTCACGTGCTCGGAGGCTGCAATAATTTTAGCCGCCAATTTGATTTACAGCACTGGCCTGTGTAGAGTGGAGGAGAACATTTTCTAAATACTGATACGGCTCGTCTTTGCACATGTTATCTGGGTTTCACTTCAGTTTTTGTTTTTCTCCCCTTCTCCCAGTTTTGTACCTGAAAGACGATGATCATCGTGAGGAAGAGATAAATGGCTGACATGATGGGTGATAAGTCTGTCCCTTCAGGACCAAGAACGTCAAACACTGGCCTCTTATCTCCGTACTGAAACATCCACAGCCCATGACCTGGAACAGCGACAGCAGAGGTCAGCAAAAAGGCTGAGAGAAGAAAAATAAAAAGATCTACAAAAGCACCAATGAGAATGATTTAGGATACAGTGTTGGGATATTTGCCCTCTCACAGATTTCCTCTCCGTTTGCTTTTTGTCCCACTTTCAGCTCCTCAAACAAACGTTTGTGTTAAAAAATAGCCTAAGTATATTTAAAAAATATATATATATCATTCATCAAGAGGAAAAATGTTATCCAAACCACCCTGGCCATATGTACAGTAATCAACTAGCCTTTTTAATCATTATTAACCACTTTATTTGGATAGCTAAGTTCAATTTCACTGACCACACACATTTCTGATTACTGCCTATTGAAATAAAGCTCAAATCTGCCTGACAACATGAAGTAGACTGAACGACCTCAAAAACCAGCATACGATGCCCGGACCTAAAGGAATTAAAAAAAGAGATGAGAAAGAAAAAAAAGTAACGGACATCTATCAGTGTGAAAAGGAATAAAAAATAAAGTTTTGGAACACAGATGAATCACAGCGAGAGCCGTTATCCACAAGTGGAGAAAACATTGAACAGTGGAGAACTTTTCCAGTAGTGATCCGCCTACCAAAAATAATCCCCCCCCAAAAAAGGAAAAAAAAAAAGCAAATATCGCCTCCATGAAAGTCCCAAGGTGAGAACCTCTGCTGACCAAAAAGAAACAAAGGCCCATCGAACAGTTGCCAACAAACCCCCCCCCCCCCCATCCTGCTGACCTCAAAGACTTTTGAGAAAATATTCTACTGATTTTCATCAATATCAAATATTACAATCTGGTTGCCTAATTTATTATTTCACATCAAATCATTACCAAATGATTTCTGTAATCGGTCATCCCTACAGTTCAACATGGTGATGGTAGTGCGATTGTCTGGGGCTGCTTTGATGCCTTAGGAATTGTGGGAATTCCTGGATTTAATGGAACCATTAACTCTGCTCTCTACTGGACAATGCTGACAATGTCCGGTCATCAGTTTGTAACTTAAAGCGCAAGCAGGGTTACGCAGCGGGACGATAATCCAAAGCAGGAATAGACAGATATATTGGGTCGATATTTAAAGATGTAAATATATATAGGCATAACCGGATTTACTTCTTTAGTAGAGGCGAAATCGTCTGTTTAGTAATTCCTGTCTGATGGGTCAGCAAATGTCAAATCCAGCATTTCTTTGTATTTACCTTTTTTGTAAGTTTAATACTGGGTCAGTTTTTTTATTTTATTTGTTTGATTAACTTAGGTTAAATGTTTGATTTTAACACTCTGCTGTGCACAAAATTAAGCTTCAACAGTTGGTTAAATTCAGGTTCAGAAATGTTGAGCATCCACTGTTGGTATTAGTGCGACATTTTAGCAGCAAATAAGCCCCCCCCCCCCATAAAAAAAAACATCTGCAACAAAAATTGCCCCCAAAAACAAACAGAAAAGAACAAAAAACACTAAAAAGAACAAAATCGGCAGCAAATATAGGCCATCGGCTGACTATGACCTCTACAAATTGGCATCAGCAATAGAAAAACCCATATTGGTCGAGCTCTAATCTAAAGCACATCATTTTGTCGTTTTATATTTAAAAAATGTAAAAGACTTCTCGAGTTTCTTTTTCTTGAAAAACTAAATCCTCCTTTTATAAAACTGCTTTTTGTATTTCCTAAGGTTTTTTTCCCTGATATTAACATTTGTTTGTTGAGCTAAAGTATGTAAACAGGATTTAAAAAGAAGCAATCAATAAACTTGTCTGTGACGGGGCAAATATCTTTCATGGAATACAAAACAACGCTCTCCCAACACGGCACGGCTTCGACTCTTACATACCAACAGCAGCGAACAGGCACATAACCAGCAGGATGATGACACACCAGAACACATCCACGTTCATCTGTCTCTCCAGCTTGCTGCGCTTGTAACGCGGGCCGTTGTTGTTGAGCATGGCTTTGGTCTCATGACCTGCAGAGATGCACTACGCGTTGGTCACGGGTCTGAAAATGGAGTGGGAGAGAAAGCACGACAGTGATGCCGTGGAGGCTGACCTGCGTAAATGACTATTCCCACGGCTTCCTCCGTGTTGCGGACGGTGCAGCCTCGCAGGAGGAGGTTTTCCTTGTAAAGTGCGTCTCTTCTGCCGCTTTGGTGGATTCTGGTAGGGCGGAAAAATTCATTAAAAAAAAAAGTTACCTAATGGAAAACAAAAAACATTGTTCAGGTGAAAAATAATTATAGTTTTGATTCCTGCCTAAAATAACACAAGCTTAAAGACAACATGAGTTGGTTCTCCCAGGGTGCTCCTAACTATTATGGTCTGCCCTGATCTGAGCAAAAATTCCCACTGATCCTACAAACAAAACCTCCAGAGATTGGACTCGATCAGGCATTTCACTACCTGCTGCTTAGCCTCAACTCTCACTCACAACCTGTCTGTTTTAAGCCTGTATGAATGCAGGGCCTCACTGAAGTATTCACACCCCTCGAACTATTTGATGTCACATTACAATTACGAAATTCTATGTTTATAACTAGGATTTTTTGTGTAGGGCTAAAACAAAGTATCAACTATCCGAGTGTCGTCTTTAATCTGATACGAATAAATAAAATGGGGTGCAACCAGTAGACTAATTAACGAATTCAGCCGCCTTGTCTGCAATTTATTGTTGTCGTCTGTTCTCTGAAGGCCTCAGAGGGTTATTAGAGAACATTAGAGAACAAACAACACCATGAAGGCCGAGGAGCACAGCAGACAGCTCAGGGAGAAAGTTGTTAGAAGGTTTTCTACAGAGTCACAAGCCTTGAACCTCTCACACAGCTCTTTTTACCCAAAAATGAGAAGGTCACAGCACAAACCTACCCAGAACGTGGCCACCCACCTACCACTGGACACGCCCCTGAACACAAGTTGTTGTTGTTCCAGGAAGGATTTCCTGTAGCAGTCTGTATTACAGCGGGTCTAAAGATGCCTCACCCCTCCTTTCCACCGGATGCGTAAGCGGCACGTTACAGGAGCAGCACGTTTCACTTGCGTATTCTGCTGCTTGGCCCTTTCCACCGGGTGCGTATAAGGCGCAAAGCAGCAGGGGAGCAGCTGTCACCGAGAGAGCGCAAAATCAAGCGTGGTTTCGTCAGTAAACAACAACAAGCAGGAAAAGACAACATGGCTCCCAAAGGTCTGTGTTTTATGTTATGTCCGTTTTATATTAGCCAATAAGTTTGTTATGTCAGGGAATATCCAAAAATCGCTCATTTGTGTGATGACACAAATGAGACCCTCCCGCGAGGGACTGACTTCTCACCGAGCCGCACAGGTAGTGACCTTTTTTTAAGTAAAGCAACCGCAAAGAAGCACGTTTCTTTTATTTTGAAAATTTCCAGATGCCGAGCCGTTATATTTCCTGTCTTCCCCTATCCAAAATGTAGAAATTTACGCGCTTCAGAGGCGTACTGCGTAGAAAATAGGACTGGCGCATATATTTAGAAAAGTGCTGCGACATGTCGTTCCTGAGACGCGGCAGACTCGTGCTGCTTTCGCCTCCGGTGGAAATGGTTCTATTGACTACAGTGGTGGCTATCAGCTGCGTATGACGTGCTGATCCTGTAACGCGCTGCTTACACGTCCGGTGGAAAGGAGGGGTCAGACCGAAGACACACTGTTGTTGTAAAGGAGTCAACATGAAGATGATGCCATGGTTCTGTCTCAACTTTGGAGCCAAGCAACTCAATCTGCTTTAAAAACAGTGATGCTGTTGTATAAACAAGCACTGAAAAGTTTCAGATCGGAATCCCGTGAACTGGCACCAATGTACAATACCGTGGAAATATTTTACAATCTCCAAAGCTTTGAAAACTTTTTCGGATTTCTGTATTTTAAAACGGACTTTTAAATGTATCAATGGTCTTGTCCCAGTGTTAGTCAGCAGAACAATTCTAAAAGTCAGGAGCAGCACAGGAGTTGCAACAAGAGGAGCAGATCGAGGAGACTGCAAGCTACCAAAATACAAATCATCACTTGGTCAATCCTTCAAAGGTCCTCAGATTTGGAATAGTTTACCATATGCAATAAAATTGTTAACAGAGCGTAGTTTTTAATTCTCAGGTTAAGCAATGGCTGAAACAAAACAAAAAAAAGAGACTGAACACTGATGTAAACCAGTGTGCTTTGCATTGGCTAGATAATATTTTTAACATTTCTAAGCATGCATCTCCATGTATCTTCTGTTCCAAGGTATAGGAATAATATATATATATATATAACTCTGTGTGTGTGTGTGTGTGTATTAGTGGACTGACCAGTTTTATCTTTGTTGTATAAAAAAAAAGAAAAAAAAAAGAAGCCCAACCAGGAACTGGGTTCACAAATTAGCGCTTGGCTATCAGCAACGGTTGCATTATTCTATAATGCAACCTTGCTTTTTGTGCTGTCTTTGATTAACTAAACTTGATGATGAGAGTTGTCCATAATGTCTTTTTTGATTTTTTTGAAGAATCCTTCTTTGCATCATCGTCCACAGAACAGAATCAATCCTCTTTATCAGGTTGTTGAGCCTTTTTAAGTCCCTGACTCTAATGCTGCTACTCCAGCAGATGATGGCCGAAGAGATTACACTCTCCACAGCAGATTTAGAGATGCGCAGCTTCTTGCTGCAAACACTTGCCGAATCAGCCCTGTCACAGTGACGCTGTTTACCGACAACAGAGGTCAAGCTTTGACCTCTGACACCAAGCCCACTGACACATCACCACATTATAGATTAATACGTTTCCCTGAGTCAGTTCACACACGGCTTAATGGAGTTCACCGCTAGGACTGCTAGAAAAGCAGATAGCACCCTCTGAGCTCTCTCTCTCTGAAAGGGAAGCGCGATTAGACTGGGTGTCACTGACCGTAATGTAATAAAACACTGGTAAGCCAAGGCGATGAGCCCTGAGCTCCACTGTAGCCTGGCAACTGAATACCTGCAGCATCTGGTCTCCTCCTAAGCAAAGAATACATGTCATAATTTGAAGGTGAGTCGGAGTGGATTCCTTACAGGGAACCCGACATATCCAATGTGTTAATACGGTGACGCCATGAAAACTGACAGTGATCCAGGCCTGATGATATCTGAAAGTAGATGGGTTGGGTATCGGATAAACAGATGTGAAGGGAATAAGCATATCCTTTTTAAAAAGAAGCCAGTTTGTTGTTTTTCCACCTCACTGATAAAACTGATAACATTTTATTTGTACTGTAAACACAAAGCTCTATTTTGCTTAGATTGTGCATACCCAAGCCTAATCAACCAACCAACCATCAAATTAATTGAACTAAATTCATTTATATAGTGCTGATTACAAAAAAATAAAGTATTTTCACAGCAAATTAAGTTTTTATACCACTCAGCAGAGAAAGGGAACAAAAAGTCGTCATTTCATGTTTAAACTTCAACAGAGCTGACCTGACCTGATGGGATCTACGTAAAGCAGACCAATCAGAGCCATTGGGCTTTTTGAGAGTGGGTAACTGTCAACAACTTTTGTTTTTTCAGGAAATATGTAAACATGTGGAAGCTTTGGGCCGTTTCACGGAAACTTTACAGCTTCTTTGGAATTTCGTTGCCAGGAGGATATAAGGCACATGAAGTTAAAGTTCTCCGTGGTAATGACAGTTGGATCCTAATTATATTTCAATTTTCCATTTCCATTTACGTCAAGTTTATTTGTGTAGCACATTTCAGCAACAAGGCAGTTTAAAGCATTTTATATGATAAAAACATAAAAAAAAACATGAACCATACATTACAATGGCAAAATAAAGAGAAGTAATTTAAAGCTGCAATCCACACAATAATTACCCTATGTTCCACTTATGAATCAAAGGCAGCTCTAAACAGATTGTGATTTTTAGCCTTGATTTAAAGGAACTCAGTGTTACAGCAGTTTTGCAGTTTTCTGGAAGTTTGTTCCAGATTAGAGGAGCATAGAAACTTAATGCTGCTTCCCTATGTCTGGTTCTGATTCTGCCGATTAGACTGGAACCAGAAGACCTGAATGAATTACTGGCATTTGGGAAATTTCAGTTTTATGTTTTGCACAGTCTCTGTATTCTCATTATTAAATGATTTGTAAAAAAAAATAAAAAAATACAACCTTTAGCAAGTGGTTAATGCTTACTGAATTACAGCTGATTACCCAAACCAGACCTGGATTAAGGAAAGAAAAGCTAAAGAGATACATTGACAACAACTTACTCTAACGACAATCATGTAGGCATCCTACCAACTGTTAAGAAGCTTAAGGACATGCAGTTTCTCATTATCAAGGTGAGCAATTTTTTTATTTTATTTGCAAGCACAAACATCTTGTGCAGTTTGCACCGTCATAACCCACATGCAAACTGTATTCTTTACTTTGATATTTCTGTTTCAGTTATGAGTACAACCCAAGTTTAACTTGAAAATTCTTGGCTTACCTGCAAACCACCATCTAAGTTCATTTCCATTGAAAACAAAACTACGCTGAAATCATTTATTAAAGGTTTACAAGTCAAAGACTGAGCATCATAATGTTGTCAGAGGGCCCGGTGGCGCCTGTGTACGGCAGTTTCTCTTCAGTCAGCACGCCCTAGGGCAGCTACAACGTATATTACCACCATCAGTGTGTGAATGTGTGTGTGAATGGGTTAATGTAGTGTAAAACTATTGTAGTCCTCTGACTGGAAAAAGCACTATACAATTTACCATTTACCATGAAAGAAAATGTCAGAGCCAAAAAAAAGCCAGAAAAACTTAACATTTAATGTATGAATAGATTAGAATAAAAATTTTCCTTCGGCTCTCCAGAACAAAACATTCATGCGCATATACACACATTATGACACTACGTAGCCTGATTGGATCTCATCATTTACGATGGTTAAATGGACGCTGATTGAAACAAATACAATTTCCACTTTTTTTAGAAGCAGATTAGTCATTCTAAATTGGACTGTTCTCCCTAATGAAAGCCCTTGGAGCCACGGCTCTCTAAGAGGAAAAGACCATCACCAGGTATGCATAATGACAAAGCTAACCGAACAGCAAAGTGAGGCTGCCAACTGCAGTAAACAGAAAAAGGATCATGTCGTAGCTGCTTACTGGAGACACAGAAAAAGGAAGGAGGAAGCACTCCTAATCTACCCGCCGATTCTGCTAAGCAGGTAAAGGATCAGAGGTATAACCGGAAATTGAAGATATGTATTTCGGATTTATCGCGATACACAATAAGAATCGCTTTAAGTCCTTCCATTGCGTTAATGCAGCTGCAAACAGTAAATCCGACTCTCACCCTCCTCTCGACAGCAGGACAAAAGCTATAAGTTTAGCAGCTTTCTTTCCAAATGAACAAACAGACATAATACTGAACCAATTCTATTCCAAAACAAAAGCTGCACATAAAAAAAAAAGCACAACAGACAGGATAACATATCTACAAAAAAAAAGTCATAACTGTTAATCCGAGATTCGTGGAAATTCCCCCATTTATCAGACCACACAGATGCTAAACAGCAGCAAGACCCCAAAATGACCTGCCAAACCCACTGAAAACAGCTGAAACTGAAGGCTTGCTCACACATGAGCCAAGCACCTAAGCAGACCAATGTTTAGGAATAAGTAACCGAAAGAACAGCCTTTTAAACGCGTGCCATGTTTGTTTAGAGAAAACAGTCGTTGTAGTTTTAAGTTTGAAATAATTACCGTACAATATAGTATTTTCCATCAAATCATGTCTGTTCCACATGAACCCTGACACAGACAAAAAAAATACCAGCGCAAAAATGAGATTATAGCCTAGTTTATACTTCTCCTTCTGTGGAGGTGCGGAGACACGCAGCGCCTATTATCCGTCGACGCAAGGGCTCTCCGACAGGCACGCAAGGACGCACGGAGTAGAGCCCAATTTTTTAACTATTCGTCAAACGTAACGGAGAGCGCATGTCTGTGATTGGTCAGCCCCAGATCATTTCACCAGAACGGTGCTCTATAGTCGATGTAATATGTAGTCAATGCTGCTTTTGGGCACCAGATGCTTTATATTGCAAGGCCAGTTTATCTAATATGGTCTTTTGGTGATTTTGAACACCAGGAGGTGTAGAGAACAACAAAACAGACCACTGTGTTTGTTTACACGAGTTTTTAGAGTATTCGATGAGCTGCACTTCTAGTAAAAAGCTCTCCAGTTCAATCAAAACTCATGTCGGCCATTGCTCTTTGAGTGGATGTGCGTTTACAAGCTGAAGTAAATAAACTTTCGTTGACCAGAGACGTCACTGCAATGGTTGGCAGACCTGACAGAAAAGGTCCGCACCCCCTGCTGTCCTGGCGGAGAATTGCTTTGCAACACTGACGCACCAACGAAGAAGAATAAAAGGAAAACGTCTCCATCGATACGTGTGCGCGTGGGTGCAAACAGCTGACAGTAATATAGCTCACTTGTACACATTTGAACGATTTACAGTGCGATTAGAGTGCTCAAAACAAAAGCACAAGCTATGTTTTTTTTGTTTTTAGTTTTACAGAAAGCTGTACTTTTGTGGTTTAGACTAAATGCTGCGCAACGTGTTCTCTGATAAATATTCAGCATTTAGGGCGGCAAAAATCCTAACGACTGTTTCAAATGAAGTGATTGAGTGATTGGTTAAAACAGGAGCGTCAAAATCAGAAAAAAAAGTTTCACACGGCTTGAAAAATTACATAAGACCAAATTACACACCCATTGACAAAGGCATTGAAATTAAAGTTAATCATTCTTTTTCCCTCAGATCAGAGCGCCTCGCTTCCTTAAAGCTTTCCTTTATTTAGAGAGGTTTTCTTTTAAAAACAAGCCACCCGTCTGTAATTCCAACATCTGATGCTGAAAACTCAAAACTCTTGATAGCCTCGTTAGATTTCCGACAGCATCGTCACCTCACCTGGCAAACAATCTAGGCGCTTGGATATTTTACAGTTAGCGATGCGTTTAGGATAGTGAGGAGGAATTGAGCTTCCAGAGAATCAGTTGCAGTGGTTTACGCCCGAATAGTCAAGACATTGTCATTTTTGGCGTTTCGCGCAGCGCGACACACTGAATAAATCTGTCATAGGTCCCTCATCTGAGATCTGTGAAAGGAAACAGATTTTCCTTTTAAAATGGGAGGAGACGAGAGGAACAACCCACCCTGAGGGTCTAACAGAATATGCTCAAAATAAAGGGTGGAGGACTATATTATTGTAGTGTAGACAGGGCTCTGTCCTGGGGCCACTTCTCTTTATCATCTACCTTCTTCCCCTTGGCAATATTCTCCGTAAATTCAATGTTAATTTCCACTGCTATGTGGATGACACCCAGCTTTACCTCACCACAAAGCCCTCAACCACTATTCCACCCACTACCCTAACAGATTGCATTGCTGAAATAAATTCATGGTTTACCCTCAACTTTCTTAAACTTAACAGTGATAAAACCGAGGTTCTCCTTATTGGCACTAAATCTAGATTATCCAAATCTAACAGTTTTTCATCACAATTGATCATTCCTCCGTCATACCATCACCCCAGGTTAAGAGTCTGGGTGTCATACTTGATAGCCCAGTATCATTCCAATCACACATCAATAACATCACCCGGTCAGCCTATTTTCACTTACGTAACATCAATCGTCTCCGCCCCTCTCTTACCCCCCACTCTGCAGCCATTCTTGTCCATAGCCTCGTCACCTCCCGTTTAGATTATTGTAATTCACTTCTCATGGGCCTCCCTCACAAATTCCTCCGTAAACTTCAACTAGTCCAAAATTCTGCCGCCCGTATCATCACCCGAACCCCCTCCATCCATCATGTCACTCCTGTCCTCCAGCAGCTCCACTGGCTCCCTATTCAGTTCCATATCCAGTTCAAAGTCCTATTGATGACATTCAAAACCATCCATAACATCTCCCCCACTTATCCATCTGACCTCCTCCATGTTCCCACTCCATCCTGCTCTCTCAGATCTCACTCCACTTTACACCTGTCGGTCCCACCTGCCCGTCTCACCACAATGGGGAGCAGAGCATTCAGCCACTCTGCTTCCCGCCTCTGGAACTCCCTTCCACCACAACTCAGAAACATGGACTCGTTCCCTCATTTCAAAACTGGACTCAAAACCTATCTGTTCCAACAAGCTTATTCACTGTAACATCAACTTATTTGTGATATTAATCTATTTTAATTGTTTCTTGCATTATTTATTTTTGATTGTTTTATGTGTTTAACTTTATGTATGTTTGTACGGTGACCTTGAGTGTCAGAAAGGCACCTTTTAAATAAAATGTATTATTATTATTATAGTGTTGGTATACCATCACACCTGATCGTGTTAAAATGTGAGATTTTCAGCTACTTCCATTCACTGTTGCTTGGCTTGATGATATAAACATACCGGGGACATAATTAGTTAAAGCAAAGTCCTGCCACACACCCAGTAAGTAACAATAATGGGGAGGACAGAAACAGATATTATAATGACCTTTTAAATTCTTGTGTTTGGTGCCAGTTTTTCCCGTCTCTAACCTACTTCCTCTAAGAAACTTTTTTTCATGTCTTTCACCTCCTCAAAAGACAAATTAGCAAAAAGAAAATCTTCCCCTAATAGCACCTGGAGGCGCTACCATCACTACTTCTTGGGTGTCAATTGCATTATGCACTGATGCTCAAGTTCGTTAATCCATGCGAACGCCATCACTCCTATGCAACTTTCAGCTGCCTTGTGCTTGTTTTCTGTCTTTAGTTTATGCTTTTCCGAATACAAACGTTATGAGGTACAAGCCCTAAAAAAAAACAATTGAATAGGGGGAAAAAATCTAAAAAATGATTTGGATACCTTGTCAACTGTTGATTCACAACATCAAAGTGGGAGGTCATCGTATATGAAAAGCAATACTCACATGTAGCCTCGAAATCTGTTCAGGTCGTTGTTGGGCTTTTCACACTCAATTATGCTGCTGTACTTTAACGGGTCAAAGTCACAGTCCTGTGAACAGAAAATCAACCGATTAGTAAATATATAGAGCCCCCAGTTTACTCTGGTCAACGATGCTGAGAGGTGTGTAATATTTGGTCTTTTCAAACTTCTACTCTCAGATGACCCGAGGCAGATAGCTTATCTCTTCATGGGGAAAGAAACAACCCTAAACAATATTAGCCAAGATGTCATCAAGAGAAGAACTATGGACCTCCACAAGTCTGGTTCATCCTTGGGTCCAATTTCAAGAGGCCTAAAGGCGCAGAAGTACATGCAGGTAGCTGGGAAGAGAGCCCTATTATCCACAGGAAAACAAGTCGTGTACTTGGATGAGCTGAAAGGTCCCACCAATGAGGAAGAAGCCATTACTCCAAAAGCAACATAAAAATTTACAAATGCACTCGGGGACAATTATTTAAATTCTAGAAGACTTGTTCTGTTATCTGATGAAGCTAAAATGAAAGTGTTTGGTCATAGTGAGCCTTGTTAGATTTGGAGGAAGAAGGGGAGAAGCTTGCAAATCTGATCACACTGTCCGATCTGTAAAACAGAGGTTCCCAACCTCTCGGGCACTGGACCGGTACCGGGGTACACAGAAAGAATGAATAACATATTATTTCGGTTTTATTTATCAACAGAGTCCAAACGATGTTTTATTTTGAAAAATGACAGGATTCTCTTCATTACATCCGGCTATAACTCACTCTTGATGAATTTCAAGACGCTTGCCTAAAAACAAAACCACAAGCTAGCAAAATGATTAAAAACAGAGGTCTATGAAAAGTTTTTTGCGAAAAGGAAAAAGTCAAGTTAAGAGGCAGAAGAAGAGCCTACGAATTCCAAGAAAAGCAAGCTACATTTATGGATTTATCGTAACAGGCGATTTCCATGCACCAAGCCCCTGCTCTAAATACTATGTGGCAACTGGCTTTCTAATGAGGCAATGAAACCTTTAAAACTGCCCCAGACGGGACCATCTCGTTACAGAGAAACAGGCACACAGATTCAGTGTTGTGGTGAGTTATAAAGAAAACATAATATAAACAAAACATTTGATCAAAGTCATACAGTTTAAAAGACCATCCAATCACATGCTTAGAAACTGCATGTAAACTTTTAGATTTTAATGGGGTTTTTTAAATTCTACAAATAAATGTTTTTCTTCACTTAAAATAATGACAGTAATTTTTAATCCCAACTGACCAAAACAGGAACAGTTTAGCTTGATTTAATGTCAGAGAGTGGGAAAAACAGATTACAGTCATTTTAAAAAAGTCTATGTAAATATCCAGTCTAAACTGTAATTATATGCCTACTATTAGCCTTTTTTCTATTCTGGTGAAAAGCAAAGATGATTTTCAGATAACAGATGTTTCAAAAGCTGAAAATGATCCACATTTTGTTTGTCAGGTGGGTTTTGACAAGAACCTCAAGAACTTCAACCAGAGAAAACAACATTTTTTCCATAACTAAGATTCTTTACCCGAGTTTCCCCTTCCTGCATTTTATGAGAAAATTATAATGCAAGTAACCCCAAAACGCCACACGAGTAAAACTTGAACTTGAAAAACAACAAACAAAAAGATGGGCAGCTGCAGATTTTGCAACAACCTATAACACAGTAAAATGTATGGGGGAAAAAAACACACCAAATATGTGATGACATGAGGTTGAGGCAATAACATTTGTTTCGGTCTCACCAGGTCGAAGAAGCTGCGGACGACCTGCCTCTGCTTCAGGTTGGTCTCTCCATCCAGCGTGGCGGTCTCGATGTGGCACAGGCGATCAGGGTCGCTGGAGCTCAGCAGCAAGACGTCGGCGGGGAGAATCTCGTTACATCGCAGCCGGACAAAGTCCCCGACACGCACCTCTTTCCAGTACTTCTCCACGTAGCGTTTATCCTCTCTGCCGGAACAAGCACGGCGCAGACGATTGGTGTATGACTTCACGCACACAAACAGGACACACACGTCTTCTGACAAAGCAAGCTGCAAGTCCTGATTTCCCCCAAAGTGGGAGATGGGAATTGTTGTTCCTATGACTGTCCTACAACATTAAGGGCTTTGAAAAAAGTTTCAGCACTGTATGTTTGTGGACTCCCTTTATCATTAAGTTGTCCTTTGTTTTGCCAAAATTTTAAAATGCTATAAAAAAAAAAAAAAAAGGCTTATGAACCATGTTTAGCTGTTGGCCTGTCATAATAAATCAATTAATTGCATGAAACATTTAAATGAGCTCAATCATTTTTCCAGGCACTAGGATTTTCATTTGGATGCTTTGTTTCTTTTCCTCACATGTCTCCCTCTTTCTACTAAAGAGACTTGATGAAGAAAATTCATATATGGTCCCAATATCTGTAGTGACAAAGTAAAATTTAATGTCTATTTTTAATCAACTGTTTAATCAGTGTTTTTGTTGTTAGTTTGCCGTTTTTGTTTACAAAACTCCTAACTCCCAACTGGTAGGTTTATTTGTGATCTTGTGATTAATATTTTTTTGAAGTGCAATTTCGTTTGCAGATTTTATCTATTTTCTTATTGTTTCAGTTGTTTTGGTAATTCATACTGCATATTAAAAATGTCGTCCAGTTGCAGTGGTAAATGTTCTTTAGAAATTAAAATTCATTGATCGTTCAGAAGGTGTACATGCATTTTTTGGGGGGTTTTACATTAGTTGAAAATGGTCTCTAAACGACAACATTATCATTATCGCTACAATTTCTGGGGCAATTTATCATCTAGAAATATTTGTTATCGAGACAAGCCTATTTACCTGCCAACATTTTTTTAAAACTAAAATATGCTGTTTTGATCATACTGCAAAATTTGAATTGCCATGTAGTTTATTTGTATGCATCAAAATATTTAAAACTCCCCTTTTTCCAGTTTTCTGCTTCTTAGAGGTAGTGGTTTTAAATCCAAAAGAAAAAGAACACATTTCAGGAATCCCTTTTACCTGATTATGCGTTTTACACTGAAAAAAACTGGATCTTTTCCGTGTTGATGCTTATAGTGGACAGAGACAGAACTATTCGGGCTTTTAAAGTATTTGAACATCCGCCCACCTGTCAGAGCTGATTATGATTACTAATGAGAACTTAACTATTTGTTGCACTAAATAACTTAAACTGGAACTGGCAGACCACCGACTGGAAACGGATATCAGCCGTCAGAAACCTTATGGGTCCATCTTTAGCTCTAAGAAGTGCTTACGGAGCTAAGACAAATGATTTGTATCCCAGGAAACAGAAAAGGAGAATCTCATCAAATTTACACTGATTTTACCATCTGCGTACACATAAGCTACCACTGATATCTTAAGCAGCCCCCAAACAATACAATTCAAAGCTTTAACACTTATATTTAGATGTCCATTGTTATTGGGCCTTACAAATTAAATTAAAATTCCAACTGCATTAGATCAAACCTCGAATTAAAAGTGATTTCATTGCACTACAGAAAACCAAACATATGAACACGGATTCATATTCCAACATGTCTATGTATCAGAAGAGGTATGCAGTGTCTGATGAAAAAAAAAAGAAGGAAATAAAAAGTCAGATACAGGTACTGTTTGAGTTTTGGTGGGGGGTAAGATTGGGATGTTCAGCGTATTAGAGCCTAGGGGTGGGCGATATAAAAGGTATAAGGTAGAAATGATATGAATTTAGCTAAAGGTAGAGGTTTTGACTATACCGCGATTGCTCATTTTGATGATGTCATCAAGGAGGATAAACACTGATGTTCAGTGTTCGTCTTTACACTACATACTGCAAGTTTAAAATGTGTTCTTTCCCCATTTAACGGAGAAAAAAAACAACTGTTAAACTTGAAGCATTTTTAATTCAAATATGTGCAGCCTTATTTTTGTGCGATATTAAATTTATAAACAAGTAACCAAGAAAGTGGACAATGTTGAACTTTGTGTGTTTTTTAATAACATTTAGCTTTTAATTAGTTTAAAATATCTTCATCATTATGTTGATATTTTTTGTGTTGCATTTTTTGAAAAAAAAAAAAAAAACAGATTTGAATATTCTTTAAATGCATTTTGTACAATACATGTTCTTTAAACTGCATTCTAAACTTTTTTGAAGTTGTTCTGCTGCAATGTATCTGGAAAGTGAGAATGTTTATCATTTTGACATATATAAAGAAAAGAATATCACAACAGATAGATATCGTCACCGCACATGCTTTAGATCATGTCGGAATACAGATTTGAGCTCATATCGCCCAGCCCTAACAGAGCCGCAACAAACGAGAGTTCAATTATGTCCAAACCTGACAACAACTTGGGTCGAGTCTCTGCGAACACTTTGGAGCCACTAAAGACTGAGGGCCTTTTGATGCCTGTGAATTATCCTCTGTACGGGGCGACGACGACACTGCTGCTTTTCATTAGCCAAGTACAGTCTGGGCACACATGCTCAGGAAACTGGTCAGAAACAGGTCATCAGGTTAGAAAACGATTCATAATTAATGGAGTCAGAACCAAAGTAAATGCTGTGATATCAGCAGAAACAATCTTACATTTCTCTGACTGACATTTAGGCCAGGAATCCACAAACTGGAGTGGATATAACACAAGACTTTCCATCCTTTTAGATTTAAATCTCAAAGGATGGAAACCCGATTAGTTAAGCGGTTTGTAGTTTGATGTCAGTAAATATTCAGCTTTTCTGTGAAGGCCGCACAGATCTGTCATACGCTTGGCAAACAAACAGCACCATAAAGACCTGAGGAGCACACCAGACAGGTCAGGTCAGTCATCCATCCAAACATGGGAAGGGAAAGGTAAAAAAGAAAAATACCAAGACAGGCTGGGAAGACATAGCTTTAATCAGCCAAGAGGCCTCTGGTTACTCTGGAGGAGCTGCAGAGATCAACAGCTCATCAGGTAAAATCTAACTATTAGTGATTAGTAGTAGGCAATACAAACAGTAAAAGTTAGAAATGATATAAATGTAATAAACAGTAGATTTGGACTATACCGGCCTACCACGATTGCGCAAATGTTGATGATGTCATCAAGCTGTGCCTACGTACTTTAATACCAGGTTCGCAAGGACGATAAATACTGATGTTCAGTGTTCGTATTTGCACTACATATTGCAAGTTTAAAATGTCTTATTTTCTATTCAACTAAAAGAAAGTTGTTTGATTTGAAAAGTTTTTAGTTCAAAGATGTACAGCTTTATTTTAATGCAGTACAAAAAATTATAAATAAGTATTCAGGGAAGCTGAAATAAATGTTATTTCTCATTTTACATTTGGCACTTCAGTTCAAACGATTTTACATTTTCTGTTTTCTTAACACTTGGCTAGTATTTTTTTTCAAATATCTTCATCTTTATGTTGTGAGAATTTTTGTGCTGTATTTTTCAGAAACCCAACTGTATTTTTTATGCATTTTGGCACTATATGCGTTCTTTAAATGACATTCTATGCTTTTTTTTAAAGTTGTTATTCTGCTGGTATGTGAGAATTAGGCATGTAAGAAAATATCGATACGCCGATACATCGTGTTATTTTATGTCACGATTTTGCATCAATATTCAGAAGCAATGTACCGATTTTTATTTTTTAGAATTTGAATGGAACCATTAATGATGACAGTAATTTTGTAGTAAAATTAAAAGCATGACTGGTAGTTTGTGGCTGTTTTCACCTTCTGTGTTCCAGTGGATCAACTAAATCTAGTAATGAAACTGGAGGTGTTAAAGTATGAAACAGGCTGGAGTGTTTAAAATGGTGTGACAGTTTTTCTAATGTTAAATTAAGTTTACGAAAAAAATCACAATATATAGGCTTACTCATAGTATCGCAATATATCATATCGTTCTCCCTGTATTGTGATACACATCGTATCACCAGATTCTTGCCAACACACATCCCTAGTGTCATTTTGACATATATAAACAGAAGAAAAGAATATATCATAATACAGTCACCGCACATGCTTCAGATTATAGTGGAATATAAATCCGAGGCCATATCTCCCATGCACACTACATACATGGCCTTCATGGAAGAGTCTCACCAACACATGCACATCTCCTTGACCTCACAACGCCTATCCTATCTACTGATGTAGATCCTCAGTCATCCAGGACACTGCGATCCTAAGTGAAGACGTTTTACCGCTCATCCACAAAAGATGTTAAACGTTAAGTTTCCCAACAAAGTTTAGAACTGGGTTAGATGTTCACCTCGAGGCACCATTCATTCAGTTAAACATGAACGGTTTAAATCCAACAGAGAATTTGTAGCACGACTTGATGAGCACACATCTTCTCCCAATCCGACTGAGCTTCAGCTATTTTGCAAAGAAGAAAAGACACACACATAAAAAAGAAGAGAAAATCCAGTGTCTACATGTGCGACTCTGGTAGACAGCCTACATACACCACCCATCTAACATATCCTTTCCTCTTTACCACTACACTCTACTTTATTTTTGGTCAATCGCATAAAAATGTGAGAAAGCACGAAAAAAAAAAATCTTAAGGGGTGTGACTAGCTAGCAAGTATCTGAAAGTCTACTGTTTTGTTTGATCTCCCGTCATCATGTGAGTGGAGTAGAGTAGAACAGCTTGTACGTCTGAAGGAAGGGGAGGTGGGGGTCCAGGTCCAGGAGCCAGCTGGACTCCAGGCAGGCCGAGCTTACCTGCTGTACACCAGACAGTCCATGTGATTGATTTCTTTATCCGACCTGTGTCTCCTGTAGTCTTCCCACAGGTCCTTAATGGCAGTGACGGACAAGATGAAAACCACAGGAGCCAGAGCAAGTTCGGGCTGAAAGGCGCTGACAACCGGGACGAAATTGAGCAAAGCGATGAAGACGAAGTAAACGTTAGCAAAGCGATGGAACTGCTCGAAGAGGTTCTTCGGCAGGAATGACAGCACGGTGTACTTGGTGGTCTTAATTTTGTTGTTAGCGTAGCGTCTGTTGGGGTTTTCCTCTCCTTTGGCGTTGTCGTAATGGATGTTTGCGTGAACAGTCCTGCTTTTGGTCTCCTTGGGCTTTTTCTTTCGTTGCCTTTTGGCTTTTGAAGCTTTTGCCATCCCGGTGTCTTCGCTCTCCCGCGCCATAGTCAGACGCTGCCTCAAACTTTTCCACCCTTAACGTTTTCGCGTCCTCCTCTCACACAAAAACGCCACCAAAACTGCACACTATGTTATCATTCTTTAAGCGAAGGGGGGGAAAAGTTAGTACGGTTGATTTGCTTCAGTCACACAAATGTCTCTTTTTTTTATCCATGTCGACTCCTGCTTTGGCGAGTCAGAGGAAAACTTTTGAGTGTTTGGCTTTTCCTTTTTTTTTCCTCCCCTGCCTTTTGGAAAGGATGCTCAGAGAGTAGGGGGGGCTTGGACTTCCCGAAGCTAAACCACAGATCTGTAAACTACTTGGATGGGTCCCAGTTGAGCACCGCGAACCGGGGATTTGCTTACAGATCAGGGGTTGCGCGGAGCCTCAGCATTTATGGTTGGTTGTGAGCGAATCAGGGGTCGCACTCTTGTGGAAATCTGACCCGATGGCCCCTCCTCGACCCAGCCTTTTTTTTTTTTTTTTTTTTTTTTTTTTGCCACGCGGTATAATTTAGTTTACACAGCCCACAGGAAGAAGCCATGTAGGCTATTTAAATGTGTCAGATGTGTAAAGTTGTATTTTTATTTTTAAATAACTTCGGTGGGAAAACAATTATACCTAAAAAATACCTAGAAAGTTAAGCTACACAAGGTCTGTTGCAATGTACTATTTGTACTGCTACTACTACTACTACTACTATTACTAATAATAATAATAACAACAACAATAACAAAGCAACAATGGCTTTAAAAATATTTTTTTATTAAAAGATTATTTTTGTTATTTTGATGATGTAACTGCGAATGATGACTGAGAAGGTTAGGCATATTGGTATAAGCATTTTGGTTCTTTCTGCCCAAACCTGTTCAATCATGGCATGAAGCACAATGATTGATTCATAATGATGATGATGATGGTAATTTCTTGAGTTTTGTGAAAGAGTATTTTTGATCGGTCGGTTTTTTCTTTCCTGTAACAGTTTTTACACTGAGAAAACTGATGACATGCTCCCACCAACACAATCACAATCAACTTTATTCACCAAGGTTCTACACAAAAACAAGGAATTTGACTTCACTTCCACTTTGCTCTCAATGAGGTTATTTTACATATAAATAGATAAAAACGAACTTTTGGGAAATTGCCTTTTTTCTTGTAAATATAAATATATAATGTTTTTTTTTTATTACTAAAAGAAGACAACAAGGTTGATCTGTGCAAACATCCATGGTATCAATCTGAGCACTCTGAGTCAGTTACATGCACATTTATTTAGATTTTTATTTAACCTTTATTTATCCAGGTAAACTGAGAACCACTTCTCATTTACAAACATGACCTGGCCAACAGTTTGCATAAATAAAATATGTAAAAACATACAGTAGCCTACATACAATATAAAACATAGCACAAATATTTACATTAAAAGAAGTAGATATAAAAGAAAAGATAAAAATGCTTTTATGTGTATTTTCAGGATTGGCAGCATTAACAAGAGTCAACTATTTTATTTTGGATGGTCTGCTTGAATTTGGAGATTGGAATCAAAGATGTAAGTTTGAGGGCGTTCTGGAATGTGTTCCAGTCGTGTGCGGCTGCAAAGTGAAAGGCCTTATGTCCAAAGTTGGTAGATGTTGGGGGGGTGTTAAATTTGATAATGTTACTTGATCTTGTTTAGTAAGTGTTATGTGTAGCATGAAGAAGGAGTGACAGGTAGAGCGGTGTCTTGCCCAGGATTGTCTTGTATATGAAGAGAAGCCAATGATGGAGGCGCCGGGTGTGAAGCAAGGGCCAGCCCACCGATTTATTCAGATCACAATGATGTGTATGAAATGGTGCATTAGTGGCAAAACAGATGGCCAAATGATAAAGTGTGTCAAGTTTTTTAAGGGCCGTTTTTGGCGCCATTCTATATATAATGTTGCCATAATCAAAAATTGGCAGTACCGTCATCTTAACAAGGGTGCATTTGGTAGAATGAGTGAAAGAAGCTTTATTGTGGAATAGAACGGCTAGTCTGGCTTTGACTTTTGCTCGAAGGTTATTGATGTGTGTAGTGAATGAAATAGATGAGTCCAACCAGATGCCTAGATATTTACAGTTTTGACATACTCCTGAGCCATGCCGTTCATGCAAGTGATTGTGGGTGGAGTTGTGGCAATAGGTTTCCGACTGAATAGCATGCACTTGCTCTTAGTAGTGTTCAAACAGAGGCAGAGATTGTCAAAAAACTGCTCTATAGAGGTTAAGTTGAGTTGAAGACTGGAAGCCACCGATTGAAAAGAGGGACCAACTGTGTACAAAATGGTGTCATCTGCATAAAGGTGGATCCGGGATGTGCCAGCAGCCTCGGCTATATCATTGATATAGATAGAAAAAAGCATTGGCCCCAAAATGGAGCCTTAAAGCACACCTTTAGAGACTGTCAGTGGATCCGACACGATGTCCCCAGCCTTCAATTGCTGGACACTTTTGGTGAGATAACTGGCAAACCAGTTACAGCTAGAGGTGGACAAACCAATACTGAACAGCCTTTGCAAAAGAATGCTGTGGTCGACAGAGTCAAAGGCCTTAGAAAGGTCCATAAAGATGGCAATACAGACCTGCTTACTATCTAATGCTGTAATTACATAATCAAGTACCTTTGTGGTGGCTGTTATGCACCCATGTCCTGTCCGAAAACCAGATTGAATGTCAGACAGTTTATGATTTTTATCCAGAAACTCATTTAACTGTATTTTAACAAGCTTTTCTAGACTCTTTGCAAGACACGGTAGGATAGAAATTGGGCGATAGCAATTTCAATTGAGCTATGGTAATAATCGAGCTAATACCTTAACCAGAATGGGAGCCTTTATCCCAGTTTACATGTCAGTAAGTAAATTGAATGATTTACTGAACTGTCTTCATCTCCACGATGGTAGGTGGACATGCAGCATTATGTGTTGGCATTCTCCCGGTTGGCCTAGAACATCACACAGATTGTAAACAAATGCTGGTGACGGTAAAAACAGAATATGCATAATGAGCGAAGAAATGGACGACAACAACGCCGCAGCACAGTACATTTCGTACGTATGGTACTGATTGATTGTGTTATGTGTGTTGCTGCCGCGTGGTTTTTCCCGCTTCCGCGGTTTTGTTACTTCGGGAGAAGTGCCAAGGCCAGTAATAGCTTGTTTTAGCTGGGATTGTTCATTGCAGTTTGGACCTTCCCTGCTATGTGGATGAGCCAAATCACACAATGATGGATGTGCACAAGAAAGACTGAATAATGGCTGTGTAGAAGATGAGCAGGAGCTCCTGTAAAAGGTGGTACTTCTTATCATGAAAAAATAGCTTATTCTTAAAGGTCTCATTCACTCGTTTTTTCTAAATACTTGCTATGGTCTCTAGTTTGAATGAATGTCTTGAGTCATTTTCTGTGGAAAATTTGCTCTCTTGCTCCTGTTTCAGGAGGTTGCAGTTTTTCAGAGGAGTGGGTGGGGGGAAATGTCAGGATTAAATGTTTTACTCAATGTTATTCATGATATACAAATTTTTCGCCTCTAATTGGCTAACAGTAATGCGACTTCCTCTGGAAAAAAACTAACTAAACTTACTTCACTGGTGGCGTAACAAGAAAAATTCCAACGGTTTCTTCCTCAGCTCTTCTTTCTTGGGTAAAAAAATGCATCCTTGATGTCTATGTCCACAAATAACTCAAGCCGGAACGTGTTCCTCCATGTTGTGGTGTTGCTAACGTTTAGCTTCTACTAGCGGAGACTGCACTGCTCTGTCCTGGTGACGACATCAAAACAGCCTTTCCGTGAGCGGTCGCAAGCCAAGGTAGCCAAGAATTGATTACAAATTTTCCCTGTGACGTAGAAAGTACTGTCTTATTCTGAGTTGGTCGTTTTTGACATATATTTCCTTTCTGTGGCTAATGCAGGTAATGGGGGTTGGTGAAAATGTCCACATGCGGCATGCACATGCAACTCAGAGAGAATGATCGTATTTCAAAAAGAACAAGTATTACATGGTTTCTCAGTGAAAGAGACCTTTAAACAAAGATGAGACTGAGAGTCCTTCATACATTTTTGATATTTAATACAACACATTGGCCAATGTGGAGGTGCACAAAGACAGTGCCATCACTAAAGCCCTCCCCAACCCTTCTAATGCAAAACCTTATGTAGTATTTAGCAATCACTGTTTACCTTCTATCGACATGAGCTCAGCCTCCGTGTCCGCACCTGGAGAGGTAAACATGATGTGCACTATTCCGATATTTTATCATGAGTCATGCACGACCAACTTTTGCATTTGGCATAACAGTGCACTTCACTTCCTTCTGGTTTGGAGCCCCATGGTTTGATAGCGAGATCTCAGCTTGGGGCCGTGGCATTTGTGCCCCACGGCTGTCTACTGAGCTCACGTTGCACTCTATGATTTCCGATGTCCATTATTTAAACAAATGTTGATGGGCCGCCCCCAATCTTTGGTGCTTCAAGTGGATCTAGCCTACTGAGATAGTCAGTATTTTGGCAAAAACTTAGATATTTATACAGAAATGATTATAACAGAATCTTCTTGGTAACAGAATCGGTCTTTATACAATATTACTTTATCAAGGACGATGCTGTTCTACTGATTAATTTAAGAGTGCATACAGCTCCACAGCGACATCTTGTGGGGCCAGGGCCCACTGGCCCCAAATCCAGAGACACCAAAATTGCTTAGAAATCTGCATCACAATCCGCTCAGCTGTTTGCGCCATGGTGAAAAATAGACAAGACAGGTTCATGAACTTCAGCTATAGGGAGATTTTGCAGCGGCAGAACAAGCAAAGCAAACGTGAAGAGGTCAGAAAGAAAAAAAAAACTTTTCTAAGAGTTTAAATTGATAACTGTATTTATTAATGTGGGTCAGATCCGCTGTGTTTAAGCCTAAAGTGAGTTTAATTCAGTGTGTCATACTCAAAATAATTATAGATATTAATGCTTGAAAAATAATGTTTATATAACCCTAAAAATACTTCATTAAGACTGCTGAGCAGGGGTGTATCTAGGAAGTTTTTAAAGAGGGCTAAATGGGGGCCAGTGATGATCTTCAATCAATCAATCAATCAAATTTTATTTATATAGCGCCTTACAACAGCCAAAAGGTGCCCAGGGCGCTTTCCAGAGTTAAAACACAAATAAAACAAGAGCCCCAGTAAATGGCACTAAATAAAAACATTAAAAAATACAAACAGTATCTTGGGGTGTCACCACTTAAATAAAAGCAGGGCTGTAATACAAAGGGGGCGGGGCCTAGACTGAGTGACAGACATCAGAGGCTCAACATGGGGATCAACGATTGACTTAAACATAACTACATAAAATGCATACATAAAGCCTTTTCTGTCTTATCATTCATTAGAATATTATCTACACAAGAAGTGATGTAGTGATGTAATGTTGGCCTCTTCATAAATGCAGAACAGAAGGAACTACTGCAGAAAGCAGTATATAATAAAATCATTTTTTATCTTTTCTAATAAAATCACTGACTAAACGACTCATTTAACATTTTGACTGATAATTGTTTGAGAGAAAAACAATCTGAGTATAACACTAGAATAAACTAGACTATACCATCAATTAAATCCACAGTTTTACTTTTGTTCTGAGTGCAAAGACTGTTGTTTTGACTGGGACTGAGCTGCTTTGGCAGACATCTGCGCTCTCTGAGTGCTTTTCCAGTTAAAACTGTATAATTGAGCCAATTTCCCCCAGTAAATGACACTTGAATGCTAACAGTGTTGCAAAGGTCAGTTCCCTTTTATGATTAACTTTTGATAACATCTATCATGATGAAAATAAATCAAATGTTATACTCTGTTTACAGATGATCTAGACAGGACAGAGAGTGAGGAAAAGAGCAGCAGACACAGAGGTCTAACATGCAACCTGACAGAACTAACTTTTGTGCTTGTCAGGGAAAGAAACATGGAAAAAATTTAAAAGAATTGTTACCTATTGACTAAATCTATCATTATGGCTTTATTTAATATCAATACTGATTTCAAAGATCTTATTTACATTGTCACGTTTAAGTTTGAAACTAAATACATTTTGAAGTACATTTTGCAGTATTTGGTTTTAAACTAGGGGCTACAATGCTCGAAAAAACGTTAATAAAAAGCCTTTTTTACTGCATGGGTTCTCCCAGATTCCTCTACAAGGCTGTGGGCTCAGCCCCCAATGTTTCCAGGTCCAGGAAACGCCCCTGTCCAGGCCCTTCAACTTTTGGGGAGAAACTTGTCAACACCTGATTCCCAGCCAAAGGAGAGTATAAAAAAAAAATCTATCTTAGCAAACTCTGTCACAGCAGTAAACTCCCTTTCCCCCAAGTCCTTGGACTTGGGACAATTCTGGAAGGAAACCTACTGTAGGCTCCAAAAGATTGGAGAATGGGGCAGAGCTTTATGGAGGTTTTTTTGGTGCAAAAGTAATTACGGCCGAGCAGCAAAAGCTTTGCGAAGGCCTATTGTATTTGTGTCTTGTAACTGGGAAGTTGAAGTCACAGAGTCCCAAAGTGGGTTTGACTGATTCTGCTATTAGTGTAGATTACTCTAGTCCGGGTTTGAACAGTCAAAAGTATTTTTGTTTTTAAACTAGAACAAATTAAAGCTGCTCAGGTTAGCGAAAATTAAGTGGAATCGGCCTCACAAGATGTTCTTGACAGTGGGACAAATGAAGCAAAAGGAGGAGTGCGTGGAAAAAGAAGGTGTGGCTTGTAAAGCCGTTTTTGTGACTCGTATCAGCAATTTCGTGCAATGGAATTTAGCAATTTGTGTCTGTGTTCAAGGAAAAAATATGATTTCAAAATGTGTTTGTGTGGAAGATTATATTACAGTTGTTTAAATTAGTGTACACCAGTTGTTTTTTTAATACACAGGTATGTGGATGTGTTTTGCACCATTTGCTTTGGATCAATTGGGACAAAACTGTAAATGTAAGATTGTTTTTAAAGTGCGACTAAAAGAATGCAATCTGTGCATTGTACTTAAGAAATTGAAAAGGTGTAACTGTTGTTTTGTATTTGTGAAAGACTGAGAAAAAATCTGCAATTATGAAACTGCTACAAAATTTTCCTCTGTGACTTCAACTTCCCAGTTACCGGACGCAAATACTTTTGCACCAAAAATGCCTCCATAGAGCTTTACCTTCCTAAAAGACAAGTACACTAAACATGCAGCTAAAGCTACATTGGAATTGTTTAGATGAAAGCATATTCATGTCTTGGAATGACAAGGTACAGACGTAAATCTAAGTAAGGATCTGTGGCAAGACCTAAAAATTGATTTTCACAGGCACAATCAAACCAATAGGATTTACCTTTAAATATTTTTTGCAACACTCTGTTACTTCTAACAAAATCTTTTATACCTTTAATGTTGTCTGTTGTATTTGCTGTTTGTGTTGCCAACTGCTTAGCTACATTTAAAGATGCCATGTTTCTTTTCCAAAAGACATTCTGGTTCCCAGCCACTGCTGCCAGAGTAACTGGATGTTTTCTGGCCACACTTCCTTACAAACTACCCATCCATGAAGCTACTTTTAGTCAGACTGAGGAAGGAAACATTTGTATAAACTGCATTCAGAGAAATTTTGAATAGGGAATAGTCTTTGTTGCACAGTTGGTAGACATTCAGCCTTAAAGTACAGCACTTAAAAAGTGCTGCATCTGGAAAAACCAACCCTGTTCAATTCAAATGAGCTGAGACTTTCTTTTACGTAAGGAAGATCCAATGTTCATAGGAATAAACATACAACCTGACCTGGTATGAAAGAGGCTGACAAATATGAATGTGTGTCCAATGTGAAAAATGAAGAGCACATGAGCAGGAAGAGTGAGGCATAGAAATGTGGTCAGAATTATACTAGGCCACTGCATCTTCGCACAGTGCTTTAAAAAATGAGTTCTCCCCTTAAAGAGCTCTTCTGCTTTTGCTTTTTTGTCACACTTTTTACACACTATTTTAGATAATCAGATAGGCCATGACAAAACTAAAGTTAACAGTTTTTTAAGAGGTGTGAGTCCTTTTGTATTTGCCTTGAAACAAATACAGCATACTAAAAAGAAAATAATCCTTATAGTAAAACACGATGGGTGGCAGTCTGATGGTTTGAGGACACTTTGATTTGCAGTACTGGAAACAACCATGAATTGTACTTACTACCAAAAAATCTTGAAGCCAAATGTGCAGGGATAGGTCTGTGGCATTAAATTCAAAAGCGCTTGTGTCTTCAAAGAGTCATTAATACATCTAAAAAGATAATGGACAGCCGCTGCCACCTCTGGAGGACATCTTTAGAATGTGCTGCCTTCGCAGAACCACGCACATCTTGACTGATGCAGCTCACCCCTGTCATTGCTTCTTTCCTCTGCTACCGTCTGGACTGCGGTATAGAGCTGTAAAAGCACGTACCTCCAGACTGAAAAACAGTTTTGTACCAAGAGCTATTACTGAATTGATCTTGAAACTGGGCCCTACTGCACACTATCAGCGACTGTGATTATTTTAATGACTATGGAGACTGTGCAGTGTTGTTTTTATGGGTATATGTGTGTGCATGTTTGAGTGACAAAAATTTTAGAAATGCTGAGGTGGGTTTTTTAAGTCTTTTAAGTATTTAACATCCACAGTGTACTTTGGATAATACTTGTACAAGGTGCAATGACAATAAAGGTAAATTGAATTGAATTATGCAACAGGACAGTTATCCAAAGCAAACCAGAAAGTCCACCTCTGAATCGCTAAAAACTGACAAACAAAGTGAAGGTTTTATAGTAGCCTAGTTTAAGTTTGGACTTAAATTCAATTGAAATCCTGTTGCTTCACTGAAAACATGCCATTCAAAATACCTCCACAGAGATGTAAAAAGTCTCCATCCAACCATCCATCCATCCATCCATCCATTCTTAATGCTGCTTATCCTTTGGGTTGCGGGGGGGGGGGGTCGTGCCTCTCTCCAGTGGTCATCGGGCAAGGCTCAGGGTACACCCTGGACAGGTCGCCAATCCATTGCATTTTTACTCTAATCAGTTGAATCATTTAAAAACTGGATTTTGAAAACGTATTAATTCAGGTTGGGGTTTTATTTTTCTGAAACTTGTTTGATGATCTGAAATAAGTATGGCAAAAATGCAAAGACAGAAAAAATCTGTGAGGGAGCAAATCGTTTTTAATGATGCTGTATCACATAAATGCTTTATTGCCAGGTGTTAAAAACACATACAATTTAGTACTATCTACTATGTTATAGGAAAACATTTCAAAAGAAAACAATCACCCATCTCCCCCTAAATAAACTAAAAGGACAGGACTCTCAAGGTGCTGAAATATCAGTACCCCCTGAGGCTGACTGGCCTCTTAGCCAGCAGGTTCACTGGAGGTGATAAATCAAAGGCCTATTGCAGTGCGGTCTCCAGCAATTTGCTACAGCACCATCCAGCTGTTGGGCTGAAAAATAAAGGCTGATTGTACACTGCACCACCTTGGCATAGAGAACAATTCAATTTCCACATGATGAATGACCAGAGAGAGATTGAGTCTAAGAGAACAGGAGTATGGCCTCCAAACGCCCAGCTGCTGCACCGAAAGAACCAATGAGAAAAAACTCAAAAGTTTTTTTTTTTTAAGGAAAATCAAATTGTTCTAAAGTAAGACAGATTTTGTACACTGTGTGTGCCACCGCTCAAACAGGACAGAAACATTTTTATCTGGATGAACACTCATTGCAGTGGTAATAAATGTGTATTTGTATTCAGTGCTCTGAGTCAGTGCATTGCAGAACCACTGCAATAACACCTGCAACTCTTTTGTCGTATCTCTTTACCATATATAAAAACTAAATTTGTTGCCCATCCTTATTTCCAAATAGGTCAACTTCTGACAGATTGAATGAAGAACCTGTAATTAAAATTTTTTCGTCATTATTCTTGCCCCATATATCTTCAGTTGGATTCTGTTTTTTACTACGACTGGCCCATGCAGACCCCTACAAAAATGTGCTTTGATGTGAATGGATGTTTTGGGTCACTGTGCTGCAGGAAGATGAACCTCCATCCCAGTCTCAAGTACTTTGCAGCCTCTAACAATTTCTTCTCCCAGGATTGCTCAAAATATGTCTCCATCCATTCTTCAATTAAACCTGAAAGGGTTTTCCTGTTCCAGCTGAAGAAAAATATTTTATGCCCTCTGTGTCGTGTACAGGTGAACTTGAAACATCATCTGTCATCTGGACAATGCAGGCAGCAGAGGATCATGTTCTTTGATTTCTCCAGTGCATTTAACACAATTCAGCCTGATTTGCTTTGCTTCTGAAGACACAGATGGAGCCCTCAACAATCGCCTGGATCAATGACTACCTGACAAACAGACCACAATTTTGTGAAACTGAAGAATTGTTTGTCAAACCAGGTGGTCAGCAGCAACATAGGGGACAGTACTCTCACCATTCCTTTTCACTCTGTACACCTCAGACTTCCAGTAAATCAGAGACCTGTCATCTGCAGAAATACTCAGATGACTCTGCAATTGTCGGGTGTATCAGAGAGAGACAAGAAGCTGAATGCAGAGAGCTGGTGGACCGCTTTGTGACATGGTGTGGAAACAATCGTCTTACTTTGAATGTCCTTTGGACGTCTTTGCTCCGATCTCCTTCATGTCTGCATCGCTTCCTGGAAGACGGATTGATGCCTGCTCACACCAGCCATCGAACACTCTTATGGAGAAACCTTATATGCACCAGCATGCTCACACACACACATAGGTGTGGGGTCTCCGGTGTTTACAGTTACATTCTTGGGCTGAGGTTATCATTACTAGATCTGGATTAATCGGTACCATGAGCTTTTCAGTGACGTTGCTGTATTTTCATATCCATTTTTGTGTGATGTGGTTGTGTAGTTCTTAGTTCACAATGTTTGTTTTGTTTTGTCGATGTTTCTTTTCCGGGTTTTTTTGTTGTTTTTCCCCTCTCTCTGCCGTCCTGTGGTTATGGAGGCAGACTTCGATGTTTTCTTGTGTTTTCTTTGTTCCCTCTCTTGTATTTTCAACTCACCCTCTCTCTTGACTTTTTGTTTCCTACCTCTCTTCTTCATCTTCTTTCTTTCTTTCCCTTAGTTTTCCGTCTCCGTGTCCATAACATCAGAAAATAAAACCCCCAGCAATTCAAAATAAAAAATTTTCACACATACCTGTATATATCAAGTGGAGTACTGTAGCAAAAGCTGTACTGCTCCGCTTGTGAAAGTAAATCTGTTGGGCTTATACTTGGTACTCAGACACCAATTCTGAGCTCCACACTGCGAAACAGGACACGTAAAAAAAAAATAAAATAAATAAAACAAAGGAGATGATTGTAGATTTCAGAAGAAACAGGGATAAGTCAAACACCATTTCCGTCATGGGAGAAGAAGTGGAATTGGTTGAAGAGTATAAATACCTCTGAGTTTACCTGGACAACAGACTGGACTGGAGACTGAACAGTGAAACCATCTACAAGAAGGTACATAGAAGACTGTACTTCAGCAAGATGCTGCAAATCTTCTACAAGTCTGTTGTGGAGAGTGTAATCTCTTCAGCCATCATCTGTTGGGATAGCAGCATCAGAGCCAGGGACTTAAAAAGTCTCAACAACCTGATGAAGGAGGTTGGTTCTGTTCTTGACACTACTGTGGAACATCTGGAGATGATGATGCAAAGAGGGATTCTTCATAAAATCAAGAAAATTCATATAAAAGTCATACAACAACAGAGCGTCTTCAGTCAGTGGCTTCTTCAGTTTCACTGCAATACAGACCACTACAGGAAATCTTTCCTGCCCACAGCCATCATGATCTACAACAAGTCCTTAAATAATCAACTATGTGACCTACAACAACACTTAATTTCCCTCTGGGATCAAAAAAGTATTTTTGAATTTGAATTTAATTTGAATATATGAGCTATACTCATTACATGGAAAGTGAGCTATTTCAAGTGTTTTATCATTTTGATCATTATGGCTCACAGCTTAAGAAACCCCCAAATTCAAAATCTTGGAAAATTAGAATATTACATGAAAGCAATAAAACAATGATTTTAAATAGAGAAATGTCAGACCTCTGAAAAGTATAATCATGCAGATGTACTAAGTACTTGGTTGGGCCGCTTTTTCCTTAATGCGGCGTGGCATGGATGCTGTCAGCCTGTGGCACTGCTGAGGTCTTATGGAAGACCAGGATGCTTCAATAGCGGCCTTCAGCTCTTTTGCATTGTTCGGTCTCATGTCTCTCATCTTTCTCTTGGCAATGACTCATAGATTCTCTATGGCGTTCAGGTCAGGAAAATTTGCCGGCCAATCAAGCGCAGTAATCCCATGGTCAATGAACCAGGTTTTAGTACGTTTGGGAATGTGGGCAGGTGCCAAGTCCTGCAGGAAAATGAAGTCAGCATCTCCATAAGCTCGTCTACGGAAGGAATCATAAAGTGCTCTTGTGAATGGAGGCACGGTAACAGTGGAGCGGGCCGACAGATTACCCTGCCAGAAGAAGATCTGGTTAAATTACGCTGAAGTTTCGATAGTGGGAACACTCCTATTGACTCTGGACTTAATAAAGCCAAGTGGACCTGTGGAAACTTCACACTGAACTTGAAGCATCTTGGATTGTCTGCCTCTCCATTCTTCCTCCAGACTCTGGGACCTTGGTTTCCAAATGAGATGCAAAATTTGCTCTCATCAGAAAATTGACCTGTTATTTTTTTCTGTAGCCCAGGTAAGACGCTTCTGACATTGTCTGTTGTTCAGGAGCGGCTGGACAAGAGGAATACGACATTTGAAGCCCATGCCCAGGATCCGTCTGTGTGTGGTGGGTCTTGATGAGCTAACTCCAGCCTCAGTCCACTCCTTGTGAAGGTCTCCAACACTTTTAAATTGTCTTTTTCTGACACTCCTCTCCAGGCTCCAGTCATTTCTGCTGCTTGTGCAGCTTTTCCCTTAATGTACTTTGATACAGCACTTTGGGAACATCCAACTTCTTTATCAATTACCTTTTGAGGCTTGTGTTTCTAATTGTATTAGCTAGGTCTTTGACCCAGTTTACTGTGACATTCCAGAGACTCACCTGGGTTCCGGATTCAACTTCCACGGCTGTCAGCTGCTGCTTACCTGCTCTGGATTCCATCAGCCTGTTCGCTCCCCAACAGTACCGGCTCACTCGGTCAAAGGTTCTTGGATCCATCTCCCTGCACAATCGCTCACACCTCTGGACCTAACCATCTCTATTCATGATCAACTCACACGGACAGAAAGTGACAGCATTCACTTGCCAATAAGTCACCTCCTAGAAACTCAACTCACTAACTCTCTCCCCTCAATCTTCAGATACCAGACCACATGAGGTTCCAAATGTGCCAAAAATGTTTGTCTATGTTCACACATTCACTGCATATGTCCACTTAACATGTAAGTTAGCATTTGGGTGTGTCTTTGTAACTGGCAGCAGTTCTTCTGTGGTTACAAAATTGGCTTCAACATGGACTACATTGTCCATGTAAATGACTAACCTGACAAAACATTTAGCCTTTTCAGTTTTATTTAATTCTGTATTCGCTGTAGTCTTACGTTGCTCTGTTTTTACAACCTGTCATCTTCCCATGTTGTCACAGACTGTCGTCTTCCTCTGTTGCCTGGTCGTGTTGTCCGTCCCCTTTTGCCACTGTCATTACTTTGTGTGCGTACAGAGTTGTCAGTTTCATCTTTATTTTGTGTTTGATGTTACATCAGTAAAAAGTCATCTTTATGACTGTTGCAACTAATTTGCTCAGGGCTAGCCTTGCCTCATGACTTACCAGTCAAGAAAAAACTAAAATGTAACACAGTACTTCCAGTTTATAACTAGTATTCCAAAATAAGAGTCCTTGACATATGACAGTTTTGCCATGGTTTTGCCTCGTTTCTACTCCCATTATGAGCTTCAGTGGCATTAGAATGTGAACCAAGAGTGCAATATCTGAATTTCTCACCTTTTGAAATTGACAATCCTAACCATGATGATGCTGAATTCTGCAGTGGAAAAAAAACAGGTAAATGTTGAAATCATGCTTTTATGTATTTACAGTTTGAAAGCACATTTTCTGTCTCCAAAAATTGGAAGTTTGAACAGTCCACAATCAAAAGGACGCACAAAATACACTTTCTATTCTGATTTCTTAGTTTTAAATTCTTCAGCATGCTGAGCTACAGAAATTTGTTTTATTGGATCACACCAGCCAACCATCACTCCCCACATGCATCGGTGATCATTGGTCAAAGATACTTTCCTTTGGTGGATGCATGGATGGATAAAAATAGCACAATTTATTTAAACCCAAATTGTAGTTTTATTTATTAATCCAGATAATGGGTTACTCTTTTAAGCCCACTTTTTCCAGAGTGATGAAAACACAATTTTTTAAAGTTATCATGTGACTCTACTAAGAACAAGAGTTATATGTGTACCTATAAACTCTCCCAACTTTCTTTCTACAGTCTCCATGCAACAAATTTTACAACAGGATGGATCGTACAACCCTTGTTTTCATAAATCAAAGCAAATTTGGCAACATGACCCAGCAAAGGTCCTTCATTTTGATTGGTAACATGTCAGTAACATGTCAGCATCTGAACATATGAATCGCCATGATCTGATTAAGGAGGTCGATCCAGACTGATGGATGCACGTGAGAAAATGTGAAAAATCATCTGTTATACTGACTGCAAAACACCCTACTCCCCTCTTCTTAAAAAAATATACAAGATGAATGCTTGTTGTAGTCTTTTCTTACACAGAAAAGCAATAGTCGAGTCTGTTAGTTTCCAGGTGAGTACACAATAAAGCTGATGATTGCTAAAGCTGCAGATAACCCTGTAGGGATAAAGAACAGTAGCTTTGTGACAAAGGTTGCATCTGCTGTAGCTTAGGAAATACTTCCTTAAGACCCTTCTCATGTCCTTATGGAGTGTTTTGATAACAGTTTTGTTTTCACTTAACATTGATACACTACAATCATCACAACCTATATGTCAAGTATTTTAAATTTGGTGCGAAAACCAACATGAATTGTGACTCTGCACATGCAGCACATTTCAGCAGCTGATTGTGGCCTTTTTTTTTGCTGCTTGTGCCGTTCCATGCTCACGTTTTCTGCATTTGCATTTCAGCAATGTTGTAACACACTTTGAATTAAATCTACACTTGATCCCCCATTCACCTAATAGTGTGTAGTAACCTGTGATTTACCATGGTCTGCTGAGTTCAATCAACAGTAACCGACAAACATTTCACTATTTTTGTATCCTGAACTGATCAACAATGCACATATATTCCTATAAATATTCATAATTGGCATAAATTTGTGTTTTAATTGTTTGGAGCTTTTATTCATTTATTAAACTCTTCTTTTTCCGGTTGCTTTCAAGTTCCCTACATTATCACAAACTCCCACAAATTAAAGTGATTCTTAAAATGTAAATTTGATGAGTCAAAAAACTAGACCTCTTTAGATTAGGTCACCCCTATTAACACCCCCTGATGAGAAAGTATGTGGATGATATGTTTAAATGAATAATAGCTGGAGTAAGAAGATGGATAGCTTCATCATCAGAATTATTTATGTGTTTTCTGTATTTGTGTTTACATCAATCTTTGACCTTTATGTTGTGAGTCTGATATCTGTCACTCAGTTTAGGCCCCGTTCCCTTTATACAAAAACAGCCCTGCTTCCCGTCTGGGTTTATATTTTGGTGCAACACTCCAAAATCATCACTGGCTCCCATTTAGCCCTCTTTAAAAACTTCCTGGATTCAACCCTGCTCTGCAGTTTTAATGAGGCATTTTTAAGCTTATGTAAACATTATGATAAAAAAATTAATACCTTTAAATACTCTGAATATGACGCACTGAATTAAAACTCACTCAAGGGTTAAACACAGCGGATCTGACGCACATTAATAAATATCGTTATTAATTCAAACTCTCAGCTTGGATGTGCTGCAGTCAAAGTGTGCTGTGATGTGAAGTCCTTCAGCCGTATATAATAGGCAAAGAAATACTGGTGTTGGAGGTCTAGGGGTGGGGTGGAAGAGTATAGTCAGGTGGAGTATTTGTGTCTTTTTCATGGGATGTCTATCTTGTTTTCTACATTGTACTGCATGAAAAAGCTTTCAGTTAGGTATGTTAAAACATGCTGTCTACCTAAGGTCAGGCATTTACAATGTCTTAAATAAAATTAGGAAGATATCTGGTGGCACACACTCCAAATGAAAATCAGCGATCTAAACGCCAGAGGAAAATGTATGTATGTATGTAATGTAATGTAATATTAAGCCACGTTGCATAAAAGGTTTTAACCACCAAAGTCTCTGAGTCATCCTAGTAGAGAGGCAACATTACTTTCTGAGCCATTTACAATGTGGTAAATTCCTTAATTTATAGTACCTTGCAAAAGTATTATAACACCCCTTTTCACATTTTGTTATGTTACAAACTTCTGTGTATGTTATTGGAATTTTATGTGATAAAACAATGCAAAGAAGCAACAACACGAAGAGGCAAATACAACGTGGAGAAAAGCGATTTGTAGTTTGCCATTGTTTTACAAGTAAAAATATTTTAAAAATTTTATTTGAAATTTTAATCCTACTCGTCGATTCAATTCTTTCTTGAACCACCTTTCTCTGCAAACTATTTGGGATATTTCGCCACTGGTTTTGTACGTATGGAGTGGGAAATGTTTGTCCATTCTTCTTTTAAAAAATACTTCAACCTCAGTCAGAATGGACAGCAGTTTTAAAGTCAATTAGATTTCCGTCTGGACTTTGAACTTAGCTCATTCTAAAACATGAATTTGCTTAAGTTCATTGTTCTGCTGAAAGCTAAACCACCCTCTGTCTCAAGCCCTTTTCTTCCTCTAATAGTTTTTATACCAGGATTGTCCTGTATTTAGCTTCATGCATCTTCCTCTCCACTTTCCCGTCTCTGCTGAAGAAAAGCATTCCCACAGCATGACGCTGCCTCCTCCAAATTATACTGTTGGGATGTTCTACTCAGGGCAATGTGAAGTATATTTAAACCACATACGGTCCATTTCCACTATACAGGAGCGGAAAATCAGCTCTCTCGGTTATCTCACCCATTGTGTCTCCATACAAAATTGTCCCTTTAAGAATTTGCTAAGACGTCAGCATATCACGACCGTTTCCGCAGTGAGTGACTTGACTGATCAGCGCCAAAAGGCGTCCACAGCAGCAGAGAATAACAAGATCGACAACGGAAGAAGCAGGGATGGTTGCCGAGTTTCTTTTTGATATGTTGGTATACACTGCTTTGTTAGCATCTCTTTATATAACTTTACAAATGCCGGTTGGGGACTTCTGCTGATGTAATTTCCCACTGAGTTACAACCAATCAGCAAGAGTTAACCACAAGGTCTGCCCAGCGATTCTACCAGGCCATTTTCGAGTACATATCCCAAGGCTGGTACACGTTTGGTCCAGAAAAGGTCTGGAAAGTGGCCCCACAAAAAAAAAAAAAAAGGAGACAAATACAAACATGAATACTGTGAAAATAGACACACGCGCATACCACTACGGTCCGGTAAAATTACCCAAGAAGTTCCAATAGTGGAAAGGGGCATATAAAGAATGTTGCATAAGGGCCTAAAAGTTCAATTTGTGTCCCATCCAACCAAAACAACTTCTTCTAAATGGTCCATATAAATACCTTTCAGCAGTGCCATGAAGACCAGATAGTATCTCTGCCGCCCCTCCAGAGTTACCATGGGCATTTTGGCTGCTTCTCTGGTTAATTTTTTACTTGCCCACTTTGTTAGATTAAGTGGACGGCCTTGTCTTGGTAGGCTTGCAGTTGTGCCATATTCTTTTTTTCGAATGCTGGATAGAGTAGAGCTCAACTGAGCTTGGAATATTTGTATATAATCCAATCTTGCTTTTAAACCTCTCTACAATGTTCTACCTGATCTGCTAGATGTGTTCCTTGGTCTTCATGATCCTGTTTGTTCGAGAACATTCTCTAGCAAACCTCTGAGGCCTTTAAAGATCCACTGGATTTACAGTATATATTTTCATTTGATACTTAGGTGATTCTGGAAAAAAAATTTAGGAGTAGAGGGGTTCACATTCAAGTGCATGCCAAAATGTGAAATTTCTATATGTAAAACGTGCATCATTTTCCTCCAATTTATAGGCTACTTTATCTTGGTCCATCACCCAAAACCCCAATGATCAGTTTAGTGTTTGTGAGGACAATCCAAATTCAGGTGGACAGGAGCAGAGGTGGCAGCAAACATAAAGTTGTTAATTAACATTTAAGATATCCTGAGACCCATAAAAATGTTTATTAAAAAAATATAAAAATAAGCAAATTTTAATAATAAGTTAATTTCATCAATTTGAATTTCTTTGGGTGACAATTACCTTTAAAAGGTTTGGGCTTTGCCACAAAAACCCTACAAGAAAAGAGAATCAAGTGAATGGTGTAACATCTATCCATTAAGTTATTCCCCAAGCATAGCTAGACTTAAACTATAATCAAACATTCAAAGTGCAAGTATTTGCTCATTAACCCTAATTGCAAAACCTGCTCACTTTGGATGTGTCTTCTCTGAAGCAAATTAAAGTCAATTTACTCGCGCCAATTTTTTTCTGTTCTATAAAATCTCAGTGCTCCTCCCACCTAAATCTTGTTGTTTGGGTCACATCAGCCCACGTTCTGCAAAGAACAGAATTTTATAATTAGGATGCTGAAGCTCAGCTAAGGGAGATAATCATTTTAAACTCATCTCCATCGAAATGGCAACATGCTTTTCTTTAATTAACCAGACCAGTGTGCACTTCATGAACTCATGGGAGAAACCTTCATTCAATTAGTTTTCTCATTAAACGCCAGTCAGACTCTGTATGCTTTGTACACAGCCTCTCACTTGCTGCTGCTCTTCGCCTCTGCAAATCAAAGCACACAAACACACACCGTAAAGACATCTTTAACTTTGTTAAAGTAGATGGTATTCAAGTTAATGTCGTGCACTTGATCAAACTCTCTCAGCTGTGCCAGAGGGAATGGCTATAATGTCCTCTGGAACTCTCGATATCTGACTAATTAAGGTCCAAACAAGTTTCTACTGTTTCCATAGCAGTCAATCTATGAAAATCTATATCATCCACTGTGTGATGATGCTATTTATAAATGTTGTATCCAGGGATGGAGTACTCGTTTCCTAACTTCAGTCACGTCTAAGGGACTTGTGACTTGACTTAACTAGCATGCAGATGACTTGCACTTGGACTCGCACTCCGACCTGTGAAATAGCTACTGCTGGAATTAGCATGTAGCCGATGCTAATGTTAGCTTGTTATATTAGGTCAGGTTACTGGACAAATGAACTAACAACTTCCCAAAGCCTTCATAAGAATATGTGCTGGTTGTATAAGATAGTGAAAGTGCAGAAGACTCAGGCATTTTAACCGAGTTATAATAAGTCTCACTGTAGAAAGAAAATTAAACACCACAATAAAGTTTTCCATGATTTTTGTGCTTACTTTTTAGTGAAAGCAGAGAAAATACACTAAATCTGCTTAAGGATTTGAAAATGTTCTTCTGGGACTGCATCAAGAACTGTTCCTTGACTGTTTCAAGCATGCAACTTTTTTCAGCATGCAGTTCTAAAGCTAAACGTATTTGTACAGATGTTAGAGAGAACCCAAGGCATCATATGTGGTAATAAGTGGTGAGGATGTGGAGAAAAATGAACGAAAAAAGCAACTAAGGCCCATCATATAAAGCATGTTTCTATTATCGGAACTTAAGGTTAAAATTACTGGATCATCACGGTATGCGTGTCTCCACTACACCGGGCCGGCAGATAGTCCGCTATCTTAGCAAATTCCTTAAAGGGACAGTTTTTTATGAAGACACGATGACTGAGAGTACCGGATCAGCATATTTGACCTATAAAAAGGTCAGGTTAAATTACCCTGAAGTTCTGATCGTAAAAATGCTCCTAAAGGTTCTGTTGGACCTTTGTTCCTGTTGAAAGGAAATGATCCTGTCCGAAGGTCGCCACATGCATGCTCAGTGTAAGGGATTGCCGCAAAGTCAATGACACAATGTCATCAACTGTCCACTGTCACTACATGCTTGTTTAAGAGAAGGGATTGCTGCAAAATCATTGATTCAATGCAGTCTGCATGATTGGATTGAATTGACTGTATAACTCTATGTTTTAAGTGCCTTTTGACAACATTAATTGTTCATCTGTGCAATATAAATAAAACTGAATAGAATTTTTTCATATATTGTCAAAACTTACTGATGCTCTCTTTAGAGATATCTGTTGTTATCTGAATGATGAACAGTATTATAGCTGTAGCTTGTTTTTTGCTGCTGTTGTTGCTCTATTCCAATAAGTTATACAGCACAGCAAAACAACTCCAGTTTTTAAGAGTTTGGTGATCCTTCACTTTCCTTCAGCCTCATTAAAAGATTCACAGCTGAATCTTTAAAGGGTTCCCATATATTAACTGTATTTTCACTAGTGCTCCTCTGAGGATGGATTGTAAATGCCCTAGTTTACATGCACTTTGTACTGCAAAATTATTTCACAAAAAGCCTGCTGGCTAATTAGTCACAGAGCTTCTGTTTTACTATCTCAGATGATCCCTGCTCTGTGTTCGTCATCCAGTCATGAAAAGATTTAGCTGACTGCTCCTTGAATGTATAATGCGCTCAAATGTTAACTGTGCACAGGCCCCAATAAATCAAAGTAATTAAGTCAATAATTGATTTGATGAATTTCCCTGCACAATGGAGACAGATTTGCTAAATGTGCAGAAATGTACAGCTAGTGGGGCTCGGGGGAAATTCGCCCAGAAGAGGAGTCTGGCATAAACAATTTGCACATTCAACTGAAAGGTGAAGCACCTTTAATTACAAAATGCCAAGATGAGACCCTTTAATCAATGAGAGGTGATCCAAATGTGAAAACTGCAACTGAGAGTAAGTCTTTAAATTGGCCTTTTTTAAAATAAGAACCTTCCTGTAATTATACCTGAAGCATTAAGATACAACTGAGTTAATAATAATGGGCTTTCCTGGAGAAGGACATAATCTCTGTGAAGTTTACAATTTAAACAAATATTGATTTTGACCACTCATGTCTATGCAGCGTATAATTAAACACATCCCAGTTTGTCTGCGCACCGTCTGATTTCCACCAAAATGTTCAGAGATTTTCAGGGCCAGTAATAACCTGCAGAAGTCTAGGTTGGTTTTCAAACACCTCCATAATTGTTAAAATGTAGAAAAGTAACTAGTTCATGTTGAGACAGAGAGAATGATGACATAGGATTGAGAAGAAGAAGGTGAGGATGGTTATTATGAAGAATGGAAAAGTCCAGATGACAAACCTGTGGAGGAGTGGGGTTGTCCAGGAGAGAAAGGACTTTAGAAACAGATTGTTGAACGCCGTTTGTGTGAAAAGATACCTGAGGAATGGACAGTGGACTGGAACTGACTTTCAAAAATAATTGGAATTGTAGGAAGAGAAGAAGGATCCTTACCATGAAAATAGTAAGCAACGAGTGCAGTGAGCAGCAGTAGGGTTTCATGCTGAGAAAAAGCACAACAGATTCTATGTCGGTGCTGAGAGTGTTGATGGAAAAGAATAATGAGGGTCAGAGAGACAGCTCAAGGTGAATAGTTGGGAAGCAAGACTGGAGTGGTTTGGATATACAGTACATCAAGTACGTGCGGGGAGGGGGTGAGCAGAGGGGGCTTGGGCACCACATTGTATGATTTTTAAAGAATCTATTTGTATGATGGTGCACAAAATAAGTATTTGGTCAATAACAAACGTTCACCTCAATACGTTGTAATGTAACCATGGTTGGCAATGACAGAGGTCAAACATTTCCTTCAGGTCTTCACCGGGTTTGCACACACTGTAGCTGCTATTTTTGGCCCATTCTTCCATGCAGAACTTCTCTAGAGCTGTGATGTTTTGGGGAGGTTGCTGAGCAAGCATAATGTTTCCACCCCCATGCTTCATAGTGGGTATGGTGTTCTTGGGATGCAACTCAGCTTTCTTCCTCATCCAAACATGGTGAGTCGCATTTATACCAAAGAGTTCTACTTTGGTCTCATCTGACCGCATGACATTCTCCCAAACCTCCTCTGGATCATCCAGGTGGTCTCTGGTAAACATTTGACGGGCCTGGACATGTGCTAGCTTAAGCATGGAGACTGCTTAAGGATTTTAATCCATGACGATGTAGTGTGTTACTAATAGTAACCTTTGTTACCGTGGTCCCAGCTCTCTTCAGGTCATTGACCAGGAAACAGCCCAGAACTACCCCCTGTGTAGTTCTGGGCTGTTTCTTCATCGTTCTCAAGATCATGTGTACCCCACAAGGGGAGATCTTGCATGGAGCCCCAGGTCGAGAGAGATTGCCAGTGATCTTCTATTTATTCCATTTTCTATTAATTGGTCCAACAGTTGATCTCTTCTTACCAAGCTGCTTGCCTATTGTAGATTGGTTCATCCCAGTCTTTGGAGTTTGGAGTTTGGAGTTTGACTGTTTGAAGGTGTAGACAGGTGTCTTTTATACAGAGAATGAGTTCAAAAACGTGCCATTAATACAGGTAACAAGTGAAGGATAGAAGAGCTTCTTAAAGAAGTGGTAATAGGTCAGTGAAGGCCAGGATTCTTGCTTGTTTGTAGGCGTTATGTACTTACTTTCTGAACCATTATACAAATAAATTCTTTAAAAATCGTACAATGTGATTTCCTGGATTTTTTTTAGATTCTGTCTCTCACAGTTGAAGTGTACCTATGTTAAAAATTACAGACCTCTCTCATCTTTTTAAGTGGGACAATTTGCAAAATCAGTAAATCAAATCAAATCAAAATCAAATACTTTTTTGCCCCACTGTATATATTTTTAAATAGACCTGTTTGTGAAGGAAAATATAGTTCTGATTTTGAAGTTACATAAAACCATTTTTATTCATTTTTTCTTCCCCATTGTCCTTGCAGTAGTGATTTCAGATCACTCTCTTCCCCATCCGCAAATACAGAAGTGGTTTGGCCTCAGAAAAAACTTGTGACTTTGAGTTCATTAGGCTGCTCCAATGCTGTAGGTACAAACTGCTCGGTCCTCTACAGGCTGGGAGAAAAAAAAAACAAAGCCCCGGTCCCTCTCCTCTGGGTCAGGCCATCTCTATCACTTTGATATAAAGGAACGGCACCACGACTGTCACCTAAGGAACACACCTCAAAGTGCAAGTACAGCCGACTTCTGGTACGCTCTACGCTCCTTTCATCTAACGTTACCAGGCGTGTCCTAACCGCTGCTCACAGGATCTGGGCTGGAGGTGAGCGGCCATGAATGAAATGAAGTTACCTCTGTAGAATCTCAGCTGCTAAAAGGTTTGGCGTTTGGAGCAGCCGCCACCGCTCTCCTCCAACCTGCCTGCCTCTATCAAACAGTTTCAGCGCCCTGGATGCGGATTTCCCTCCTCTGACAGCCCCTGGTCGCCGTAGCTCCGTAGGAGCGCCAATGACATTTATAAACAGCAGTCTGAGCTCCTGAAGCGTGATTTTATTCACCTTTTTAATATTTTAGAAAACACACGTCTCTGTTTTTATCTCTGGCACCACCCCCACTGTCGGCAGAGGAATTGGCCATTTTCGCAGACTTTTATCCCTTAATACTCGGCTCTCCTCCATCACCGCCGTTCACAATATTGGTTTTACAGACAGTTTTAACATTTTTGGGGGCAGGAAGCACCTGTTTGAACCAGACGGGCTCCATCTAAATAGACAAGGCACTCGTACACTGGCATTGAGCTTGGCATGTCCACGCCCCCCCCCCCCCCCGTCAACTACACTGGCCACAGCTGCCCTGCCCTCTCTGATTCCTCCGCCACATCCTGATGGGCAAATGGTCCCTGCTCCAACGAACTCACCCCTGATTTTAACAGTAACTCACATTCTGGACTTGGACCTTGTTCTACCTCATTCATACCTGTTCTTATCAGCAGAGAGCGGACTAAAAATCATAAACCGAACAAATGCAACCCAAATAATCTCAAAAAGTTACCAAAAGCCCCACTTTCAGTAAATCATACAGTCACTCCATCTCCAATCACTACTAATATGGCACTTTTTAATGTTCGCTCTCTGCTGAACTAAACTTTTATAATAAATGATCTGATTTTAGACCACAATCTTCATTGTTTATTTTTAACAGAAACTTGGCTGAGTGCAGATGCCCCTGTTGTTCTTACAGGGGCCTCCCCACCTAATTTTAACTTCACTTATTCTACGAGGAATAGCAAAAGGGGAGGCGGAACTGCTTTTATTAGTTCATTAACACTTTCCGCCAAATCTGTTTTATTTGATAACTATTTTACTTTTTATAGGCCTCCTAAAAAGAGTGCACTTTTTATTAAAGAGTTTTTATCAATTTTGCACAACTCCTTTGAAAGGATCATTTTAGCTGGGGATTTTAATCTAAATATGGATAACCCTTTAGACCCTTTATCAACAGATTTTTTTTAATATTCTGACTTATATGGATTTTAGCCAACATGTCATGCAGCCGACTCACAACAAAGAACACACCCTGGACTTGGTCATCACGCATGGCCTGTCCACCCGTGTGTCCTCTGTTGTCGACTTGGCTGTCTCTGACCACTACTGTGGGTTTTTTTACATCACCAGTTTTATTCAGCAGGAGACCTCTCTGAGAACTGTCAGAAAGCGCCATCTAACCCCTGAAGTGGCTGCAGGTTTTCTGGAAATTTTTGAAAAGAATCCTCCTATTGTTTTACCTGCCCCCTGTAATTTTATTGTCAAGGATTTTAACAGAAGGCTTCAGTCCACTCTTGACCGGCTTGCTCCACTACAAGTTAAAAGTCTAAAGATGCACTGCCGTGGAAAATTGAAATCCTTCGAAAAATCAAGAGAAATTGTAGGTCGGCAGAGAGAAAATGGAGGAAAAGTAAAACCACAATAAACCATCAAATATACACAGATCTTCTCAAATTATACAACAATGCAGTAAAAAATTCAAGAATCTCATACTACTCCAAAATCATCTCGGAACATAAAAATAATTCCAAAATCCTTTTTTTAACCATTGATAAACTTTTTAACAGAGCAACTAATGCATTTCCTAAAACCCCCTCTAATACTCTTTGTGAGGAGTTTGCAGACCACTTCAGAGGGAAGGTAGACACCATCAGATGTAAGATTTTATCTTCTCAGAGTAACATGGTTTTAGACAAATCTGATCATGTGTCTTTACCAGAGGAAACACTGGACAGTTTTGTCCTGGTAGAAGCTGGGATTCTTGATAAAGTTTTCTCCTCAGTGCCACAGGCCCACCCCATGTGTCTTGGACACGATTCCCACTTCCTTTTTTAAGCAATTTTATGGATCTTTTAGAGATGAGATTTTAACCATGACGAATTGTTCCCTTCAAACGGGGGTCTTTCCTGCCGCCTTTAAAGGGGCGGTAGTGAGGCCCCTGTTGAAGAAGAGCAATTTAGATTTGAATGATTGTAACAATTTTAGACCGGTATTTAACTTACCTTTTTTAAGCAAAATGTTTAGAAAAACTTGTTTTAATTCAACTTAATGATTTTATTAATGAGCACAATGTCCTGGAGAAATTTCAGTCTGGTTTTAGGGTGAACCACAGCACAGAGACGGCCCTTTTGAAGATTTTAAATGATTTTAGAATAAAGTATGATGCACAGAAGGTGACAGTGTTGGTTCTACTGGATCTAAGCGCCGCCTTTGATACAGTAGACCACACTATTCTTTTAACCCGTTTAAAACAGATTGGCCTCTCTTGTGCTGTTCACAAATGGTTCACATCCTATCTCACAGACAGGACTTTTATGGTAAGTTTAGATACCTGCTCTTCTAGGGTCCATAGGATTACATGTGGTGTTCCCCAGGATTCGATTTTAGGCCCAGTGCTTTTAAACCTTTATATGCTCCCTCTTGGCAGCGTCATCAGAAGACATGGCGTTAACTTTCACAGTTATGCTGATGATACACAGCTGTACATCTCCATGTCTCCTGATGACACACGGCCAATGGATGCACTTTTTAATTGCATTTTAGACATTAAATCCTGGATGGCAGAAAACTTTCTCCAGCTCAACCAGGAAAAAACTGAAGTTTTAGTCATCGGTCCTGAGGCTCAGAGAGAGAAACTTTTACCAAAACTACAATCACTGTTGACTCTGAGCTGACTTTTATCCATCACATTAAAAATATTACTAAAATAGGTTTTTATCAACTAAAGAACATTGCCAGAGTCCGCCCCATTCTCTCTCGGGCCAACACGGAGACACTGATGCATGCTTTTATCTCCAGTAGAATTGATTACTGTAATGCCCTGCTTTCTGGTCTTCCCAAAAAGAGTATATCAGGTTTACAACTACTACAAAATTCAGCAGCACGCGTCCTGACGAAGACCAGGAGGCGGGAGTACATTACACCTGTCGTAAAATCATTGCATTGGCTCCCATTTTAGGATCGATTTTAAGGTTCTTTTAATGGTTTTTAAGTGTCTTAATGGTCTTGGGCCTTCTTATCTCTCTGAAAAGCTTTTATCATATGAGCCTTCGCGGTCTCTGCGCACCTCTGGCAGCCGTCTCCTTGTCACCCCAAAAGTCAGGACACACAAGCATGGCGAGGCGTCTTTCCAGTTTTATGGCCCTCACCTCTGGAACAGGCTGCCAGAGGACCTCAGGGCCATGGAGAACGTTCATGTTTTTAAGAGCAGGCTCAAGACTCACTTTTTTAGCCTAGCTTTTAACTGATTATTATTTATTACTGTTTGTTTAATTGCTCTACATGTTTTATATGATTATATTTTTATCAGTGTTTTACTATTTAATCTTAGCACATTAATTTTCTGTTTATTTTTATACTTTAAATTATCTTTATCCCCGTTCCAGTGTTTCCTCTGTGGGAGCCCTCTGCCCCGGGAGCGGTGGTCGGCTGTGGCTGCCTGGGTGCTCTCCAGGTGGAGCTTGGGTGGAGGTGGGGGTCTTGGCTTTGCCTCCACTGGGCGCCCTTCTGTATGCTCTTCTGCATACCTTGGTTGTAACGAGTGGTTATTTGAGTTACCACTGCCTTTCTATCAACTCAAACCAGTCTGGCCATTCTTCTCTGATTTCTGGCATCAACAAGGCATTTCCGCCCACAGAACGGCCGCTCACTGGATATTTTTCCTTTTTTGGACCATCCTCTGTAAACCCTAGAGATGGTTGTAGGTGAAAATCCCAGTAGATCAGCAGTTTCTGAAATACTCAGACCAGCCTGGCTCCAACAACCATGCCACGTTCAAAGTCACTTAAATCAACTTTCTTCCCCATTCTGAAGCTCGGTTTGAACTGCAGCAGATCATCTTGACCATGTCTACATGCCTAAATGCATTGAGTTGCCACCATGTGATTGGCTGATTAGAAATTTGCGTTAACGAGCAGTTGGAAAGGTGTGCCTAATAAAGTGTAGGATGAATGGCCTAATAAAATGGCCAGTGAGTCTATAATAGGATTTTTATATTTAAATGACTTGAAATTTGTTTGCTGAATATATTATCAATTTTTTTATCTCTCAACTTTAAAAATCCAAATCTCTCCAAGTTGCTAACACTACTATAGAAAAGTAGAGTTAGTCCCTCTGAGCTGTTTTGATCTTTAAAGCTATCTGCAGCTGAGTTGCTGTGGAGGCTAACGAATCAGATATTAGGATTTATTTAGTGAAACACACCAGCAAGTTAAATTATTCCATAATGAATTTAATAACAAGTGTTTAAATATCTACCAGCTCTACTTTGGTCTTTTTAATGTCTGCAGTCTCAAATCAACACAGTCCAGCAGCAGCATCTGAACACCAAAATAGTTCCCCATCTGATAAAAATAAATAAAAATGCTACTTTTGCTTTGCATGTTCCCCATCTGATGATGTTGATATATTATGTTGCGATTACCTATTAGATCCTTGATGAATATTGGTTGTTGTTATTCAGGATAAGTTATGTTTCTGTAACTTGTTTTAAAACTTGTTCTGTGTGCCCTTTGAGCACCTCCCCTTTCAAAGGTCTCTGCACGGCCCTGCAGTACATAGAAGAGGGGAAATAGATAGTTGGATAGAGTATTTTCATCATGGATCTGCCAGGGAGCAGGCAGTGAAGGAGACCACTGAGAAGGTTCTAGGATGTAGTGATGGGAGGATGTGCAGAAGTTTGGTGTGACAGATTAGGAGGTCAGGGATATGGTGAGATGGAGCGAGGACATCAACTGTGAGAGGAAGGATGTGACCACAGTCTAACTATAAGACAGTTGTAATAAAAACATCTATAAGTGTTTTAATGCCCTTTAGTTTGATTTGTTCATGAGTGAGCCACACTTTTACTGCCCAAAAATGACTAATGACCAACAGCTCTAAATAACAAAGCATTAGCTAATGTTAGTGTGTAAACCTTATTTGATGACACGGCAAGAAATAAATATCGAATAAAATGTAAGGTATAAAATTAACACAGTGGCATGCTGCTAACAAGGTTTCACGCATCATCACATGTTTACACGTTTAAGTGGGAAGATGGAGGTGCCGTCGGTGTTGATAAAGCCTGTAAATGGTTAACTCTGAAGTGAGTGTAGTCTGGAAAAACTTTGCAAAAGTATTCACCAGCCTTGAACTTTTCCACATTTTGTTACATTACAACTCTAAACTTCAATATATTTGAAGGTAATTTTAGGAGATAAGTAATGGAAAATCAAAGTGAAAGGAAAACATCCATCTATTGTCTATACCCACTTGTCCTTGCAGGGCTGCAGGAGGCCAGGGTACCTCTGGATAGGTCACCAGTCCATCACAGGGCAACATAAAGACTCACAGCACAAACAAACATGCATGCACACAATAATATCTAAGTCTATTTAGCATAATTCATTGATCATACAGTGATGCTTTTGGTCTGTGGGAGGAAGTTGTAATACTTGGAGAGAACCTATGAATGCATGTGGAGAACATGCAACATCCATGCACTCTGGGTGGGATTCAAACCCATGACCTTGCTCCAGGTCAAGAATGCTCCCACCTGCAACACTATGAAGCCCGTAAGTGCTGTTATTTCAACTGGTAACTTTGTTTTCTCTCTTTGTTTTTCTCTCCATAGAAGCTACACCTGGTCTGGGGCTCTGTTCGGCTGTGATGCCTTGTTGGAGGGGGGCATCAGCTGGGATGATGCTCCCAGTGACTGAACGTTCTCTGTGTCCTGTCATCAACTTTTTACTTTCCTTAACATAGAAAGTACTCTTACATCAGTTTTTTTGTTCTTTCTGTGTCTGCTCTGTTTTCTCAAACCCCCAGTCGGACGTGGCAGATGGTCGCTCGTACTGAGCCAGGTTCAGGTTTCTTCCTCTTAAGGGGAGTTCCCTCTCTCCACTGTCGCTTTCTTGGTCCACGTGAGGGATTGCTGTGAAGTCAACGGCACAATGCAGGTGACTGTCTACTGTGGCTTTATGTTGGTCCAGGAGGAGTGAATGCTGCAAGTCAATGACTCGATGCAATCTAAAAGTATTCTATCTAAAGAATCCCAGCAAACTGATTAGACTAATAAACTGAAGGATTATTTGGAATGTATGTACAATTGAATTGAAATGACTTTTCTATTAAAGGTCCTTGAGATGACATGTGTTGTGAATTGGTGCTAAATTAATAAATTAAATTGAAATTAAAACTAATTGAATCCAGAAGTCAACTGAGGTTCTCCTGTGTGTAATTAAATCTCAGTATAAATCAGTTCTGGGACGCCCTCAGAGGTTTGTTAGAGAAAATCTACCTGAAAACATTGTCTACAACACTCCAGGAAGCATCATGATGTGGGGATGTTTTTCTTCCACAGGGTCAGCGAAGCTGGTCAGAGTTGATGGAAAAATGGGTGACACTAAATGGTAGGCTAGACTTGGGTGGGGGTTCACCTTCCAGCAGGAAGGTAACTCTAAACATACTATGCTACAATCAAACTATGCTGAAATCATAGCATACTGATGTTAGAATGACCCAGTCAAAGTCCAGACCTAAATCCGATTTAGATTCCCTGGCAAGACTTGAAAATTGATGCTCTGCGTCCAATCTGGACGATCTTGATGTAATGTTTTGTATTAGTGGACCCAAGTACAGGCAAACTGGAGGCAGAAGTGAAGAGTCTTTAATAATATACAAAAGGAAAACTTACAATGGGAGTCGCAGGGTAACAAGATGTGGAATACCGACAGAAAACAGGCAAGGCAACGGATATGATAACGGGAGGGGCTATATATACAGTGAGGAAGGAGTGGAGTATGACAAAGCAAATGAAAACAGCTGAGGGAGAATGCAGGGAGAGGTGAATCAGGTAATAAGCAACAGCTGTGAAGGAAAGCAAACTGGCAGGCTGAAGTAAGGTGAATGAACAACACTGCAGCTGATCTGGAACTCAGAGGTTCTAAATCAAGTTAAAAGAATAGCACAAATCAAATACAACAAAATTCAAAATCACAAAGATCAGAACTAACGAATAAATAAACTAACACAAATAAGTAACAAGAAACCCAAAACTTGAAAACACCCACTGATCATCACACTTAACCAACTTAGCAAAGAAGAAAATGCAGACGTTCCAGTATATTGATTTGCAAAGCTGGTGAGACAAACCCCAAAAGACTTGGATCCGTAAAAGCAGGGACAGATGGTTCTATCCCGACACGCATACAAATGCATGTCGCACTTGGCAGAATTTTTTTTTTTTTTTTTTAAAGAAAAAAGTGAAACCATTCATCATTTCTTTTTCTTTTGCTGCCCCACACAAAATCCCAATGACATACATTGAAGTTGTAATGTTCGCAAGGCACTGTACGTCTTCATCCACGTGCGGTATGCAGCACACCGTCTACTACTTGAGCACAGCTTTTGTATTAGGCAACAACAGTGTCTGAATACCAAACATGTACACAACATTGTCCACCGGGGCCATCCTGTGCTATGAAATTATAATAAACCTTATCTTGCAGGACATTTATTTGTCGGAAATCATTCGTGTCTGTGAGTCAAACTGCACACGCTGCATGAAGTTCAATGTTTTTGGCCTCTCTTTTTACTTTTTACCTCATGTCCCTTTGAGTGATGTGAAAGAGTCATAAATAAAGACTCTTTTAGTTTTTTATTTACACAGAAAAACAGTATCTATGTCTTATTGAATGTAGGATATTTCCACTGCTGTGTTTCATGTTGTGCTGAATCGTTGTTCTACCCTTCATGCCACGATTCAAACAGAACGTGCTTTCTCACAGCAGAGTTCAGCTCTTTCACACCTTCTAGAGTAGAAATAAGTCTGGGCTACGTCAAAGTCAAAGTGAGCAGAGAGTGTCTGATGCAGTAACCTTCGTAAAAGACAAGCTTCGATTTTTCTGGACATCTTGCAGTTTTACAGATAAAAATAGCATTTTTTTTAAACAAGGAAGGAGTAAATCTAACCTGCCTGCTTAATAAGTTTTGATTTACCAGTTCAATTACATTTGAGTCATCAGAACATCAGACTTGTGTTTCGGTTCTTACAGGCTACATTTTAAATATAGTAGCAGCGATGTGCTTGAGATACATCAGTGTATCGGTGTTGCTGCTGAAACTGGCAGCCTCTCCCTCTCTCTGTATCTCTTTTTTTTTTTTACCCATCAGCTCTTTGTTTTCAAAGCCGCCCCTTCAGCTGGTTCTTGCACATAAGTCCCAGGCTTTCTACCACCAATCAATCTGTCCTGGTTAAAAATGATTCTGATAAAAATAGAGTTTAGATCAAAGTTTTTTTTTTAAATCTAGATGGAAAGATCAAAAGGCCCTCTTAAGGTGACTAGGCTTAAATGACTTTGATTATGCGGTTGTGTTTTTCTGTAGTCACATTTTATCTTGAGAACGTTTTTGAACTCTTGCTCTGTTTAGGATGTGAGTCTGCAAAAGGACAAAACAATATTATTCTGTAATATTTAGTAGAACTCAATACATCTCCAAAACTAAGGGCAACCTCAATGAATATGTGTAGAAACTCCTAAAAAATATTCATAAATCCAATATTCAAGCAGGCAGGCCAATAAAAGAGGTCAACTAAACTAGACTCAAAATCATACAGCAAACAGGAATGTGGTGCATTACCGCCACCTGGCTTGCAGAGTGGACCAAAATATCATTCATACCAATTATTACTATATATATATATATATATATATATATATATATATATATATATATATATATATATATATATATATATATATATATATATATATATATATATATATATATATCCTCATACCCTTTCATATAAATTGGTCTGTTTTAGGAATACATTACAAAAACAGAGTAGTCTTATTGAAAGAAATTAAGATCGAGATCAACACAATTTTTGAGACATGATTACTTAGTACTTAAAAAAATCAAGTAAACAGAAAATGATCCGGTGACGTCATTACTCTGGGGAATGACCGGTCTGATCCAGTCCTGAACGAGCTTTTCGCAGTCTTGACACACTGAGCGGCTACAGCTGGATGGTTGAAGATTCAAACTTAATACAGGTAAGTAATTTTTGAACTAATTTGTTCTTTATTATAACCCTCCTTACTTAAAGAAGCTAGACACGAACTATGCTTATCTATACTATCGTGATGAAACCATTTATGGTGAACGCTAGCAAGTCTGCTTAATTGCCTTGTTAGCATCTGGACAAGGCTAGCACAAGTCAATCATAATCTGATTTGACAGTGTTCTGGGCTCGGCATCTGGTGGTAAAGTATGCCCACTGTTAAATTTGATGTTTTTGGGGACATTTTATATGTGAACGGGGTTTTATTGACGGTTGTTTGCTCGCTTGAATTTGAGTGTCTCAAATGCAAACCACCCAACTTGTGAAGCGATTTAGGAATTATTAGAGGCAGTGCAGACTCAAAGGGCCGTGAACACGACCACCTTTGTGGACTGTGAGGAGTCTTTATTGCAGCTTTTCAGTTTTAAAATGGCGAACGTGCGTTCTGTGGGCGAACTATTAGCAGCAAGCACAGTTGAGTTTTGATAGCTTAGCTTAGCTAGTGGAAAAAGCACCCCTCTCAGGGTTTAGTGCGCATGCGCAGAATGCGTGTTCGTGATTATCATAACTAAGGTTATGTTCACACTGCAGGCATAAGTGCCAAACATCCGACTTTTTTAAAACGGTATGTGACCCATATCCGATCTATTTATACCGTTCTGAACAGTACAAATCCTTCTTTTTTTTTTTTTTGCATGTCCAACCCATGTCACTCATGTCATATGCCATTCATATGAGCTACTAAATCCGATACATATCTTAGGGTGGTGAACATATTTTCATTTCCAAAAAAGAGGACACTTGGCCCTGAAGCACTTTCAAGACAGTGCCAAGACTTTTGATTTTAACATATTTAAAGGGTGCATTCTCCATGTGGTTAGAATGAACAGTTAAGATAACAAACTTTAGATAGGCTTTAACAAGTACAAAAATGACTTTAAAATCTCTGGAAATGAATTGATAATAGAAATAATACATAATAATAAAAGCCTAATACCAATACATCTTTTGCAGAATAGGCTGAAATTAAGAAATTGTAATGTTTTTTTCCCTATATTTGTAAATTAAGCCCTATTTTTTTCCTCTTCCTTTTTTTTTTCCAGGTCAACACAGAATTCCACCGGATAACCCCTGTAAATCTGGAGTCCAAATTTATGTTCATGCTGGACCACTACACCCCTAAACTGCTTGCCATCTTCCAAGCCAAGAAAGGTGCCGCTGGAGAGAGACATCGCACAGAAATGAGCATTTTACTCCAGGTATTTCCGCTTAGTTTTTCCTTTTTGGATGCTCCCACCTGACTTGTCACTACGTTTTCTTTTTTTAATTTATCTAAACTTATTTACCTTCTCTTAACTGGGTCCTCTGTGCTCTTGCATTCACCACAAGATCATATACCCTACGTGGCCTCATTTGTATTGCAATGGTGTTTCTCAATACTATTTATTTGTACTTTGTATACATCCTTCACTTTCCACATTCTTTCCTCTACCCGTCTTCCAAGCATAATGGTGCCTGTTGGAATCCTTTTTCCACTGTGTAAACTTTGGGTATATTCTGAGTCGACCTCTAAAAATATAAAGTGGCAAAAATGGCTTCAAGGTTGCAGTAATCAATTAAGGGCTGAACGATTACAACATTTAATAGAAATTATATTGTTTTACTTATTTGGTATAGCCAAAGCTGTTTATAGTAAAGTAAAATGGCTAAAACACTGAGGTGAGCGACTGCTATTTCAAGTCAGTTGTTGTAATGCATTTACTGTGTTCTACAGAATGGAAATCCTGTTGAGAAAACCAGAGAAGTTGTCATCCGATGTCTGATTGATCACCTAGGTGAAGATGTAGGTTCCTTAATCAAGGAATTTGAGGTGAGTTCAGGGAAACCTGTCTATTACTTGTCTACATTTTGCTAAACTAAAGATCAATCAGTGGTCAAACAAAAAACTACTGTATGGTGGAATATAGCACTGTACTTATAGCTGAGTAGGGATCTGTATTGGCAAGAATGTGGTGATACGATATGTATCGGTATACCGGGGGGACGATACGATATATTGTGATACTATGAGTAAGACTATATATTGTGATTTTAAAAACTGAATTTAACTGTAGAAAAACTGTCACAGCATAAACACTCCAACCTGTTTTATACTTTAACACATCCAGTTTTATTATCAGATCTAGTTGATCCTCTGGAACGAAGAAGGTGAAAACAGCCACCAGCTACCCGTCATACTTTTAATTTTACTACAAAAATTACTGTCATTATTGATTCTGTTCGAATTCTGAAAAATAAAATAAAAATCGATACAAAACTTTTGAATATTAATACAATATTGTGACATAAAATATTGCAATATATCGGTGTATCGACATTTTTTTACATCCCTATAGCTGAGTGACTTAATTCATTATTTTAGAAATATCAATGAAGGTATGAAAATATGCAAAAATATTGTCATTAGATGTTGGTTCTTATAGTTGCCAGTTATTGTCCAAAATTCTAGTTAAGCTAACAAAGAAGTGTCAACATATTTATATTTATAGCTATTTTGTGGTTTCCTTATTCTCTTTTGGTGACACCCATGTTTCCTTTTACTGTGTCTACAGAATGATTCAAGGCATCGAACCATAAATGTGGAAGAAGAGCTGGCAGCAGAGACGATGACTGTGTTCCTTGTGCGGAATGAAAGTAGACAAGTTGGGAATGTGGGGGTTGTCATTGAGGGCTCCAACGTACTCGACCACCTCAGGGATCTCAGCAGACCTTGCTGCTACTTTCTTGGACTAACTTATGCATTGGACCTTAAATACCCCAAAACACTGAGATACATATTTGAAGTCTTTCAAAAGATACTTGTTGAAGTCGATCCTGGAAAGCTGTCAACAAAACTGAAAAGACTAAAAAACACGTTAATGGCCTAGTTGAGTGCTGTGCTGTTGAGCACAAATAAGACAGAGTGTACCCTAAATAATTTGTGAGGCTCTTCTGGAAGCATAGACCATCTTTGGATTCATTCACCAAATCTTACCAAAATGTTGTCTGAATGTGTGATCTGATGTTCTGGTTGCACATTTATATTTTGCATTGATATACTTTTTGTTCTTTCTTTGATCACTCATGTAAGGTTGTGATGCATTCAATTTTGAATTTCAGCACAGTTTACATAAAGTTACTTAAGAAAGATGTTCTTGCCTTTTCTGCCTTTAGAAATTCAAAAATCACAAGATTTGGAGAGTATTTTAATATTTAAACATTCAGCAATACATGCTGCAGAGATTTCTTACCCTTATACCACAGAATATTTTTTACTACTAGTCACAAATTTGTTGAGTGTGAAGATATTGCCTTGCATTTAATATGCAAATCCTATGCACAAATGCAGTGGGTTTTTTTTGTTGCCATTTGGCAAGACCTATTTTAGTTTAGAGGTGATTCAACCTGGGTAAACTTAAAAGCCTTTTCTTTAGCAATGTTAAATATGTTATTAGATTTGTCCACATAATTTCAGTACTAAAAACAGAAGTACAGTTAATGGTTCATATCACAAAACAGTTTAAACAGTCTCTTGTTTTTGTAAACTTAAGTGTTTGTCCCTATTCACATGTACTTTTTGGTTATATGTGATGTATACTAGACAGTAAGCTACTGTTGGTAGTTCTAAAAGAATTATATTTTTCTATGGGAAGAGTGTTTTAAATAAAAGTTTTCATGTTCTGTGACGTATTGGTTTTATCTTAATTAAAAAAAAAATCTGTCACAACAAATTTTTTTAAATAAGTCAAAGGTAAATTTGCACTTATATCCTACAAATGTTTTTCATTATATTTACTTATTTCCTTTAATAACTTCTCAAGTTTTTCAATCTGGTTCACTTAGTATTTTTAGTTGCATTTACTAATTTAATTTAGTATTTCTGCTTAAATAAGTCAATCAGGTGTAATTGAAACTATTAGATCTACTCATACTCATTTTGTGCACTATTATACAAATAAATTATTTTAAAATGTGAATTTCTGTTTTTAATTATTTTTTATGTTCTGTCTCTCACAGTTGAAGTGTAACTATGATGAAAATTAAAGACCTCAATTGCACAACTTGCACAATCGGTGGTGGCCAAATACTTTTTTTTGCCCCACTCTATGTCTGACAGATTTCAACATCTAGCAACTGATATTTTTCCCTATTCTCTGCAAATTAGCTCTGGGATGGATGAATGAAGATCGTCTGTGAAAATTGTTTTGGAAGTCTTGCCACCGATTCTAAATAAAATTTAGTTTTGGATTGTCACATATGAATATGCATTGATTTAAACCATCCCATTGTAGCTCTAGCTGCATGTTTAGGCTCATTGTCTTACTGAAAGTTGAGCTTCCACCCTAATCTCAAGTCTTTTGCAACCTCTTAACAGTGTTTGCCCAACCCTGGTCCTCAGGGCACACTGCCCTGCATGTTTTAGATGTTTTTAAGATGGTTAAAACAATCTGCTTCAGATAATTGCAGTTCAACAAAAGCCTGTTAATCAGCCATTAATTGAAATTAGATGTACTCAAGCAGGGAAACATCTAAAACATGCAGGGCAATTTGCCTTAAGGCAGTGACGAAAAACACTGCTCTAACAGAACTACCATGCATTTAACTCCATCCATCTTTCTATCAACTCTGAGCTTCTTGTTGCAGATGAGAAAAAATCCCCGTAGCATGATGCTAACACCATGTTTTATGGTGAGCGTGTGATAAATGGTTGAAACAGTGCTTTGTGACAATTTTAACTCCTATGATATTACTTTACTACCAAACACTGCTTTAAACTTCTTTACAACCTTATTCCTGAACTTGGTCTCCATGTTGTTGTTTTTTACTAATCTTAAACAAATCTAACAAGGTTTTATAATAAAATTGAATTTAGCAAGTTCTAAAAAGGGAAACATGTTATTTGGTTGAATTAGATTGTAGTTAGTGGTATCAAGGTAAAGAGGGTGAATTTGATCCGTTTTTTTTAAACAAATACTTGAAAATCTATTAAATATGCAATAGTTCATGTTGGTTTATCAACAAAATCTCAAGAAATGAGCTGAATTTGTGATTTTAAAGTGAGAACATGTAAAAAAAAAAAAAAAGTTTAATGAATATGAATATTTTATTTTCCTTTCGGTCCCCTGCACACAAGAATACATTAAACAGAACAAAACGTGTGAAAGAGAACCTATTCGGATGAATAAAAACGTATATTTAAGGCCCACTTTAATCTGCATTACCTTGAGCCGCAGCGGCCCCCACTGTACACAAAACAGAAGATGACTGAACCCAGAGAGCTATGAAGGTGAGCTCTCTGGGTACCTAATTTGTTTCATTTCACACACTTGACTAATCACATCCATTTTACCTCCTGCCAACAAACACAACATAAACATAAAGGGAAAGCACACTTAGTCATTAGATGAAGGGCGGTTGGGGAAGACCAAGAAAAACTGAGACGTGTTCCAATAACTGTAGCATGAACATTCAGATCAACCAGAAAGCAAAAGGTCAAACATGACAACAGCAAGGAGATGGACACATCTTCGATTTTTCTACAGGGTCTTTTTTTTTCTGATTTACCTTCATTTTATCAATGAAAAGCAGTGTAAAATAAATTTTTTTTAAATCGTATCCACTGTTTGTGATAGTTACTGACCTTGTACTAATAACGGAGAGTAATTGGAGCGCACTGACTGCCTACTAAATCTTTTTCAGCAGCACACTCAACAAAAGCAGCCCCAAAAACCAGTGATATTTACTTTTAATGATCAAACTGCTCACAAACATTAACCCTGCGAAGCTGCTTAAATGCAACACGCTTTCTGTACGATTCCACATCATTTCACTTTAATTTTTCAGCTGATGAGAGGATAAAAAAGCTAATGTTGCAAGCTCAGCTTTGCTCTTGTGTGTGCTATAGGGGGACTCCTTTCAGCTGAAGTCTGAATGTCAAAAAACAACAATAACCCATATCATATCTGTTGAGAGTAATAAATATGACTCAATTTGAAGTACAGTTCCATAAATTAGCACCAGACCCACTTTAAATACATCAACAGTATGAAAGGTCTCATTCACGGAGATACTGCTTCTTTTGAAATATGATCGGTCACTCTGAACATTTTCTCCAACCTCCATTGCCTGCCAATTGGCCACAGAAACGAAATAGACGGCAATAAATGAGCGAGTCGGAAAAGGTCAGTCTCTTCTACGTCACAGAGCATGGTCTTGCCTACTTTGGCTTGCGACCCTTTAAACACCTTACCAGGGAGTTGTCCAGGAGGCATCCTAACCAGAATAACTAACCAGAATATGGATTTTATGAAAGCCTTTAAAATAATTGATTACCCTTTAAAACCTTGTTTTCACACTTTTAAACTTTGTTTTGATGCTTTCAAGAGTTTTTCCCCAATTTCTGCTGCTGAGATCAAAATGTTACTGTTTGGTGGTGAAGGTTTATTACCATTTAAAGGATGCTTTAAAGCTGCAGTAGGTAACTTGAATAAAAGTAACTTTTTGTAATATTTCCTAAAACTGTCCATATGTCCTGAAAGTATGAAATGAGATTTGTAATCTGTTATCTGTAATCTGTTGTAAAAAAAAAGTAGATCAAATGGTCACGCCTACAGCCCCTACTGCGAAACAGCCAATCAGAGCCAGAGCAGCGTCTGAAGGAGTGTCTGACATCTGTCTATCACTCCTTCCTCACACACACACCGCGACCCGGCCCTCGCTCCGCTACGTCACCGCTACGCAACAGCCACCTAAAGAGAAACTGCCTGTACCGCCGCTGCCAACAACAGCATATACGGCTAAAATAATAAAAAAGAAGATGGCCGAGGAGGACAAAAAAGCTGAAAAGAAAGAAGCTGACCAGCCCGAGATAAAACGAGGGTAAATATTGGCGTAGCCTTTGAGAGGTGGAGGGAACTACGGGACCTGAAAGCGTTTAATACCGATTCCGAGTTGGCAATTTTTCTGCTTGACAGGTTATTACCCTTGCTTGATTAATATTTGTTTTGTTTTTTTGGTGGTGGTATTACAGTAAACCTCCGCAGCGCGTGCGATCATCCGTGCACTCACAGCTGATGTTGTCATGTGTGGTTTACTGTTAGGAAATATTCACGTAAGTTTGTTTTCTAAATCGCATCAGCTGATCATCTTTGGCAGTTGTTACACCAGTAGCGCAGCCGAAGGAGGGAGGAGGGCATTGGAGGCGGGGCTTGAGTGCATCGGAGAGGGAGGGGGAGTGATGTGAAGGTTGTTTGGGTTTAAATTTTCAAGCTAAGTCTCAAGCTCTCCTCTCAGACTTACCTACTGCAGCTTTAAAAGTTCTGCTGAACTGAATACACGGCCACTTTATTGTTTACATAAAGTCAAGTGACATTTATCAATATTCCAAATAGAGAGCGCAAAATTGTGTGCCCCGCAAAAACAATTGCAAGTGTTCCTGATTAGCAGGTGATCTACTAAGATTGTGCGCAAATCATAACAGGAGCAAAGAGCAGTATACAAATGAGGACATTGTGTCCACTGCTGTGTGTGCCAGCCTTTCTGCCCCATACACTGTTCCACAGCCAGAGAGAGGAGGAATAGGTGCAGTGGATTCACGATGCGTCTTTGGCAAAAAAAAAAGGAGAGAAAAAAAACAACCTGCCTGTCGAGTCTATAGCTGTTAGAGAGTAATTTACTTTTAGACTAGAATGGCTGTAAATTATATTTTTCATTTGTCATTAATAAACCTAATGTTTGCAATGCACATGCACTGCTCTCTACTCCATGAGACCTTCCAGAGATAACAGGTGCAGACCCGGCGAGCGTGCAGTGAGTTATGATGCGTCTTTGGAAAAGGGAAAAAAATCGACATATCTGTCAGGTTTATGGCCACTAGAGTGTTAATTACTCGTACGCTAGAATGTGTGTGAATTAAATTTTTCGTTTGTCTGTAATAAACTTATGTTGAATCGTGGTGGCGCAAAGTTAAGACATGCCTTTCAGAGGCGGTAAAAATAGGCGCCAAAATAGCCACCACAAATGTTTTCATGTTTGATCAATCACATACGTGTTTCACATGTGCAACGCCTACTCATTTGCATATTCTCCTCCCAATATTTTGTGCCTTCTGACAGAAACGCCCACATGGCATACTCGTCAAGGGCAAAAGCGCTAAATGAATTGCGCGCATCTTGCTGTGGGTTTAACAGGCGCAGTCCTGCCTGCGTCTGCTGCATGTTTTTGCGCCCTCTGTGAGGTTTGCGCACGTTTTAACAAGTGCAAACCTTTGATAAATCAGACACTGAGTGTTTAGATTAGATCAGGTTAGATTAAGTAATGTAAAACATATTCAAGTACTGTGATTAACAATCCCTTTTGCACTTGTAACATACAACCTACAGCACAATGTTTCAAGACAAATTTTTAAAAAAACCTGTTGTTTAAAGCGATATTTAAGGATTTTTAAAGTAAGATCTTGTCAGCAAAGTAAAAACACTTATTTTAAGTGTTTAAGTAGAGGCAGTTGGACTTCTGTTGTTTTTTTTTGAATACCTTTTCACGTCTCATCCAAAAGGCGTCCTCAATTCTGAACAAGGTTGGAAGTTAGATGCTTTTAAGCTGTAGTGAGAACAATCACAGTAATAGGGTCAATAAGGTGATTACAAGGGATACCTTCTATCTAACTGACTGGTAAAAAAGACTGATAAGTACAAACACAATTTAATGTGGGGTTATTGAATGATTGAATGAAATACATTAAGGTTCTATGTGCAGCTTTAATTTTTTACTTTAACTTGGACTTCACATGACTGTTATCTAGGAAATCTGAGTCAAGCTCATGTTTAACCTAATACTTTCTACATCTTTAGTTTTTCTTTCCTGGTTGACTACTTTGAGCTTGTATGAAGGGGTTGGTGAAGCAGAACCATCCGGACAAGCAGCAGCTCAGCAGGAGAGTAGCAATACTTTAACAGCCTGCTGGGATTTGTTTCTATAACACAAACTGTGGATTTCAGGTGCTCTGCTTCTGAACAACCAACACAACAGAGCTGCAGTCAATCCGCTGGACTCCTACTTCCAACAGCTAAATAATATGCAATGGCTTTAGGGAAGGGCTACACATCTGAATGGGTAGGGTCATTCAAAGAATTATATTTAGCAGTATTGTTTTTAGAGTGATGATTTGGTAAATATCTAACATTGAGTTTCAACTTCAACACACCTTAACACACATTTAGCTTTACGGCCGTTTTCACCCCTGATAGTCCGGTAGACTCGGTTTGATTGGGAACCGAAAATTTCAACATGTTGAGTTCTTTTAGCTGGTCCAGTTCGCTTTCACACTGCTCTATGCCAAACAAACCAAAGCCTTTGAACAACGTATTTACCTCCTCGCCTGTGGTGACACCAAGAAGCACTGAATACAGGGACACTTCCTGTTCTGTGAATGTAAAGAAAAAAGGATTGGCATCGGATTTTAGGATTGCTCAGTTCTAGGATTGCTCTGTTGTCTTTGGCAAATGTGCCAGGCAGATACGTTGCAGGAATGGGCTCTGCATTAGCAGAGAACGCGGCAGAGTTGTTGGTGAGCTGTCTTTTTGGTTGTATTTACCCAGAATGCCCTGCGATATAGTCTGCTTCCTGCTTTTGGAGCATCCCCAGTTTCCCTCGGCATTCACAAATGCAATCAAACCGCACCAGAGTTCACTTCAACTGAGCCGAGAGCTAGGTTTTTAGGTGAACCAAAGTTTGCTTTTTTGGTCCGCATCAGAGTTCGATTCCCCATACAACTTTCTGAGCAAATGAATTAGAGTTCGATTAAAGCGGACTAAATAAATAAAAACAGAGTTTTTTTTTCAATAATCATATTTCGGAAGATGCCTGTGTTATTTCTAATCAGAAACTAGCTTCTTAGTTCCATCAATCAATTAATCACTCAATCAAGGTTTATTTGGAAGCACTTTCCACAACCCTAGAAGGTGACCAAAGTGCTTTACAGAAGAAAATACAATGTATATATATATATATATATATATATATATATATATATATATATATATATATATATGCTCTTGTGTATTTATATATAAATACATGAATGAAAATCTTCTCCAGTCTAAATTTATTGAGGATATGAATAATAGACTTAACTTTACATGCAAGACTTTAAGAAAGACACAACAAATAAAACGCAACAACAAGGTTTTTTCTAACTGTGTTTATTAATTTTTTTTTTGTTGTCCTCCTTTGCTGTGTTGCCTTATGACCAACAATCTCAGGACCTTTTTACCTGTTGTACTTTGGCCATGCACAACTTGAAAGTAGAACAATATCATAAAATATGAGATAATTTATCGGAGAAAGTTATTTTTCTCGTGGTTTTTGCTAATTTTCTGTCAGAACAAGAAAAATATCAGACCTAATATACAGTTGGGTGGATCCCTGCTCTCTAAGCTATCAGTTACCAAGATTATGTGCAGAGTCATCTGTGTAAAAACCTTGCCAGAACAAAGACAAAAGAGCACAAAAGTGAATGTAGGGTTTTTAGATAACTGAAAAAAGTTTTCTCTTGTAAGATTAATCAGTTTGGAGACATAGTAATTCCATCATATTTGGAAATATTTACACCTTTGTGCTTTGAGCTGGTGCTTTAGTTCCTCGCAGGCATTATTGCTAAAAGGCTCTACTAAACAAGCAAAACGAGGCTGCTGGTAATATCAGCGTTTGCATATTGGTCCAAGCCGCTCCAGGGGGTTTACTCTTGGAAGCTCACGTTGTTGCATCCGCCTCCAGCTTTAATATCACTCATTTCGATTCATTATTGTGGGCGAGCGTGCACATATTCCAGCTTTGTCTCATTACACCAAGAAATGTATTATTGCCATGGCCTAATTATCTTCTCAGCTTTCCAAAGAAACTCAATCAAATCTCCCATTTTGTGTTTTTATTGCACACACATGTCCTGAGCTTCATTATCAGAAGATATGAAGACATGGTGGTGGAATTTATTTGTTTGTTTTTCATCAACTATTCTTTCCCTAATGTCTGGCTGTTGTCTGATCTGGTTAAATGTACCTCCCTATGTATTTTCATTTCATTCATTACAGTTTAATGTAGTCTTTCTAACACTTCTTACCCCCGTTTTGGACCAGCATTTGTTTGAATGCCAATTATCAAGCTGTTTATTTAGTCTTTTTGTGTGCTTGACATTTTCTCATCCAGCCATCTGACAACTTCCCTTGAAAATCCTAATTATACAGTCAAATACTAAAAGCAGTAGTTTTTTTTGTAGAGGGTCCTGCATCTTCAAGCTGTCGCTTGTGAACATGCTGCACGCCTACGTTTACGCAGCAAGTTATGCTCTCTCATCATCACAGATCTGGTTGCTGGTCTGCACAGTTTATTTTAAATCTCCGAACTCAGAGCGTTAAGGTTGGACGCGTTTTAGTGCTACTATCACTTTTTACGGTAAACACAGGTTTGTTAGTGTTGGCTTCATGAACAATCTGTAACTTTATGTCAAAAAGAGTGCACCCTTGTTTATAAAGACATGCCAGCCTTGAACATGAGTCCTGACTGATGCTATGAGATGTTCTTCCTGTAGTTTTAGGAGTAACTTGGTTCTTTTTCTGTTAGGACCACAAAGCTGTCTGTAAAGAATAATCTGTCTTCTTGTTTTCTTGGATTTGAAGTCTTCTGTGTTTGAGGCAGGGCTTATAATTGGATATAAAGTAAGTACAACTTCAACCGACACAAAAAGAGTAAAGATTGCTCAATCTTGATAGGTGTGTTAGTGCCTGTACATCATTAGTGCAACTGGTTTCAGGATGGAGTAAATGCTACAATTTAGAGGATTAGAAGATTTGGCTTTTATTGGATTTGGCTTTGATGGCTCAGTGTAACATAACTGGAATAATTAAAATCAAATAAGTAAAATTTAAACAGAGACAAGCCTTTTTGTTTTGCTAAAGCAAATGTTCCCCACCACTCGTAACAAGATTGCAATCTGCATATTCCCTTGGGTAGAAATTTAGAAGTTTTTATGGTTTGCAGATTCTAATTACTTACAATTAAACCAGATCTAGTTAGACTGGAATTATAAAGACTATGAAATGGAATATGAAATGAATTGGACTGAAATTAAGTGAATCAAATTCCAATCAAATTTGTTTAAGCTTTGTAACGTAGCTTTTGGATGTAATCGTTTTTCTTAAAAAGGGACTGAGGTACCCTGAACCAGAGGTTTTAAAACAAATGCACACAATCACAATGGATATGCTTCCATTTACCCTAACATTTTTATATATAATTTATCAATATTATGATCAAAGGGTGTTTGGATTATGGTTTTCCTTTGTGTTTGTTTTTTGACCATTTCCTTGTCGTTTGTTTATATTCATTAGGCCACAGTTTTGCATAATTGTTTGACTGATATTTTACAAATTTTTAATTGACTGATTACTAAAATTATGTTGATTTTTCATGAACTTGAGTGAGCAGAGCACCGGCACTGCTTAGACATACAGGCAATATAGAGAGATCAAATAATATTGGAAGATTTTTCTGTGGAATGTGAGTCCAAATTATTTGCGGATTTCTTTGTTTCGCATGCCTTCAATATTCGAAAGACAATGCAGCTTGGGTCTCAAGTATTTGCGGATTTTAACTATTCGCAGGCAGCTGTGGTCCATAACGCCTGCCCATTTAGCATGTAATACCTTCCACACATTATCTAAGGTTATCCTATATATCATAGAAAATTAAATTAACAAAAACTCATGTCAACATCCATTGAAAAACCTGTTAATACCAAACCATAAATGGGGGGGTCTACTGTACTTTTCCTGGGGCAAGAGAGTATCATTCGAACATGCAAATTGTCATCAACAAACAGAGACCCAGTAACAAAGTTTTTCACACTCACAACAAGGGCTTCTGATCTCACCTCATGGCTTATTTTCTCTCCGAAAAGTCTTTAGATATCGTTAAAATATCTCTGATTTGTGGTTAATGAGCTTAGCTCCTACTAATCATATATATAAGGCTCAATTAATGATGGATTTTCACCCCCCCCCAAGTTTCCAAAGGAGCTGTTTGCTAAATAATTAGTAACCTTTCCAAACTGACATGAATGTTTTCTTTTTCGGTTTTTGTTTGATTTCTTATAGAGACTAGCGTTCCATAAGGCAGCAGCTCCCGCGTGTTGCTGAGCTTCATGGACTTTTGACAGGTGGTGTCACTCCTACGGCGCTGCAAGCAGTGCAGATGGTGCGTCGCTAGCTGGGTCTGCCACTTCCCGGGGCTTCAGAAAACAATGAAAATCATCTCAAAATCTGTGTTAGATTTTATAGTTTTAATCACAAACAGGAAATCGTAATATTGTGTGAAGACTAACAAAACGAAACAAGGCAAGGCCGGAAATCACTGAGAAAAACAATGATGACAACATAGCCAATGTGAGTACGTTGAGCTGAGAGAAAATGTGCTGTCACAGTATGTACATCCAAACTTCAAGGAGAACAGTTTGATGACAAGCTCTGGAACGATGACCTCTCAGTGCTGTAACACCATGTAATGAAAACAGAAAGGAAGTCCAGTGTGACGTTTGCTGTAGAGAATACAGTTTCGTCAAAAAATATCTAGAAAAGATTGGTACAGAAAGCATGATGACAAAACTGGGAAATCATGTAACTCTTTTTGTGTGTCTTTTTTCATATGCACCCAACAACTAGTCCATAATAAAAAACCAAACAAAAAAAACCCCTTTAAGTTGCATTAATTTTTACAGCCAGCAGTCTGTTTATGTAGCTTCGCATTACAAACAGGAAGCCTGGCTCAGAGATAAGAAGACAAACCAGTCATTGCATAGCACTTAGTCAAAACTCTTTAATGGTCTGATCTCAGCCTGACGCTTTGCCAAGTGTTTGTCCAGAGTTGTTAACAATAAGAAAGATAATGAAGGTTTCACACAGCGTTTCCTAGAGAGCAACACAACTTTTTTTTCTGTTTGTCAGGGCCGTCACTTGGGTAAGGGGCGGGGATTCAAACCTAAACAGGCTTCCTTTCTAGTGGATGTACATTTTTCATAAGGACCTGTTTTGTGGTTCGCTTCCTTTTTCCTGGCTAATTCCTTTTACAGGGCAAACACTTTATCAGTTACTTTACATAACTGGACAGCCAGAAAATAATCTATTACTGTTAGGAATTATATATATTCAGAAGGCTATATAGACCTTTTGCCTTTAGCTAATTATTTTCATCTTGTTTGTTGTTGACTTGGAATTATTTAGATCACGAGTATCTTAACTTTCCAGCTGTATGTTGTCTGCTACACAAATCAAAGGCATAGGTTATACTTTGTCAGAAGTGGGAAAAGGTAAGAGGTTGAACAAACATTAGATAATAATGAAGTCAAGTGTTTCGGATTAAACAGACGCTGACCTCAGGGTCTTGACAAATACACACAATAATATTTTCCATGTAAAACAGTCTGCGGCCAAATTTCCATGCTTTCTTTATCTGAGGGCTGAGAATAACAAAAATATGGTTTAATAATGTGCTGGTGTGATTGTCCTTTCTTGCAATAACAACAATGGGAATTTTAAGGTGAAGTAACGTGAAACGTTGATTATGCTTTTACCTTGGTACATTGCATTACATTTAGGAAAGTTTGCAGAGGTTCCATTGAGCAAAAGAGCAAGAGAACAGCTTAGTGGCATCGACTCCAAAGCAAAGCAAAAGAAAGCAAGACGTTTAGATCTTTTTCAATATCGTTGCCTTTTTCTTTTGACCTGTTTCCATTTTTTACACCAACTTATCAAGCTGCTGGCTGTTCTTTCCTTGCAGAAGTGTTTAGGCCCCCTGAACTTCTCACCTTTTATCACATTACAAACTAAAACTTTTTGTGTATTTTATTGTGATATTTTTTCTTTATGTGATAGAGCTACATGCTTTTTTTCTACATTGATGCCCTAAATGGATTTGGAGTGCAGTCCAACATGGAGTCTTAAGAAGTGACCTAATTAGTTAAAAGATACCACATGTGTGTAGTTAAAAAAAAAGAATAATAATCCAGCTGTTCTGTGAAAACCTCAAAAGCGTGTTAGAAAACATTGAAGTACAAACAGCCTCATGAAGATCAAGGAACACACCAGATGAGACTATGTGCACTGTGAAACATGGGTGTGGGGATAGATGGATGGAGCTAAACACAGGCCTCCCTAGAAGGAGGTGCACCTTCCAAAAGGTCTATGATCCAAAAGCTAGAGCTATAATGGAATCATTCAGATTAAAAAATGTAGATGCATTTGGCCCCGCGTCCACAAGGGAAACTTTTTTCTAAAACGGGAGAATGTGCCTGGTATCCACACAGAAATGGCGTTGTTTTTTTGTTTTTTTCCAAAATGGGTTCCAGAGAGAGGATTTTGCCCTCACGTATTCATGTGGACAGTTTAAACGCCTCTTTTATGAAAATGCTGACATTTTAACCTCTAAGCTGACTAATAACCTCAAAGGCAATGTACATACAGTAACAACAATAATGGCGGATTACAGTTCTGACAGTTCGTTGTACTGCAGCTGCTGCAGAACCTCATTAAAGGTTCTCCACTTGCGCTTTGTTGTTCACCATTCTTGTTTTTTTTGTTGTCTTTACCACTAATCTCATGTGGAGGCTTTATGCACATGTCCCATTTTCATTGTTTAGTGCCACTCACAGGTGTGGGTGAGTAAAAACTGTGGTTTGGGCTGTTCTCCCTGTTTCTGCAAAATGAAAACATTTCGATTCAACATGATTCTGTGTGAACGACGGGGCGTTTAAAAAGTCAAAGTCCACTTCTAAACCCAATTGGGATACTGTGGCAAGACTTCAAAACTGAATTTTACAGAGACTCTACATCCCACTGGAGTGAGCCTGAGCAGTCTCTAGATGTGTAAGTCAGCAGAGACGTTCCCCAAAGGATTTGCAGATATAAATATAGCAAAAGTTGATTCTTGGCTCAGGAGCTAAATTCAAATGCAAGCCACAATTTTCAGATTCTTTTGTGGAATATTTTTAAAGATTCTCATATTTATCCACAAATTTTAAAATTTTGAACTTGTTGGTCTATCACATAAAATACATTCAAATCTGTGGTTAAAATGTGACAAAATGTGAAAGGTCAAGGGGTTTAAATGCTTTTGCAAGGCACTGTAACATGCATCAGTCATTTCACTTAAACAGCAAAAAAACCACAATGTTCTCTAATGTGTTCAAAGATTAAGACAGATTTTAGTCTGCAGGTATACATCTGAATGTCCATATTAGCCAAAGTGAAGACTTGTAGACAAATAAAGCTGCATTATTACTATAAAGAGACTGTGATAATGCAATCACATAAAACACTGGTGTTCCAGCAACAGATCTCCAGTGGTGTAAAGATTTGTTGTCTCCCGGCTGTTCACAGAGGTCAGAGCAGAGGGTGGCTGTCTGTATATGAGAGTCCTTTCTGGTAAATCCATGTGACATTGCACAGTCTGAGTGACGGCTCTCTTGCCAAAGTCTGCACTTGCTATGACCAGAAATGTTCAGGATTTTACCACGTTAGGTGTATCACATCAAAACGTTATCTCCCATTCCAGAACCAGAATGAGACACAGATGGGTTTAAAAAGCACAGTGTGTTAATGGACATAATAAAGCCAATAGATAATGTTGAAAAGGGAGAAGGCGGAGGGGAAAATAATCCGTGACCACCTGTCAATGGCGTTTACGTCGGTGAGGTCAGGGATTTTGATTTTGAGCTGCGACGATCGTCTCCGCAGACGGGTTTTCTTGAAATGCGCGTCCCTGTCCAGGCTGTGGCGGCCCGATTCGTTTGCTGCGCTGGGCTTCCTGTACTGGACCCCCGAGTTGCCAAACGTCATGGAGGTGGAGTTGGGAGTCTCGCTCAGGGTGGTGGTGATCTCATTGCCCCCCACCTCGTTGCGAATCTCCAAGGTTGTCAGCAAAATGTTCCCATGGGAGTCGACCTGGGAGAAAGCGGAGAGCGGCGGTGTTAAAAATGAGCTCAGGCCTCAATGACTGATGACATCACAGACGGATAAAACACAGAGTGGCCTTTAAAAGCAGGTCCTCTGTCCCAAAGTTAAATCATCTCCCACAAATCAGATGAAGGTTGGACTGGATATCTCTGTTACTAATGTCATGGCGATTACAGCTTTCCACAAGGAAGTGATGAATCAGACAAGTACAAAGGGCACAATATGAGCAGAGTGATAAAAAACAAGTTCAGTATATAAGACAATGTAAACTGACACCTTTTTACAATCCACCATGACTCATGATAGCTCATGATACAAACATATTTAGTAATGTGTAATAACTGACTGAGATGGAACTCAGATGCAGACATGGACCAATATGGTTGGGTCCTCGGGTAAAAAATAAATAAAAAAAGTAAAAGTAAATATATTTACTTAGTGAAGAAAAATCCCACAATAAGAGATTATTGTTTGAAAAAAGTACATAGTTAATTAGTTACCCTAAAAATTTGGTTTAAGTTAGATGTGACTGGAGCATGTTTTTAAATTACATCTTTAATCCATGACATTCTGTTTTTTCTGGGGTAGAAATATGGGTTGACACTAAGCTGAATGAAGACCCATGCCTATCCTGCCACAACACACAGTGAGCAGGATGGAAAAGGAGGTGAAACTAATTCACCCCAGCTCAAAGTTTGGCACCTTGAGGTTACCAAGTCTCCATAGCAACCAGGGGATGTTATTTACAAGCTAAGCTACTATTTGGGAGTGATGCCAGGAAAAAAGCCTGGATTTGTACTAAATGAAGCAACCAATTAAGTCATCTTCAGCAGGAAAGATATTAACTGCTTATAACATTTTCACAGAACCTCTCTTTGATGTTTTAGAAATAGTAAAATGATGACCCAACCATTTGTTTTCTGGCTTGAATATGTGGTTGTGGATTTAAAACAATAGATTTAAAGTAAAGGAAAATATGTGGGAGTCAGACATATCTTAAGACTGAGCATTCAAACAAAGGGAAAAGCAATTCATTTAGGCATAAACAGTCATCTATCATAAAAAACACAAGTCTTAGCTTTATTGTTATATTAATGTATTAAAGAATCGCTCAGACTGATTCAAAGCTAATATGCACAGTAGTTTGTTGCCACTATTTTATAGTTTTCTTTTGTTCTATTAGTTTACCTGCAAATTCTTTATCAACCTTTAAAGCTTTAGTGAAAATCTGATCAATTATGTCGTATAACTGCTGAGTTCAAACAAAACAACAAAAAGCAGCTGTAAAGCTGAGTGCACACTAATGAGGAACAGAGGGGTTTGCTTGCTATGCATTCATTGTTTAGAATCTAATGTGCACACATGGAGGGATTATAACAAAAGGAGAAATGCAACAAAGGGTGAGGCAGTGTTAAGAGGAAGATACTCATACAATGGTGACAATGTGGCTATTAGGCTATTAGGAGCGGCTGTGATCGAATAGTTTTTAATATAAGTAATGAGGTCAAACTTTGCAACGCAGCTGCAAAGTTTCATTAGTGCTTACACAGATGTTAACATAGCTGGCAGGAGCAGACACTCACCTGACGTGAGTGACGGCGACTCTGCACCTGATTGGACTGTTTAAGAGACGACGAGGTCTTGCAATTGACTCCTTCCAGAATGGACTAACCAGAAGAAAGACAAACAGAAAAGTCCTTTGTCTGAGCTTTGATCAGGTGAGAGCTTAGGGTTATTATAGCATCTCAGTTTTAAAGGGGTCAGAGATACATATCTAATGACAGCAAAGTTAGAGAGGCCACCCATCACTAGATTCATACTGGGATGATTGAAACCATTCACTTTTACTCTTATGTTGAAAAGCACATTCTTTAATATAAAATATTCATAAAAGTTTTCATGAATAATGTACTTACAGACAGAAATGTATATAGATTTGTCATAGACATGAATCCCATTAAATCGGGTGGAATAATTTTACAAGAAACTACTTTCAGGAGTCAGAAGATGCTCTCTAGTCCATACAGGGTCAAAATTTTACATACAGAATCAAATACACGTAAAGGCCCAATATTTGTTTAAATGAAAGTCCTTAGCAAGTTACCGTCAATAGATCTGTCGTATAATCCTAACTGGATAACAGACTAGTCTTTCCTGACAGAACCGGCAGAGCTAATTAAAGTTTGTTTTTGCGTGCAGGTATTAGGCCACGCCCACCAAATATTTGCATATATATCTACTAGGGGTTGGACTAATATCCACGTTGTTGAATTTGGTGCAGATCAGACCAACACCAACTTGTTTTCAGTCACTGTCCACAGCCATGTGTTGATTAGTTGAAAGGAGACAAATAAAGACATTTCTAAGTGGTACAGCTGTGACGTTGCATGTTGAAGTTAATAAACCTTGTACTTTTATGGCGAGAAGCCTTACTTTGAAGCTTAGCCACGCCCACCTGCTATGACACAGCCAATGAGTCAATGTGAGGCTTTCAAACCTAAGAATATGTTCTACTGTTGAAAATTTTAACCATGGTGGTGGTAGCATCATGCTCTAGGGCTGTTTCTTTTCTGCCAATGGTAGTGGTTTATTGCACAAATAGGATGACATGAAACTAATATATGAGATAGATAGAAATAGATGATAGAAATAAATGAACTTTTGTACGATATTCTAATTTTTTGAGTTTCACCTGTAATAAACAAGGAGTTACCCCCAAATTTTGTTCTCTTCTTCACAAAGCAGCAGCTAGTTGGCTCCATTTTGTACACGATTAGGTGTTACAACAGAAAAATGACCTGAAACACAAACGTATCGAGGATAGAATAAAATAGGTCAATATTAAGCTATTGGACAGCCCTGACTTTACATATACTGAAGATGTTTGAATTGTAGTTTAAATCTAGGGAACCAAAGAATTTCTAACAATTCGCCATGAAGAGCAGTATCCAGACAGAATTATGCCAGAAGCTTGGTGATGGCTTTAAAAAGCAGGAATTTAAATTCCAACTTGCTAAGTAACTTTTAACCAAATAATAGTGGGGGTGTATATAGATACTGAGCATGTATGTGTAATTTTGACCCTGAGTATATGAGACAAAATTCAATTAACAAAACATTGGGGGAAAAAGAATTGGGCAAATACATAAATAAAAGTCGGAAATTAATTCATGGCCACACCCATGACCAGTGGCCAGTGTATGTAAACTTCTGACCTCTTCTGACCAGAACTGTATGATGGAGTGTCCTTTACTTATAAATATATGTGTGCAGTCTCTGTTGTCCCTTTGGATCTGGAACATACTGCAGTAAAGTGATACAGAAAGTCCAAACCTTCAGATGAAGTTATTACCTAAACGCTGACTTGTAAAGATGGAGGCTATCTGCTCTTAGTCAGCAGCTGTAAACACCAATCAGCAGTGACGACCAAGTGTGAATCAGCAGCCCAAATAATCTGCTACTAAAGCTTTACCACCAGCAAAAAAAATACAACTCAGTCAGGACTCTCTTACAGCAGAGGCAGCAGTAAGTTAAAATTGTAAATAAAGCAAACTATTATCAAATCATTGTTTGTTTTTTCGCAAATTGTTTTTAAGTATGGAAATCATTAACGGCGACATTTAATCTAACTCCAGTTGCTGTAACTTTATCAGCTTTAATGACTCCATGCTGAAACAGAACAAAGTATATTCAAATGCATTTTCATTTACTGTTGATGCCATATCGGATTCCATATTAAGTACAAACAACACATATTGCTATTTAAGTTTTATAATTAATTAAGTAATGTTTATTCATTCAGAAACACTCCATTGTTAGAAGATGGGTCTCACCTTGGGTCGGTCAAATCTATTGCGCTCATTATTTGCCTTAAGTGCCTTCATAGCCAGTTTCTTCTGCATCTGCGGACCTCGTCCAAAGAAGATGTAGTTGACAAAGGCGTACTCCAGCAAAGCCAGGAAAACAAACACGAAGCAGCCCATCAGGTACATGTCGATAGCTTTCACATAAGGAATCTTGGGGAGGGTTTCTCTCAAATGGGTGTTGATGGTTGTCATGGTCAGCACAGTGGTGATCCCTGGACGAAATCAAAATGCGACATTTAATGTCAGCCTGATGGCTTCTAGCATCAGTCTCTACACCTCCCTCTTCTGTCTGTTTCATAACAACCATTTTAAATGGCTCGGCTTCAGACCAACAGCCTCTGAACTCTGAACACAGCACTTCAGTGCACCGATTTCATGAGGCAGGGTTAGAAAACTTTTAACTGAAAGTGCAAAGAAAACAAATTTTCAAGCCTAATTTTCAACAAGTCATAAAAACAAACAGCAAGTTTTACTGAATCTGCAGGTTCCTCAGCATAGATGCTCAGTAGAGCAAGATCCATACATACAAAACACTTTTTCTACCCAAATGGGGAGGGTCAGATAATCCTTCAGATAATGTTATGGGAGTTTTGTCTGCTATTAAAATTTGTTTGATAACTGGAAATTATTATGTGTGACAAAAAAGTAAAATGTGTAATGGAGTAAATATTTTTCAAAAACTTTTCACTTCACTGAATGCACCAACACAAATAAACAGTTTTTTCTTTGCATCTAACTTGAGTAGTGAGTCCGTGTCTTTTAAACTGAAGCTTACATATAAGGGGGTGTCTGAAGCAGATACAGGGCATTGATTTCTCCACAGAGATGGGCAAGGCTCTAAACTCTCAAAGCTACTACAGGAGATGGTTGCCTAATAGATGCAGATAAATCTGCAGCACTAAAGCCACTCTGAGGTTTCTAAAATATCCCAGAGTGAGGCTGTGATCCCTAATATTTGATATGCTTTTTTATAGCTCATACAGTGCTCACAAGACACTTACATATATTTCTTATATAGTTCATTTGTCTTGAATATCATAAATTGATTATTTAGTCAGTTTTTTTGGAGTGGAATAATTATACAGCAAACAGATGTAATGATTTTATAAATAACTGGTGCACAAGTCTAAATTTAATCTAACTGCATTTGATGTAAATGTCTTTAATCCAGTCCACACATTCAAATTATACATACGGGATCAAAAATACACATCCACCTCCACCAATATTTGGAAAAACGTCCCTTAGTTAGTTGCAAAAGAACTCATACACTCTCTGTTGCTATCAACAAGCTTCTGTAATAATTCTGTTTAAATATTATAATATCCACAATGGTGGCCACTCGGGTGAAGAGAGGGGCTGAGCTGTCCACTGACCACTACCTGGTGGTTTGTCGGCTCCGATGGTGGGGGAGGACGCCGGACAGACCTGGAAGGCCCGCCCAAATGTGTTGTGAGGGTCTGCTGGGAACATCTGGTAGAGTCTCCTGTCAGAAGGAGCTTTAACTCACACCTCCGGCAGAACTTTGAACACGTCCCGAGGGAGGCGGGGGACATTGAGTCCGAGTGGACCATGTTCCGCACCTCCATTGTCAAGGCGGCTGACTGAAGCTGTGGCTGCAAGGTGGTCGGTGCCTGTCGCGGTGGCAACCCCCGAACCCGCTGGTGGACACCGGCGGTAAGGGATGCTGTCAGGCTGAAGAAGGAGTCCTATCGGGTCGACTTCCATACGGCTTCGAAGCTATTCTGGTCCACCATCCGGCGTCTCCGGGGGGGGGGGGGGAAGCGGTCTGCCACCAACACTGGATGGTGTGCTGCTGACCTCGACGCGGGACATTTTGGGTCGGTGGATGGAATACTTCGAAGACCTCCTCAATCCCACCGGCACACCTTCCAATCTGGAAGCAGGGTTTGGGGACTTTGGGTCGGGGTCTCCAATCTCTGGTGCTGAGGTCACCGAGGTCGTTAAAAAGATCCTCGGTGGCAAGGCTCTGGGGGTGGATGAGATTCAGACGGAGTTCCTCAGGGCCCTGGATGTTGTGGGGCTGTGTTGGTTAACGCGGCTCTGCAATATTGCGTGGACATCGGGGGTAGTTCCTTGGTGGGGTGGGTGGTGGTCCTCCTGTTTAAAAAGGGGGACCACAGAGTGTGTTCCAACTCCAGGGGGATTACACTTCTGAGCCTCCCTGGTAAGGTCTATTCAGGGGTTCTGGAGAGGAGGGTCCGACGGATAGTCGAACCTCGGATCCAGGAGGAACAACGCGGTTTTCGTCCTGGCCGTGGAACACTGGACCAGCTCTACACCCTCAGCAGGGTCCTGGAGGGTGCGTGGGAGTTCGCCCAACCGATCTACATGTGTTTTGTGGACTTGGAGAAGGCGTTCGACCGTGTCCCTCAGGGAGCCCTGTGGGGGGTACTCTGGGAGTATGTGGTACCAGATCGATAGACGGATTGGTGGGGCGTCTGCAGTGATGCGGGTGCTGTACCGGTCTGTTGTGGTGAAGAGAGAGCTGAACTGAAAGGCGAAGCTCTCGATTTACCGGTCGATCTACGTTCCTACCCTCATCTATGGTCACGAACTCTGGGTGGTGACCGAAAGAACGAGATCACGGATTCAAACGGCTGAAACTAGTTTCCTCCGTAGAGTGTCTGGGCTCTTAGAGATAGGGTGAGAAGCTCGGTCATCCGGAGGGGGCTCAGAGTAGAGCCGCTGCTCCTCCACATCGAGAGGAGTCAGTTGAGGTGGTTAGGGCATCTGGTCAGGATGCCTCCTGGACTCCTCCCTGGTGAGGTGTTTCGGGCACGCCCCACCGGGAGGAGGCCCAGGGGAAGACCCAGAACACGCTGGAGGGACTATGTTTCTCAGCTGGCCTGGGAACGCCTTGGGATTCCTCCCGAGGAGCTGGAACAAGTGGCTGGGGAGAGGGAAGTCTGGGTCTCTTTGCTCAAGCTGCTGCCCCTGCGACCCGACCCCGGATAAGCGGAAGAAAATAGATGGATGGACAATGGTGGAGTTAATTTAAATTGCTGAAATCAGGCCCATTCCAGAACCCTAATGTTAGTCTACTTTATCCATTCCAAAAACTCATTCTGACCTGTGCATGCAATCATCTGGCTGTAGATTAGAGGTGAAGATGAAGAATTAGGCCTCCTCCCTCATTTTCCCATCCACTTTGTGTGATGCACTAATGCCACTGGCATCAAAACAGACCCTAAACATGATGTGCGTACCACCATGCTTCACAGTTGTCACAGTGTTGGTAGTTTTGAAAGCCTCACCTTGACTCGTCCAAACTTTCTTCTTGACATTGTGGAAGAGCGCTCAATCTTTGCCTTATGGACATCCTAAACTATTTTCTATCATTGGAGTTGACTGTTTAGGCTTGATAACTGAAACCTTGACACCGTTGGGTGTTTCAGCATCAGTACAAACACATCAAAATGGTTGGGTTTTTTTTAGAAGAATTTATCTTCTGGAATGGCCTTCTCAACCCCCAGACATCAACCCTCTTGAAAATATATGCACTATGATTCAAAAACACTAGTGCTGCCATGATTAGTGGTTAAGTTGTTAAGTATCCACACAGAATTTTCATAGTTGCAAAGTTTGTGGTTTCTCTGCAACTTGGAGAGGGACATTTATTCAAATGTTACTGGGGTTTTTTTGTATTGTATATATGTATAGGATGTACAACATATTCATAATATATGAATACTACACAGGGCGATATGGCCTCTAATTTATATTGCGATATAATCTAAAGCATGTGTGGTAATGATATCTATTGCGATTGCTATTATTTTCTTTATACAGTATATGTCAAAATGACAGTTTATGAACCTTCTCACTTTCCAGATACATTGCAGCAGAACAAAAACTTCATAAAACTTTAGAATGCCATTTAAAGAACATGTATTGTGCAAAACGCATTAAAAAAATATTCAAATCTTTTTTCCAAAAAATGCAACAAAAAATTGTCACAACATAAAGATGAAGATATTTTAAATAAATTAAAAGCTAAATGTTATTAAACCCCCCCACAAAGTTCAAAATTGTCCACTTTCCTGGTTATTTATTTATAAATTTAATATCGCACAAAAATAAATCTGCATATATTTGAATTAAAAATGCTTTCAGTTCAACAGGTTTTTTTTCTGTTAAATGGAAAACAACAAATTTTAAACTTGCAATATGTAGTGTAAAGACAAACACTGAACATCAGTATTTATCCTCCTAGATCACAGCTTGATGACATCGTTAAAATGCGCAATTGCAGTTGGCTGGTATAGTCAAAATCTCTACCTTTGGCTAAATTTATATAATTTCTACCTAATCCCTTTTATATCGCCCACCACTAATGCTACATGTACATTTTATGAATGTATGTTGAATAAATAAATAAAAAATCCACAAGAAATTAAAACTTTTGCAACCAATTCAGTTTTTTTTTGTCGTTAGGTTGTTTGTAAAATCATCGTTATTCCAACCTGGAAAAAAAGACATCTTCAAATACCCCATTAAAAGCCCACACCTAATATGATGATGATCCTGATGATGAGTGGATGTAAACCTCTGATCAGCACTGTATATGAAGCCTGAGAACTAACCAGGAAGTTCCCACCAGCAGAAGAAAAAAAGGTAGTGAATCATCACCCACACAGTGATTGAATTTAGGCGGCTCAGTGACTAACTTTCATTGATCCTGCAATGCCTCAGACGCCGGCCCTCTTCAGGAGATGGCACTGAAGGAGATGAATGGCAGGAGTCTGTTTTCTTTAAGATCTATGAGTCTGAAGAGGATCTTCCAAATCCATATGCCCGCATAACGTCCTGAAATACTCCACACTCCTCTCATCTCGTTGTATGTACAGCTGAGATTTAACGACCGCTTGCCATAATGTGCTCTTTCTAACGCGGGGAGCACTTAGGGTGCAGCGAAGCTGAATGAGAGTTTCCATTAAGGCAATTGAGTTAGGAATATTGTGTTTTCAGAAAGGACAACTGACACTGATTCTTGAACTTTACTTCAAATGGAAACTGAGCTTGAATTTTGACTCCAAGGAGGAGTCCAAGCTTTCAGAAAATTTCCACCTATGAGTCTGGGAGGACCACGTGTCGTAAAGACTCTTCCTGTAAGGACCATCTTAAAGTACCAATATTCCCAGTCCTACCGACCAGTGGATCTATAGGAGTATCTTATTGCACAACAAGTCTGCAGCCTCAGACAGGTTGATGTGAATGAACAACTTCTGTCATATTTATCTAATGAAATGGGATAATCAGACTCAGATTAGCTTTATGAGTCCAAGACTGAATTGAATCAAACGAGAGAATTTGACTTTGGTTTTCCAGAAGAACAATGCACAGTTTGTACCGTGCGTTGCAGAAGCATTCCTATTCCTTGAACTTTTCCACATTTTGTCACATTACAACCAGAAAATGTGATGGATTTTGTTGGGAGTTAATTGATGGAACAGCAAAAAGAAGTTATTTTCAAAATTGTGATTTTAATATGAAGTGGAAAGAAAAGGATGCAGTTTTCAAAAATTCTCTGATAAACAAAAATCAGAAAGGCGTGGCTTTCTTTTCTATTCCTTTACTCCTAGACCAATGAATAAAATCAAGTGCAACCACATTACTTTTATTTTTTAGCAAACATCCATAGCAAATTGAGAAATTGCAGAGTTGTGACGAGAAACGATGTGCGTGAGCGAGATTTGCAAGTCTGTTGCCGTCCGCACTCTCACAGCCAAATCCAGCCTCAAGGTGAGTCAGAAAATATACGACTCCGGTCTGCAATCAATGAAAAAAATATATACATCCCAGGAGTCACGCGAAAAACTAGTGACGAGAGTACAATGCGACAGTAGCAGTATCAACATTCTCAACAATGGCGGCTACATGGAAGAACATGTGGCACAACAAAGAAGCCGAATCTATAGAGCTTTGGCAGCAAAGACAGTGTATATGAGATCTTATCTTTCCCATCTTGGGTATCTGTCAGTTTTTATGCTTTTCGTCGATGCATGCTCATGACGTTTGCATGTCCTGCTAGAGCGAGTCGTTTGACACACTGCAATCTTGGGCCGCACAGTGTGCAACCTCTCTAGAGCTCGCAGTGTGACATAAAGCAGTCCCTTGCAACAGGGAAAAATGCACAGTGCTTTATCCATGCTATCCTATCAGAACGCCTTCATTGCTTCAACTTGCTAACACCTTCTTGTCTTTGTGTGTTCTGGTTTGTAATCCATCCATTTCTTTCTTAAACGAACGATACAACCAGTAACCCTCATAAGAAAATGAAGATGCAGATGTCTGAGCCAAAATTGGGTTGAAGGGAATATTTAATATCACTAAAATAAGAGGAATCTACCAGTTTTTTGTGCGGTGCTTATACACTATTTATACAACATAGAAATGCATAATTGTAAAGTGAAAGGTGAAAGATACCTTTTTCCTAATTTATTTCTAAATAAAACTTTCTAAGACTTTCTAAATAAGGTCCACTGAAACAAGTACCTACAGAGGTTGCTTTATTAAATTGTAATAGTAAATACTCAAGCTGTGCATAAATTCCCACAACCCATCAGAAAGAAGGTCCATCTGCTCAGATCAGACCAAAACTGAACTTTTGGCAGAAAACTAACACTGCACATGACTGTGAACACATCAACCTGCACAAAACATGGTAGTGACAGCATCATGCTGTGGGAATGTTTTTTTTTCTAGCAATGACAAGAAGGCTGGTCAGAGTTGAAGATGGATGGAGCTAATAACTAGGTAAACCTTAAAGAAAACCTGTTAAAGTCTGGAAAAGACTTAAGACTGAATGCGGTCTGTGACGGAAAACCAACTAATTGAATGGGTAAAATCTGGTGGAGACATACCCCAACAGACATGCAGCAGTAATTCACCAAAGCATTGACTCAGGGGGGCTGAACACAAATGAATGACAAATATATTATGACATGTTTTAACATATCTTTATGTAAAACCATTTAATACTGTTTGGATGTTTTCCCATTTTACAGTGTTGCACTACTTTGTGTTAGTCTAGCAAATAAAATCCCAGTAAAATACAGTTTGTGGTTGCAACGGGACAAAATGTGTAAAACTTCAAGTTGTGTGAGGGCTTTTGAAAGGCACTGTATTTATTGTTCTGCTTAATCTATATTTCTATTACTATATATTTTAATTGCTCAATTTTCTATTTCTACAACAAACACCAACATGTTAACATTCCCCACTCAGGTCACATCGTACCTAAAGCAACTCTGGCAGCTGAGGCGTCATAATTGATCCAGAAGGACACCCAGGACAGGATGGTAATGAGGATGGAGGGCATGTACGTCTGCAGGATGAAGTACCCAATGTTTCGTTTTAACTTGAAGCTCAGTGACAACCGAGGGTAGGCACCTGCAAGACAAGACGGAAGGGAACCAGCTGACTTTGATTCACCAGTATCCGTGACATGACAGTCATTATGTTTGGGTTTGACGAGGGATGCCAAAGCTGTGAATAATCTGATGGAAAAAACCTGGAGATTTGGCCAAACAAGGACTCTTTGAAAGCTCAGTGAGAACCTTGAGGTGAGTAAAGGCATTAGAGTGCCATTAATTTCTTTTATTTATTTCAGTAAATCAAATTAAAAAAAGGAAAACATATAGCATATAGATGTATTAAACACAGGTAGTGGGTGATTGGAGCTGACAGCATACACTTACCGGTATATTCATTTTCTCAGACAATTAAAGAACTAGACCAGTAATAAACTTTAAAAAAAGAAAAGTTGGCCTATGCACTATAAAATAATGTATATGCTCTCAATATTTGGTTGGGACTCCTTTTGCCTGAACTCCTGCATTCTTCCTGTGACTTTCAGGTGTTCAAGAAGCCCAGGTTGCTTTACTGAGTGACTTTTTTCTCGTCTCAATCATTGAGCTTAGTCTCTCTCATCTTCCTCTGGACAAAGGTCAGTAGATTATCTGTAGCATACATCTCAAGCTCAAAGCCTGCAGTCTATGTCTCGATCTGGCCCATGAGATAATACTATACACCCGGTTGCCAGCAACCTTTACAATCCAAACAGCCGTTTTGCCCTCAGTCCAACTGAATAAAACTCATTTAGAGCCGCAAATGTTACCTGACCTTTAGAAAACATACAACTAATAATTTTTGAAGAATATGTACTATGTGACGTTTTTAAGGAACCACCATTTCATTTCTATTTTTAGGTTCTTAAAATAAAGAAAAACATAAAACCTTTGAAAAAAAAAGAGGATGGATACGTGTTCTTAGATAGGATGTTGATATTTGTTGATATATATGTTAAAAAGCACATTGTTTCCAAGAAAAATAGAGCTTAAAAAATATTGCGGGTACTTTTTGTGTCATTCTGTTGTGGAAATTCAATGCAATCATTCCAATAAAAAATGGATAAAACCAGTATTTGTTATTATATCTATATATAAAATCATTAACTGGTTCTTCATTTTTTGCTAAACCTATTTGAAGTCCTTGTGGAAGGTCCAGAGCTGCAGGTTGCAGACCCCTCCTGTATACTTATTAACAGCCAGGCAGTACAGCACTGACGTCAGTCACACTATGTATCCCATAATTCATTGCAACAGCTACCTGTGGCTCATGATAGAAGACCCCAAACTGCTCTTGTGTGAGAATCAGATGCAAGCAGGACACCTATGACACTTGCACGTGCCAAGCAATGACCAAATGATGCCTCAGCTCTGCCTCCAAGCTGTACAAAAGCTCTGCATGTCTGATAGCAAACCACCTGTTCTCTGTGAGAAACATGAACGACGCTTGGCACACTGATGCACACCTCCAAATTCTTATAAGAGTTTCACACCAAACATTAAAGTAGAACTTAAGAAACGATGACAAGCAACCTTTGCATCGAAAACAGCATGAAGAGCATCAAAAGAAGTCAGTTGAGGTGGTTTGGGCATCTGATCAAGTTGCCCCCCTGGGCGCCTCCCTTTTGCGGTTGTTACACTGGAGTAAACCCCAGGAAGGACTCAGAGCTAGAAGGAGGTACTGTATTGTATGCTTGGAGGATGTCACTGCGGAGAGGGGCATTTTGGTGTCTAATAAACTGAATTTTTAGTGTTTCTTAGCTGAACGTTTGAAATAGCACTCACGCACCAATCACTCTGTGTGTAATAAATCTATGTAATATGTGAGTTTCACTTCATTGTTGAGTTACTGAAATAGATAAACTTTTTGATGATATTTATCTAATTTCTTGAGATGCATCTGTAAACATAGAAGTGCTAGCAAGCCTTTCACAGCCCTCTGTACATTATCCGTGGAATTACCTCTGCAGAACAAGCTCTCCTTTTCTTATAATATGAAAAGGAGAGGACATAATTTATGCTTAAGATATATGCAGTGTGATATATGAATATTTCATGCTCTATTATTAATCAAGACAAAACAGAAGAGTTATGTTCATACAGAGCCTCTATGCTCTCTCTTAGGCACCAAACTACATGCAGGGACACAATGTAAGATCTACTCTTCTGAACAACTCTGCATCCGATGAACACCATTGTCATGACTTCCTTCCACCTACCTGTGGAGAAGACCACGTTCCTGGAGACAAGCTTGTAGTTGACTATGGAAAACTGAGGGAGTTCGATCCGTGTCACCCCGGTAACAGCTGTGTCTCCTCCTTTCCAGTAGAACTCTATATCATCTGTGGTGTAGCCGTCTTTGAGAACAACCAAGCACAAGGTGTGATTTTCATGGGGGGAATGGTGGAATGACAAAATGGATCTACTTCTAAGCTAATTCACACTGAGTCCTGTGATTTACTGATTGCACGAGATGGAAATCATTATAGAAAGCCAGCCACAACTCAAGTGCATGTGATCTATAACTGTCAATACTTTTATGGCAGTTCAGATGGCCAAACATGTCATCCTGATCGATGACGATGAACTCATCATTAGCGAGCTCTGCTTACTACTTAAAACTAGTCTGCATGGACATAGCCCGTTTAACTGGAGAGGCTGCAGCCACTAATATCACCCCGATATGACAGGTTCATAAATCCAGAGCAATTCAGCTGTATGTGCAGTTTCCGTCCCCCATGAGATGATGTGTAACAACTTCTTTATGAGAATCCCTGTGCTGTTCATAATTTGAAGTGATGAAAATGAAAGGCCATCAGCTCTATTCCTTTACTAAGCAAAAGAGGCTGAAACGTACAACTTTCGATTTCCAGTGTGCAGTTCTGTTCGTCCAGCGGGTATCTCCGCAGGTCCATCATGCAGGCAGCCGTCGTTGTGATTCTGATGCAAAACAGAAAAGTTGTGAGATCATTCTGAAAATCTGGCCTTCATATAGTATAAGCAAAAGTAGGAAGGAGTGTGTCACGACCTAACATTTTCTTGGTTTAACACTAAAACAAGTGAGGAAAATATGTATTAATGCAAATATTGTTTTATGTCAACAACTTCTTTAAGTTTGTTAGAAAACTTAAAGAAGCTCAAGAAGTGTGTTTCAGAAACCTGCTGTCTCTTCACTGCATCGCTGAAATGTTACAGACTGAGGTTTGGTAAGATTTGCTAAAATATTGTATCTGAATATTTAATCAATTCAACACAAATGAAGAAAACAGACCCTTTTTGAGGCTCTATATTAGGGGTCTCCTTCCCTGGTCCTCGAGATCTACTGTCCTGCAGGTTTTAGATGCATCTCAGCTCCAACACAGCTAAATCAAATGAATGGCTCATTTGCCAAACTTGATGGCATGCTGCAGATGTAATTCAATCAGCTGTGTTGGAGCAGGGATGCATCTAAAACCTTCTGGACAGTAGCTCTTGAGGACTAGGGTTGAAGACCTGCTTTACATAGTATTGCCCATTCACTTGCTTTTTAACTATTTGTCATGCTTCAATCATGCACAGTCCTGTGATGGACTGGTGACCTGTCCAGGGTGTACCCCGCCTCTCGCCCCGTGACTGCTGAAGATAGGCACTGGAGATGAATGTGTGGTCATATTGGCTGGTGCTTATCTCCAGAGGTCACTGGGCGACAGGCAGGGTACAAGCAGTCCATCACAGGGCAACATAACCAACAGTCATGTTTTTGAACTGTGGGTGGAAGCCACAGTACCTGGAGAAAAGCCTCGCATTGCACATGGAGAACATGCAGAAAGACCCCAGGCCGGAATTCGAACCCATGACCTACTCGCTGCAAGGCAACAGTGCTACCAACTGCCCCATCATGCAGCTCCTCCCTCCCACCTCTATACTCCCCTATAATCTGATTGATAGTTTCTTATATCAAACAACAACCTAAATGGTTTCAGGAAGAGACAAAACAATTAAATATAACTGCTTTGCTGAGAGGCAATTTATGTTATTAAGACTGAATCATACAAAGACTGATAATAGTATAATAGCAAGTTTGACCTTTAGCTGCATGTTACGTAACAGACTAACACAAAATAGTGCAGAATTGTGAAGTGGAAGAAAATGATTTATGGGTTTTAATTTCTTTTTATATAAATTAAAATCTGAATATTTTGACATTTATATGTATTTAGCCTCCTTTACTCTTATACCCAGAAATAAAACCCAGTGCAATCCTTTGACTTCAGAAGTTACAAATTAGTAAATATAGTATGTGCATTATTCCCAGTACAAATCCAGTTTTTCTGTGAAGGCCTCACAGGTTTGTTGGAGAATGTTAGGGAACAAACAGGATAATGAAGACCAAAAAAACACAGCAGATGGGTCAGAGAGGAACTTGTGGAGATGTTTAAAGCAGAGTTACAGTAGTAATCCCAATCCCAAGCTTTCATTGAGAAGCAGCCATAAGATCCCTGGTAAATCTGGATGAGATGCAGAGATCCACAGCTCAGGTGGGATAATCTGTTGGCTGTACAAATACAGCATTAATGCACTGGGGAATGTCTCGGCAAGCTTTGAGACCAAAGCTTAAATAAATTTGAATTTTTGGCCCAGATGCAAAATGTGCAAAATTAGACCTTTTTGTTGGTCTATCACATAAAATCACAATAAACTTTGTGGCACAATGTGAAAAAGGTTAAGTTACATGTTTTCAACACTTTTCATAACAACAGTGTCTTTAAGTGCTTTACGGATTAAAACCAAACAACCATCACTGATACAACCCCCAACCCCCCAAAAACCCAAAACACCTTCAAAGCAGAAGTATGTATAATGCTGATGAATATGGTATCCATCCACCAAACAAACACAAGTACTATCAAGCATTTAGACGTAATGAGAAACTTTCTTATCTAGCAACAGAAATCAAGCATCCTAGGAGAAAAAAACTGAAGAATAAAACATGGGAAGAACTGTCTTATGTTACAAATACAACCATAAAATGACAATAAAATAAATATATAACAAGAGTAATAATAAAGTGGTTCAATTATAATTGCACAAGATAAAGTAAGTAAAAAGATAAAACTTGTAGGATGATAAAATAAAATATTGCTCAGCTAAAAACAGATTTCAAGAAGAGTATTAAACAAGGTAAGAAATTAAAAATACAAAATGATAAAAATCCCACGCAGATTAAAAGCTGAATTAAAAGACACAACTATTAGCTTGAGACAAGTAGGATAACTGCTATGTTAAAAAGATTAAAGGGATTTGTAGAAGTTCAATGTGTGTGAATTCATTTGCAAGGTATTGTAGGTACTGAGCATGAATGGCTGTTGAATCTTTTTTCATTAAAACCGCAACTCTACCCCACCCACAGTTTCACATATAGTCCCAAGATAATTTAAATTTGTGATTTAGAGCTAAAATGTAATTTATCTTTCAAGAAAAGAAATCTGTAAAACACAATTTTTAAACAGTTATGGTTCCAATATTGGTCCAAATATCAAGAAGAGTTTACATTGAATCCTGAATAAACATATGTACATCCGGTCTGATTTCATGATAGAAACTACCAGATTTAAAATGTCGAGAATTTTAAGAGAAGGGTTCAAAGACAAATAAGCTACTAATATTATCCACGTGTTATCTCAGAAAGATCTAAAGTTCTCACCTGAGTCCGTAGAGCACGGTGCCGTCCGGGTGGAGCCGAATCATTCGGTTCTTAACAGTGACCCCGTGCACAAAGGACTTCTTATCATTGAGGAAGTAGGTGTCTGGGACCCAGAGCTGGTCTGCTACTCTGTTGTCCAGTGTAAGGTTGAGAGGAATCCCCACATAGGCCAGCCTCTTATCCCTCCAGTACTGCTGGAAGTACATGGTCAGTGTGTAGTCCTGTGGAAAATAAATCAGTACAGTCATGTACTTTGAGATGTAGCTGAGCAGGAAGGGATATAAATAACACAATGTTGTTTGGGATCTGAACATTCCTGGAGGCCAGCGATGCTGTCAATATCAAAGCTGATGGCAAGTCTTTCCTGAGGGTTCCCGATTTCAGCGTCTCATGTTTGCAGCTTGGCGCTGTGGAAGATTTTTTTCTTATTTTTTTAAAATGCGGAACAAAAGTGATAATTATGGAAAATGTTGAATCTGCCAGGAGCGACTGTATTTCCAAAACGAACTCAACAAGAAATCTTTCACAAGCCTTGAAAACAAACTCTGAAACAACCAAATCAATTCACTCCAATAGACGGCATGTTTGAAACTGATCACTGATGGGTTTTTTTTATATTGGTATTATTTATTATTACCAACCATACCTGCAGAGACATGAATCATTTATTCAGCTTTCATTTGCAGCTACCTCCATAAGTTGATCCATCAAACACAAGAGCTTTCTCCTGGCTTTTAATGGAGCCCTTTACAAGCTCTCTTGGTTTTGTTCTGCTGACTAATGCTCTCTTAAATAAATAAGCAGGTCTCAGGAAATAAATAAAAACACGGATGTACTGAAAATGTTTGCTGAAATGGCACATTTAAAGGATGGAGCGTTTCAAAATGGCAAAATCTCACATTAAAGCTTTACATCAGAACAAAAGACACTGGTGTAAACGTACATTTTGTCGAGGGATGACTGACAAACTTACAGCTCATTCTGAGTTGAATGAATTACACTCTAAAATGTAATATGATCCTGATATAGTCCTATAAATAATTTAGCATGTGTACAATAATTGTCTCTTCCAGTGTGTTGAAAGCTTGTCCCTGTTTACTGAGGCTGAATGAGATTCATTTGTTTTATCAGGCCACACAGGAGGCATTTTCATGTCAGACTAGATGACGGGTGTGAAGTGAATCCACAGTATTTTCTAGAAACCTGTTTCATATTGATGGGGCTATTACATTATTTTTCTCCTTGTTTGAAAGGTGCTCTACCTCTCCTGAGTCCCTCACAGCTTCGGTAAATGTAAGACGCAGTTCTGCATATAGCTGAAATGTGGGTTGATGAATCAGCGTTGCACAACAGCTCTTATACTATAGCAGAGTAGATCTACCAACACACTCCTTCCATGTCTGGGCTGCAGCTATTTTGGTATTTTTGAGATCTTCAGATCCCACTTCAGCAGCACTACCTTAGTCTCTCCAAAACAAAACCTCCAACATATCTTTTCATTGTTCATGCTATACTGTACATCCTCCTAGGTCCATGTGGGATACATCCCAGGCTTTGGTTATTCACCACCAAAAACATTTTAGATAATGTACAAGGCACAGAAATAGGAATTTCCTACTTCCAAATCACCTCATTAAGTTGGATGTGACTGAATATACATAGTTATAAATTATTTTTCACACAATCCCTCCAGAAAAGTGTTTATTCATCTTTATTCAATCTTGTATATTCTGATTCCCTTAAATAAATTGTTGGGCAAGCAGTGTTGCTGTATAAAGATGCTAGAAGGTGTTCTGATCAGATGAGAACAAAAATTCAACTTTTTGCTCTATATGGGGGCACGTTGGCGATCGCTTGGTGGCCGGGCTTTCACCCGTGGGGCCCGGCAGGGCTCAGCCCAAAGAGGTGACATGGGCCCCCCTTCCCATGGGCTCACCATCTGTGGGAGGGGCCACAGGGGTCGGGTGCAATGTGAGATGGGTGGTGGCCATAGACCGGGAACTTTGCGGTCAGATCCTCGGCTACAGAAGCTGGCTCTCGGAACGTGGAACGTCACCTCTCTGGTGGGGAAGGAGCCGGAGCTGGTGTGCGAGGTTGAGAGGTTCCGACTGGACATCGTTCGACTCACCTCGACGCACGGCTCTGGAACCAGTCTCCTCGAGAGGGGTTGGACTCTCTTCCACTCTGGAGTTGCTCCTGTTTAGAGGCCTCTTGGCACCTGTACGTTGGGGTTCACCCGGGTGAATGAGAGGGTAGCCTGTCTCCGCCTACGGGTGAGGAAACGGGTCCTGACTATTGTTTGGGCTTATGCACCAAACGCTAGATCAAATTACCCACTCTTTTTGGAGTCTTTGGAGGGGTCGCTGGAGAGTGCTCCTCCCGGGGACTCTCTTGTTCTGCTGGGGGACTTTAACGCTCATGTGGGTAATGACAGTGAGACCTGGAGAGGTGTGGTGTAGAGGAATTGCCTCCCGACCTGAACCTGAGCCGTGTTTTGTTATTGGACTTCTGTGCTCATGATGGATTGTCCATGATGAACACCATGTTCAAACATGAGGTTGTCTTGGCACCAGGACACCCTAGGCTGCAGTTCGATGATCCACTTTGTTGAGAGATGCTGTCAAGCTGAAGAAGGAGTCATATCGGGTCTTTTTGGATTGTGAGACCCCGGAAACAGCTGATTGGTACTGGCAGGTCAAGCGGAGTGAGGGAGGAGTTTGGTGAGGCCATGGAGAACGACTTCCATACAGCTTTGAGGCGATTATGGTCGAGGGGGAAGCAGTCCTCCACCAATACTGTTTACAGTGGGGATGGTATGCTGCTGACCTCGACTCGGGACGTCCTGAGTCAGTGGACGGAATACTTCGAAGACCTCTTCCGCAATGCCCAGAGAGCAGCCAAAATGGTAATAGAGTATTTTGAACAGGTGACGGGATAGGGATTAGTGCCAGGGAACGTGAACCCGATGATGAGGATCTAGAGCGTGGTTGTAAGTGAGTGCTCAGGGATTGGACGGGCAGAGGACGGACATTACAGTTTGACGCAGGTTTCACAGAATAGTTCCGTCCCGAAGTGTCTCCTGTGGCACTATGGCAAACAATCATTCAGTTGAAACACTGTTTTTTTCAAATGTAGCCTATGACAGATTATTTTTCGGTTTGTATGGATCGAATATGCATTGTCTATTTTCCCTTGTCTTCCCTTAACTTAGTTATAGCATAGGCTATGGGCTACTTTATTCAACATTGCATGGATGCATAGATACAGTACACAAAATTGGACACACCCCCTCACGAGTATAGTGAGACGACTTGGCCACTGACATCTGGCGGTGCTCTGGGTGTTGCAAAGGGATTGAAAAAATCCTGGGATTTTACATGTGAAAGAGCAATATTAGGGACTGAAACAGCTTCCTACCTTTTCCGTAGTGATGTAGTTATCAATCTTTTCTATGAAGATGGATGGCAAGAATACAAGACCAGCTCTTAGATCAACTCCTGATCCACTCCTAAATTCCACGCCATCTCATTGATCCAGGGTAAAGGTGTTTTGTATGTGGTTTTCCGGGGTAATTCTTTCGAGTATTTATGTATAAGCTCACTACAAGATTTCCTAAGGTCATTGCTTGCAAATTGGCAATTTTTACCATATGTTATTTGATCCCATTTAATTTGTTGAATTCCATTATAAAATTATTCCAAACCTCTCTTTGCAATGTTTGAATTCACTGTGTTTATGTTCATTCTGCTTGAATTGTTGTATCTTGTCTTTGATAATTTTCTTATTAAAGTAAGGTTTTTGTCAGAAAGACCTGTTAACAAGTTATTTGTTTTTGCAATTCGTTCTTCTCTATTGATAAATATGAGATCAATCATTGTTTTTGAGGATTTAGTTATGCAAGTTGCCTTCTCCATCATTTGTGCCATATAAGATTTTGTTGTCATTTGTTTTAGTTTTTTCCTGCTGCCTTTGTTTAGCCAATCAATATGAAAGTCCCCTAGCAAAATAAGTTCTCTATTGTTACGTGTTTTAAGTATCTCTGTGAGATGGGTGTAGAAAATGTCCTTTGCTGTAGGTGGTCTGTACAACCCAATAACCACAAATGACATTTCCAGTGAGAGTCTGATTGTTACACCCACACATTCCAACGAATCACTGAGATTCTCAATTAATGTACAATTCAAGCTTTCTTTCACATATATCATTACACCACCACCTATTCCCTGTTTCCAGTCACATCTAAAAACATTATATCCCTGAACATGAAAAGCACTCAGTGAAGTTGATGGCTTTAGCCAAGTCTCTGACAGCCACAGAAAATCCTGATTGGAGTCCATTAGTAGATGTTCTAGTAGTTCAGTCTTTGATACGACACTCCTAATATTCAAATGTCCATCAAGAATCCCCTTTGATTTGACTTTGGGCTCCCACAGTATTTTTGCATGGTTTACTGTTTGAAACAGTCTGAATGTTTCTTGCTTCGAGGCCACTCTTTCTGAGCACACTCCTATTTCTGACACAACGCTGGGCTTTAAGGAGTTAACCGCAGCATTTTTTACTTTTGCTTTCACTGTTTGTTTCTTAATGTTTGCACATTGTGGCGCATTTGCGCTTACGGATGTAAAAGCTTCAGCACTCATCACAATGGAAGCTGTTGGTCCATGCGAAGCTATGACACCATTTCCAACTGTTGCACCAGCTGCCAGGTGAGGTGGAGGCCCAGTTAGCTGTGATGGAGGCACAGGTAGCTGAGGTGGAGGCGCAGTTAGCTGTAGTGGAGGCCCAGGTAAGTGAGGTAAAGGTCCAGTTAGCTGAGGTGGAGGCCCGGGTAGCTGAGGTGGAGGCCCAGGTAACAACTGTAGCCCAGTTAGCTGAGGTGGAAGCCCAGGTAACAACTGTAGCCCAGGTAGCTGAGGTGGAGGCCCGGATAGCTGAGGTAGAGGCTCAGGTAACAACTGTAGCCCAGGTAGCTGAAGTGGAAGCCCAGGTAACAGGCAAGGAAGCTGTGACCAGGAAGTGAGGTGGAGGCCCAGGCAGCGGAGCTGGAGGCTTGTTTAGATGTAGCTGTATCCTAGGTAGCAGAAGTGGAGGCAACATTGCATGGACATCGGGGGCAGTTCCCTTGGATTAGCAGACCGGGGTGGTGGTCCCCCTATTTAAAAAGGGTAGTATGGGGCACCAGGCCCCTTGATACTGGATGTTAGATCCCTGTACGATCGGTGTCAGAGATTTGTTCACATTGCCGGCAATAGGTCAGGCTCATTTCAGTTGGACTCTGCCAAGGTTCCCCTTTGTCACCAATTCTTTTCATAACTTTTATGGACAGGACGTCTAGGTGCAGCAAAGCTCGGATTGCTATGGCTCGCGGCCGCTTGGGCTCCATAAAGCCTCCCTCTACTCCTCTATCTCCGGCGATGGCGGAGGAGATCCGCTGGCTCAGGGCGCCGAGCCAGAGCCGCCCGAGGCCGGCGCCACCGAGGCAGAGGGAGACAGGAGGAGTCCAGTCTCTGACTGGTAATGCTGACATAGGCTAACATTCAAAATAGATGGACGTCGATCAGATCGAGCAGTTGCAAAACTGCCAAAGTCGCTTCGGTCACTGTCCATGTTTTAGTGTCAGATTAAGCTAGCTGTCACTGTCCTCCTGACAACACCCCCACGGTCCCCCCTCTGCTCATCATCCACACTTGGCCATACCCCTCCATTCTTCCTGGTACTGCCCACTTTGTAGAATTTTCTAATGTTGTCTGGGGGCGGGGTTATGCTTTTTCATGGGGTTTAGTTACACGTTAAGAAGAATTGTTTTGTGCTAGAGATTGCTAACCAAGTAAACACTTTTGTAACACTCTTGATGCATCATGACTTGATGCAGCCCAGTTGTTTGCATAAGAATATTTAGTTTGTGTTTTGTATAAGTAGTTTACAATAATCATACTTTGCACACTTAACACGGATGTCATGATTTTGTAGAGGGTAGGAGAGATGACCTGAAGAGAGGAGCTGTAGCTGCAGCTCCAGCAGAAGCACCAGCATAGGCATGTGAACTAATAACAATTAAATATTCTAACATTGTGTTATAGATAATTTTTTCATCACCACGTGGAGCAGGCAGCTAGTCTCAGCAGCTCTAACTCGATAGCTTTTTTTTCCTTAAATAAAAATATTTTTTAAACATTTTATGTGTTGTTAGCGTTTTTTATTCTGGGCCGCACAATGGAGTCGAGAATTTTGTGGACAATCGTTTCTTATACTTTTCATGGCATTTGTGTCCGGAGAACGTGCGCGTGACCGATCTGCCATTGTTTACACCAGGGATCGGCTCCTAGCTCTGGGTAGCCTCGCTGTACTGCCTCCAGCTGAGCGAGCCAACATCCCTAGCACCGTGATCATGAGTCGATGCAGGGGAAGGAGGTACAGGCCTGTCATCCTGTCCATCATCTCTCCCAAGCAAAGTGGACGAGTTGGCAGCTCTAACTCACCATCGAAGGAGCTACTGAGAGAGCAGCCTGATCTGCCTGACTGAGACGTGCCTAACTGCGCTAACTTCGGACTCACAAATAAACATGGACAGTTTTCATCTACTCTGGGCTGACGGAACCAAGGAGAGTGGTAAAAAGAGAGTAGGGGGTCTGGCTGTGTTTGTGAATGATAGATGGTGTAACTTTGGGCAGTTATCTTTCAAAGAGACGCTATGTAGTAAGGGCATTGAGCTGTTAGTAGTTCGCATGAGGCCGTACTATCTACCACGGGAGTTTACGCACATTATCGTGATAGATGTGTACCTCCCCTCCTCCGCAAACGCTGCTGCAGCCTGCGATGTCATCCACACTGTGACCAGCAGACTCCAAACACAGCACCCCCAGGCCCTCTTTTTGATCTCTTTAACCACATCACCCTGTCCTCCACTCTCCCCACCTTCACCCAGTATGTCACCTGGCACACCAGAGACAATAAACATTGGACTTATTGTATGCCAACAGAGAGGAGGCATACAGCTCATCACCTCTCCCTCCCCTGGGGAGCTCAGATCACAACCTGGTTCCTTTCCAGCCTGTGTATAAACCTCTTGTACACGCATAGTGAGGAAATGGTCAGAGGAGACGGAAGAGGCTCTGAGGGACTGTTTCAGCTCTACTGTGTGGGAGAACCTCTGCAACCCTTTGGGGGACAACATCAACAGCATCACCGGCTGCATTATGGACTACATCAACTTCTGAGTGGACAACACCATACCCATCATAAAGGTACAGTGTTTTTCCAACAAGAAGATCTGGAGACAAGAAGGAGCTGAGAGCTGTGCAGAGGAGACTGAAAAGGAAAATAAAGCAAGGGAAAAACATCTACAGGAAGAAGACGGAGGACCAGCTGGAGCCGGACAACATCAGTGGGGTTTGGAAGAGCCTGAAGAGAATTTCAGGGCACAAACCAACCCCCCAGGCTGAAGGTTATTTAACAGGTTTGAGCAGCCACCCACCCCTACCCCAGCATCCTCTCCCCTGCTGTAACCCCCCTTTAGCTTTGGGTCATGACTGAAAGCACGAGATCACGGTTACAAGCGGCTGAAATGAGTTTCCTCCGCATGGTGTCTAAGCTCTTCCTTAGAGATAGCGTGAGCTCAGTCATCCGGGAGGGGCTCAGATTACAGCCTCTGTTCCTCCACATCAAGAGGAGTCAGTTGAGGTGGCTCGGGCATCTGGTCAGGATGCCTCCCGGATGCCTCCCTGGTGAGATGTTCCGGGCATGTCCCACCAGAGAGAGACCCAGAGGAAGACCCACGACATGCTGGAGGGACTATGTTTCTCTGCTGGCGTGGGAACGCCATGGGATTCCCCCTGAGGAGCTGACCCAAGTGGGTGGAGAGAGGGAAGTCTGGGTCTCTCTGCTTGAGCTGCTGCCCCCGCGACCCGACCTCGGATAAGTGGAAGAAAAAGGGTGGATGGATGGATGGTCTATATGTGGCAAAAATAAAACACTACAAGATCCCTACACCATCCCTCTATAGAACATGGTGATAGCAGTATCATGCTGTGGGGATGCCTTTTGTCAGAGTTTAAAGGAAGGTAGATGGAGCAAAATACAAAGAAATACCAAAAAGAATCTGTTTGAAAGCTGGGAATTTTCTGAGACTACAGTGGAGACAATGTAGGTCAATTACCTTAAACATACAGTCAGAGCTATAATAGATTGTTCTAGATTAGGATACAGCATAGCACAATGATTCAGTGAAGATCCAGTTGTAAGACTCCAAAATCTATGTTCACAGCTATTTAGAAAAAAATATGGGGAAAAAAATTCAGTCTACTGATGAGTAGAAACATACCTCAAAAGCCTTGCTGGTAGTTCTACAAATACTGACTTGTGAAGGCTGAAATAAAATGCAGACCACACTTTTAAGATATTTATTTGGTAAATCTGGAAAGCTGTCTACCCTTTTCCTTCCACTTAACATGTACTCCTTTGTGTTAGCCAATCACACAGATTAAAATCCCAGCTAAATTCTTTACAGTGTGTGTTTGGAGCTTGACAGTTTTACTTTAGCCTTGACTGTTAAAACATTTGTTCACAAACATGATCACTGGAGCTGAGAATAGGCAGAATTTTATAACAAAACCAACAGCTTTTGAAAACTCCAAAAAAGACAATTCAGGCAGAGTTCAACTTCATGTGGTTATTATCGTGGGAAACAACACCCTGAAACTTATCAATGAAATATTTTATAACAAACTTTTCGGTTTGTGGTTGATTGCTATCATACATTCCCAGTATATTACAAAACTTTATCCAGCATCATGTAAAAGCAGAAATGGACCACTGACGAAGTTCAGTGTTTATGAACATGGAGCGAGAACCTAAGACAGTGATCCACAGTGGGAAGTCCAACAATGCACTTTTTACAGCCCCACAAGTAGGACAGCTAAACACTAAAATTAGGCCTTTTAGCTGGGTCAAAAAAGGCAATGGCCCCACAGTTATTAATGGTGTATTCTCAGTCACTTCAGGGACGAACCTCGGGAGCTTATAATATTCCCTCATTTTAGAATATCCTTATTAACTCATGTCTTATTATTCCTATTAGTAAAATAAGTAATAAAGCTGATTTGGATGCCAAACTCCTGCAATAAAGGCATCTCAGTGGGTGGAAAATTATATTTGACTCTGTCATAATATCATCTCTACTTCTAATTCATACAACATTTGAGAATGATGACTGCAAATTCGCTTCATTAAATGAAATAGGAAATGCACAAAGTAATAACTGTGAAAAACAAGATCTGTGTTAAAAGTGATGTTTAACCAGATTTCAAGAGCCTGAACAGCCAGAAAGGCGCTACTTTGAGAAACTGCCCCTGTTAATACAGCACTATGAAAATGGACTTACCCATTGCAGTTGTCTGCTGCTTTGAATTTTTAGTTAAATCTCAATCAAATATAACATGTGTAAATACAAAATGCAGCTTTCAAATGATACATACAAAAAACCTTGTTTGTGCTATTACTATTTTAAAGTTAAAAGGTAAAACTTGCCCCCCAACATCATTAAAATCAAACCAAATTGGTGTAAAACATTTGTGCTGCAATATTCTTTGCTTGTGTTGCTTTTGTTTTAAAGATATTATTTAAAGTTTAAAAGTCAAAATGTCAACCAGCTCCCCACCCCCAACATTACTGTAATCAATGTAACAATGTTGACGTGGGGGGGCCGGTTGCTCTGGATGACCTCTAGAAACGGTTATTAATTAATTAATATCTTTAAAAAGATTATAGTGGGACTGCATAGTGGCACATTTTCTTCCTTGCAGCAAGAAGGTCCTGGATTCGAATCCCGGCCTCAATTCAATCCCGTTTATTTATATAGCACTGATTCACAACAGATGTCATCTCAAGGCACTTTACAAGAAAAGTCATTTCAATGCAATCATACAAAAATTCCAATCAGCTTAAAAGTTTTCTATTTAAGGAATCCCAGCGGATTACATCAAGTCATTTATGCAATCTGATGCCTACTGCAATCTGTCTGGGGTCTTTCTGCTTCTCCTTCTGCTTGTTTTCCCCGTGTACTCCAGCTTCCTCCCACAGTCCAAACACATGACTGTAAGGTTCATTGGTCTCTCGAAATAGTCCCTAGGTGTGTTTGCATGGTTGTTTGTCCTGTCTCTGTATTGACCAGCAATAAACTGGTGACCTGTCCAGGGTGTACCCTCCCTCTTGCCTGATGACCTGGAGATAGGCACCTGCAAGGATAAGCAGTATAGATAACGGATGGATGATAGTAGTGCAAAAAAAAAAAAATGTAATTCAACACAAACATCCCCAATTTTGTTTGATTTGAAGAAGGGGTGGGGGGGACTTCACTCAAGTATGACAAAGTTACCCCCCTTTGTTAAATCTGGAATTAACTGCAGATTATTTTGGGTTAATCATACCAGCCACACTCAGACCTGATTATCGCCAGACCAGTTGAATCGAGAAAGCACTTAAATGGCATGACAACATGAAGTCGGCATCTCAAAAACAACAGATCATGTTCTAAACTCAAGAAAAGATAAGAAACATAGGCATTGACATCTATTAGTCTGAAAAGGGTTAAAAAGTCATTTCTAAGGCTTTAGGACTACAGGGAACCACAGTGAGAGTCGTTTTCCACCAATGCAGAAAACGTGGAACAGTGGTGAACCTGGTTTAACCAATAGGAAACTAAATCCCAAATCTCTTTTTTTCTCTTCTTAACACCTTAACCCAAGCCCCAAATTCACTTCCAGATCATTTCTGGACAAATTTTGCAATACCATAACGGCCTTTTTCACTAAGAAAATCTCCTATATTCATTAGGAGCTTTCTCTCCTGCCAATCTACTCTTTTTTTTTTTTTTTTTTACACGTGTCCTGTTTGGCAGTGTGGAGCTCAGAATTGGTGTCTGAGTACCAAGTAGAAGCCCACCAGATTTACTTTCACAAGCGGAGCAGTACAGCTTTTGCTATAGTCCTCCACTTGATATATGTGTGAAAAATCTTTATTATGAATTGTTGGGGTTTTTATTTCCTGATGTTATGGACACGGAGACGGAAAATTAAGGAGAAGAAAGAAGGAAGATGAAGAAGAGAGGTAGGAAACAAAAAGTCAAGAGAGAGGGTGAGTTGAAAATACAAGAGAGGAAGGGGAACAAAGAAAACACAGGAAGACATTGAAGTCTGCCTCCATACCCACATGACGGCAGAGAGAGGGGGAAAAACAAAACAAAACACGAAAAAGGAACATTGACAAAACAAAACCAACAATGTGAACTAAGAATTACACAACCACATCACACAAAAAAAGATATAAAAATACAACAACAATGTCACAGAAAAACCCATGGTACCGATCAATCAAGCTCTAGTAATGATAACCTCAGCCCAAGAATATATCCTTAAACACCAGAGACCCCACATCTATGTGTGTGTGTTAGCATGTTGGTGCATATAAGGTTTCTCCTTAAGAGTGTTCGATAGCTGGTGTGAGCAGGCATCAATCCGTCTCCCAGGAATCGATGCAGACCCCCAGAGCCCCAGGCAGACCCGGGCGGGGCCGACCGCATCCCCCAAGAGTGGAGCAAAGGAGAACCCCAGGGCTACTATGCAGGGGCCCGGGGGGCAGCAGTGACGAGCCCACGGGCCCCGCCGGCAACCGGCCGCGCCAGGGCGGGCTGGTCAATGGACCGGGAGAGCCGGGGCCCAGGGGCAACCCACCCCCCAGCAGGGACCCGACACGGGACCGGCCGACGAGGGGCCCCCGGCACTGCAGGGGCCGCGGCCGGCCGCCACCACCCTGGGCCAATCTCCACCGCCAACATCCCAGCGCCCCAACCCTGCCCTACGTCGGGGCGCCCCACCGATAGCCGCAGGGGACGGACAGCATCCCCAGGCCGGGCTCAGCCAGCATCTGGACACCAAGTTGTACCAGCTCCCAGGTCCTGATCCCGTGCAACGCAGAGCACCGAGACCAGGCATCCAACGAGGGCCAGGGCCAGTCCAACCCGCCAATGAAAGAGGTGCCCCAACCAACCAAAGGAAGATATCGGCCCAGCGCATCGGCTGATCGACACACCGGCCCCCCCTGGCACGCACCAGGTCTGAACCGGATTGACCACCGATGCACCGGCAGGTAGGGGCCCCCGTCACCGGCGGGGAGTGACGATGGGGAAATAGGCCCCCCATTAAGTATAAGGCCTGAGGTGCGCCAGGCGAGGGGGCAGACCAAGATCCAACCTGACAGGTAGACAAAGACATACAGACACAGTCATACGTTCCCTCCCTCTTAAACACATACATTCTAACTGACTCACCAAGACACCCAAAAAAATTACGCTGTACCCTCACTCACACACCCCATACACACTTTATGCTCCCAGGTCCAGGTACCGATGCCCCAGTAGAGCCACCAGCCCCCGGACCCAGGAGATGGACCCCTACCTTCTAGGACGGAGACAAGCAGATCGCCAAGGGCCCCATAGTGGCAAAGCAGCCCGACAGCCCAGGACCCCGACCAGACCGCCTGTTCCTCCTCCGGACCCCAACCCCTGATGGCCCGTAGCGAACAGGGGTGTGAAAAGACCCCTAGCCTCCATCCTCCCTCTCAAGTATGGTGTTGATGCGTGTTGCTATAATGTGCATTTAAAACAGAGGGGTGGGATGTGGGGAAGGCAGCCAGACCAGGAGCAAACCGATGAGCCGGGCGGCCGACCCACCAGGCCGACATCCACCAGCCCCATTCCTTGTGGAGCGACCACTGCTGCTCAACGGCCCGGCAGGAGACCAAACCCAGCGACCGCGACCAGCAGCCAGGCACCCCAACCAGCAAACAAGGCGAGATGCCATACAGCGACCGGCGATGACAATCGGCCCAGAGAAAAAGAGAGAGGCGGCTGCACATGCCGGCCCCGACCCCCACAGGCAACAGAGACCCCACGCCGGCCGACCCCCAGCCAGGACCACAGCTAGGGGGCGCGGCGCCCCAGAGCCCCGAATCCCCAGGCCCACCCCAGACCCTACCCAGGCGCAGCACGGCCACCAGGCCAGTAACCCATGTCTGCCAGTGCAACCCCCCTAAGGCACCACATGCAGCCATCAGGAGTTACCACCCAAAGCCCAACCCCAGGCCGGCCACGACGTCCAGCGCCCCATCCGCCCAGTGATTCCACCCCCAGGGGTCCCCCCCAGACGCCTCCAACCCCAAAACCCCCACATCAGCAACAGTATCCCAAACGACAAAACCAAGTGCCCCCCACCCCCACTTGGTGATGGAGCCGATCATAGGAGCCCAGAGAGATTGATCAGATATGGAGCCAGAGACCGTCTCAAGACCAATATGGTCCAACAAGAGATTTCTATACTGATTAATATTAAGAGCTTTTTTATTTTTCCAGTTCAGGAGGATAGTTTTCTTAGTGATGCATAAGGCAATGTGAACCATTAGAACTGACTTTGTGTCCATGGTGACATCATTTAAATTTCCTAACAGGCAAACTGAGGGAGATGGTGGGATGTTACATTTCAGACACTTTGATAAGTCCTCACATATCTGGCACCAAAATTTCTTAACAGGTGGACAGAACCAAAGCGCAAGAACATAAGTATCTGGTATATTGCTTGTGCATTGTAAGCAGGTATTAGACGATGTAAAACCCATCCTAAACATTCGTTGACCTGTATAGTGTACTCTATGAAGGATTTTGTATTGTATTAATTGCAAATGAGGATTTTTTGTTATTTGAAAGGTTCTTAAACATATCTGAGACCAGACGTTTTGGTCAAACCTGGCTGATAAATCCACCTCCCATTTTGAAATAGGGATGGCTATTGATTCATCTAATGTAGATAAAGTTTTGTATATTTTAGACAGCAATTTGGGGGGGTTGAGATTAAGAACATCTAAAACTCTTGCTGGAATTTGTAATTCAGCTGTATTGAGCCTAAATTTACCTTTAATAATAGATTTAATTTGTTGATATTCTAAGAATTTGTTTTTATCAATTCCATATTGTGTAATTAATGTATTAAATGGGATAAAGTCTGTTCCTTCAAATATATGTTCCAGGTATTCAATTCCATTGCACCTCCAGACTGGAAAATTTATCATAAATTTTTTTTGCAAGATGTCGGGGTTTTTCCAGATGGGTGTACGTCTGCATGGGATTATTGTGGACTCTGTCATTTTTAGAAACTCCCACCATGCTGTCAGAGAGGAGCTGATATTTATGCTTTTAAAGTATTCATATTGTTTTATATTTGAGCTAATAAATGGTAGGTCTGAAAGTTTTATCTTATTACATAGTATCTGTTCTACGTCTATCCAGGACTCGTCTAGGTAGCTTTGTTTTAACCATCTTGAGATGTATTGGAGCCTGTTGGCTAAGAAATAATGCTGGAAGTTTGGTAGATCTAGACCTCCTTTTTCTTTGGTCTTCTGCAGTGTTTTTAAGCTGATACGTGGGGGTTTATCTTTCCAAAGAAATTTAGAGATAGAGGAGTCCAGAGATCTAAACCAGTCTAGTGATGGTTTACTTGGGATCATTGAGAATAAGTAGTTGATTCTGGGCAAAACCATCATTTCTATTGAAGCAACCCTTCCCATAAGTGATATGGGTAGGGATTTCCATCTAGCAAGATCATCTTCCACTTTTTTTAAAAGTGGGATGTAGTTTAGCTTTATTAAATCTGCCAGTCTTGGTGAGACATTGATACCTAAATAAGTAATATTCCCTGACTGCAGTTGTGTATTAGTTGGATTCTGGACAGAACAATTGATTGGAAGAACTGTAGATTTTAATCAATTTATAGAATAATCTGAAACATTTGAGTAAGAGTTTATCAACCCGATTACCTGAGACAAAGAGGTTTGTGAATGCTGGAGAAAAAGTAATACATCATCTGTATAAAGTCTGATTTTATGTTCTATGTTAATGCATTTTATGCCTTTAATATTGTGAGTTTGCCTGATTGCTGCAGCTAGTGGTTCAATAAAAATAGCGAACAGGGAGGGAGAGAGAGGACATCCCTGCTTGGTACCTCTCTGAAGATAAAACCTAGATGATGTTTGGTTATTAGTCCTGATACATGCTGTTGGTGAACTGTATAATATTTTCAACCAGTTTATAAAAGAATTTCCAAAGCCAAATTTATGTAAGGTTACAAATAAGAATATTCAGTTAACTCTATCAAATGCTTTTTCTGCATCTAAAGATAATATATTAGTTTTAATGTTTTTACAGTAAGAAAAATCTATTAAATCTATTAATCTATGTGAATTTGTGGATGAATGTCTCCCTTTAATAAAACCAGTTTGATCAGGATGTATTATAAGAGGGGTTACTTTCTCTATCCTTTTTGCGAGGGCTTTGCAGATTATTTTAAGATCAACATTAATGAGGGATATGGGACGATAGCTGGTAGGAAACAAAGGGTCTTTACCTGATTTTAGTAGAAGACTAATGTAGGCAGAATTCATATTTGGTGGGAGTCGGCCATTTTCTTTGGTTTCCTGCAGCATTCTGTGGAATGTTGGTGCCAGAATATTCCAGAATTCTTTATAGAACTCTGCTGGAAATCCATCTGGGCCTGGAGCCTTTTTATTGGGCATGCCTTGGAGGGCCTCCTGGAGTTCAGCCGCTGTTAGTGGTGAATCCAGGGCCATCGCTTGACTTTCAGATAATTTAGGTAGTGTTGTTCAATTTCATGATCTGATGGATTTATCTCTGGTGAGTATAAAGCCTTGTAAAATACTTTAAATGTGTTGTTTATTCTTCCAGGATCATATACTGTATTCCCGGTCTGATCTTTAATAGCAGATATAGTTGTTTTTTCTTTATTAATTTTAAGCTGGTTAGCCAAAAATCTACCTGATTTATTACCTTGTTCAAAGTTTTCTATCCTACGTCTTTGAATTAAGAACTGGGTCTGTTTATTAATAATTTGATGTAATTCTAGCTTTGCTTTACGGATTTTGCCTAGTCTCTCCTCATCTAGAGAAGCTTCTAATGAATTCATAGTTTCTTCTAATTCCTGAATACGTTTTATTTCAATTTTCTTTTTATTTGATGAGAATGAGATTATTTTACCTCTAATCACAGCTTTCCCTGCCTCCCAAAGAATGGATGGCGACGTACCAGGGAGGTCGTTATATTCCAAATATGAGGCCCACTCTTTTTCAAAATATGTAATAAATTATTTATCCTTAAGTAAGGATATATTAAATCTCCAATTTTTGCTTTGAGGTGTTTCTGTTTTATTTACTAAAGTTAGAGAAACAGGAGCATGATCGCTAACAGCTATAGGGTGTATCTCAGTGTCTGAAATGTCAGTCAACAGTGAGCTGCTGACTAACAAATAATCCAGCCGAGAATATGAATGGTGGACATTTGAGAAGAAAGTATATTTTTTGTCATTGGGTTGAAGAGATCGCCATGCATCACAAAGTCCATAATCGCTCATGTACTGTTTGAGTATATCTATAGATTTCCAGCTGCGCTGAGTCCCTGCTGTGCTGAGCCTGTCTATTTCTTCATTTAAACCAAAGTTGAGGTCGCCCCCAAGAAGAAGTGAGCAATCCATGTGTTCAAGGAGCACCGAGAAGAAGGAATGAAAGAATGAGGAGTCATCAACATTTCGACCATATATACTGACAATACATAACTTTTGGTTATGTATAGATAGTTTTACTATAATAAATCTACCCTCTGGATCTGTAACTGTATCTATTACTGTAAAATTTAAATTTTTATTTATTAATATTGCTACTCCTCTTTGTCTAGAGTTATAGCATGCAGAAAACACATTAGGAAACTCAGGGGATTTAAGATCATCTGCCGCTGAGGTAGATTTATGGGTTTCTTGTAATAAGACGACATCTGCCTTCAATCTTTCAAGCTGGTAAAAAATCTTAACTCTTTTCTCTCTGGTGCCAGCTCCATGAACATTCCACGTGACAAACCTTAGAGTACCCATAGTTTTGAGATAAAAGTTGTAAAGTCCATATCACCATAGAAACTGATAAACACAGGTGTATTATTAGTTTGTGCTTGGGGTTGCCTGATTGAAAATCCAAAAGCCGAGATATAAGAAAGAGAGAAATATTAGAAAGTTGTGAAGGTGTGAAGGGTGAGAGAGAAAGAAATAGTTATATTATGAAAAAATTCTGTGTGTGTGTGTGAGTGATAAAAGATGGAAAAAGGAGTGACAAAGACATTTGGTGATAGACATGTGAAGATGAGAAAAGAAAAAAGAGCCAGTATCCCAGTGATTAGCCCTGGCCCCGCCATCATTGAGTAACGTAAACAACTTCGCAGAGCTATGCTAACACTACAGTATAGTTCACTGATAAAACAACTCTTATCTGACCAGTGTTACATGACTAATAAAGCCAAGGAGTAAGCTGGGGGTCCCTGAACAGCTGCCCATTAACATACAGTTTATCTACCGCTACTGTAGCTCTGGTGCCTTCACTGATATATTTCTTCCTGATTGGGAACAAAACGCGCCTTCTATCCAGGATTTCCTTCGGATATTGATAATTAACGCTGTAATTCGTTCCCCGCAGCTCTCTGCCCTGGCCTCTGACCTGCTCTTTTTGCTTGTAATACTCGAATTTAGCAGCAATATGTCGCGGCCGGCTGTTGTTGGGCTTCTTACCTCTGAGCCGGTGGACACGGTGAAAAGTGATGTTTTTTACCGTGTCGCTTGGGAGCTTTAACTGATGTTGGAGAAAATCTCGGACAGTGGATTCAGTGTCGTCCTCAGCCTGTTCTGGGATCCCGGAAAAAACAAGATTGTCCCGCATTCCCCTGGCCTGTATATCCAAGATAGTTTCTTTCATCCTCTTACTTTCTCCGGACAGCTCCGTCATCCCCCCGGTGAGTTTCTTTACACTCTCCCTAAGCGTTTGGTTTTCTGCAGCGAGCGATGCTACCTGTTGTTGGCTGAACTCCAGGGATTCCTTTAGAGCTTGAAACTCTTTGTGGAGAACCTCAACCAGGGCCAAACGGGCGTCTAGGCTGGTTAGCTTCTTATCGATTGAGTCCAGGACATCGCTGTAGCTTTTCTCTGGAGAGATGGTGGAGGTGCTGGCCTCAGAACGGGTGCGTTTCTGTGATGGTGTGCTTGTCGGCATAGCAGAGGTGGATTTCTGTGGCTTGCCCATAACAATGTTGTCAAAGCACTCGTCCAAGTAGCTTTCCAGGCTGTCCAAGGTTTCCTCGTCCAGTTTGTTTATGGAGAAATACAAAATAATGGTTATTATTATTAAACGCTTGCTATATTTGGCTCAAATGTTATGGTTTGTTTTTACCCGAGTTTGTTTGTTTTACCAGTTTACCGCCATATTACTTACGCACAGCTCTCGCGAGATCTCAGTAGCAGCTCATCCGTCCGCCCAGCGGGTGCCAATCTACTCTTAAGATTAATGAGCTGTTGTCTCCCCCACTATCCTCTGCTCCGATGTTTTCAAGCTTTACTCTTCTCCTCAGAATCAAAGTAATGCAACGGATTAAAAAGTCAAAATCTTCCAGCTGTCCCTCAACCCCCTCCCAACAGTGCTTGTTAAGGCCTGCTTACCATCCCTACCCCCTCTCATGACTGCCATCATTCATTCATTCCTCAATCACAGAAATACCTGCATATATCAAAACTGCCTCTGTCACTCCAAAAAAACCTGGTGCTGATCCCAGTAACTTAAATAACTTATGGCCAATATCAAACCTTTCTTTCATTTAAAAATTCTTAGAGAAAACTGTTGCATCCCAACTTCATACTTATCTCAACAAGGATAACATCTATGAAAAGTTTCAGTCTGGCTTTTGCCCCCCCCATAGCACAGAAACCGCTCTGATTAAAATCCCTAACGACCTGCTGATGCATGCCGCGTACCATCCTCATTCTTCTTGACCTCACTGCTGTATTGTACACAATATATTCAGCTTAAATCTCACTCTTCAAAAATATTTTCTTAAGTACCCTAAGGCTGGGTACCTGGGCCCCTGCTTTTTATCACCTACTTGCTGCCCCTTGATCACATCTTTGTTTTCAATACAATATCACTTTTCATTCTTATGCTGATATACCCAGTTGTAAATATCCACAAAACCCATCGATTCCCTTTTGTCCTCTTCCCTTTCTGATTATCTAAAGAAGATTAAACATGGTTATCTGTAAACCCGAGTTTGTTTGTTTTACCAGTTTACCGCCATATTACTTCCGCACAGCTCTCGCGAGATCTCAGTAGCAGCTCATCCGTCCGCCCAGCGGGTGCCAATCTACTCTTAAGATTAATGAGCTGTTGTCTCCCCCACTATCCTCTGCTCCGATGTTTTCAAGCTTTACTCTTCTCCTCAGAATCAAAGTAATGCAACGGATTAAAAAGTCAAAATCTTCCAGCTGTCCCTCAACCCCCTCCCAACAGTGCTTGTTAAGGCCTGCTTACCATCCCTACCCCCTCTCATGACTGCCATCATTCATTCATTCCTCAATCACTTAACTTAACAGCCACTTAACAGTGATAAAACTGTGCCCTTACTTGTTGGAACACCATCTACATTAACCAAAACCCAAAAGCTCTCCCTCGATATGGATAACACTCTCATCTATCCCTCTACTCAGGTAAAAAGTCTAGGAGTCATGCTTGACAACACGCTTTCATTTCAATCACATATAAACATTATCAGATCTGGATACTACCATCTGCAAAACATCAACTGGCTTCGACCTCTTCTAACTCCTCAATAAACCACCCTTCTGGCCCACAACCTTGTTACTTCCCACATGGACTATTGCAATTGACTCCTCTTTGGTCTACCAAGCAAATCACTCCATAGAGTGCAGACTTCATAACTCCGCAGCTCGTATAATAACCCGTGTCCCCCTTAAAGACCACATCAGTCCAACTCTTCATTAACTCCACTGGCTTCCAATAGGATTAAGTTCTAAATCATCCTTCTTGCTTTCAAATGCATTAATGACTTGGCTCCATTCTATCTCAATGACCTCATCAACATTGTTTCTCCCTCCCCCTCTTTAAGATCTTCCATTGCCACCAAGCTGATCGTTTCTATTGTTCGTCTTACCACCATGCGTTACAGAGCTTTCAGTCGGTCAACTCTGGAACTCCCTTCCACCAGATCTGTGAAACACCGATACTCTTCGAATCCAAGATTAAAACATATCTGTTTAAACAAGCCTAATCATTATGACCACTGCTCACTACCTCCTTGACATTGACTTTTTACCTATTTTACATGTACTTTATGTATTCTTTATATGTATTTTAATGTAACACATAGCTACTATTTCTAGGTATCTATGCACGTTTGTTTTTTAAAGGTGTCCTTGGGATGGGAAAGGCGCCCTGAAAGAATGTATTATTATTATTATTATTATTATTATTATTATTATAACCTTCCCAGGAGTGGAAGTTGTTGCCATCAGAGGTTATTAGATGCAGGGGGCTATTACATTTTCACATACAGCAGGACCAGTTTAGTTTGGAAAGCTTTTTTTCCCTCTTAAAAATAATCATTTTAACAGCATTTTGTAGTTGCTCAGGTGATTTTTATCTGATTTTAATGTTTGATAATCTGTACCATTCAAATGTGACAAAAAAGACACAGAAGACATCTGTATTTATTGACATCTGTCAACACTTTTTGTAAGGGGGTTAAAACTTTTTCATAAGACTTTACGTGAACACAGCCAAACCGTAAAGGACTGAAGCAGGAAGGACAATTGTAAAACTACTATGTAAGTCCAGGTTCTGGAAAAAAATGTATTCCTTTGTATTACGAGCTAGGTGTTTAACAACTAAAGCATCAGCGTTGATAGTAAAACTCCTAAAATATGGCGGATCTTTTATATAATTTCGAAATGCTGAAAAACATGGATATCATAAAAGCTTGTGTGTAAAAATGCCTGCAGAGGGATTTCAGTTTAGGCTGCTGTTTGTTATGCAGGCCACAGGGGACACTAAAAAACATTTGTTCTCAGCAACAGAGACTAAATGAGACCCACTGGGAGGGTGAGACTGTCATCTTCAGTTTGGAGAGTTCACAATCTCATACTCAGACATGGTTTCTGCGTGCCAGTCAAACACTGTTTATGTCGAATTAACACCACTACATCAGCTGGGAGTACAGGAATAGCACTCAGTGTTCCTGTCCTGTGTAAGGAGTGTCTATCATCACTTCATGAGACAGTTAGATCTTCCCTGTAGGATTCTAACCCAAGAAAAAGGTTTCATGCTAACTGTGCATTTGATGATTTATATCTCAGCATCCATTAAACACTTTCTTTCCATTACTTGATTATACATAAATGAGGTCCAAGCTTTAACTATTTATAGTGAATCTAGGTTAAGGCAGGCTAAGGTCCTTATTACACTGAATAAAAATAACACCTGAGCTCAAAATCTGACAGAATGTGATCTTTGCAGGGTCTTATGGAGCAGATCAAGGTCCGCAGCATACTCCCTTTTACACAGATGAGAGTTCTGCATCTGTTTTGGTTATGCATAAGATGTATGTAGAGGTTCATTATCGTGGTAACAGTGTAAAGAAATTCACAGAAGTTCACACAGCTTGGCTTCACCGGTTCCAGGGAGACTGAAGGAGGTTATGTTTTTCAGGCTGGAGTTTAGATGCAACATTTACCTGTCAAAGAGAAGCCCTGTCATCAAATTAAATAATGAATTAAATAAAGAAGAAGAAAATTAAATAAGGAATTAAATAAGGAAGAAAAAAACCTGACCGGCAGCTTATGTGTTTGATTAAATCAATCAACTGCGGGAATTTGAATAATAACAATAACAAATCAATGATAATCTTTAGAAATTTTGATGTTTTGGATTTTTGCACACTGTGAAAAAACCTAAATACACAGATTTTTTCTGCTTTCTTTAGTAAATTATTTTTCTGTAAATTGCAAAATGCATTAAAAAATACAGTTGTATTACAGATAATTACGACAATTTATATGGGTGATGCTAAAAAACATAAAAAAACCTATAAGTTTTTAAAACAACTGGTATCTTTACCCCAGCCATGGAGACTCAGACCTAAATTAGGATGTTAGGATGTTGGTGTGTTGTGTTTAAGTGAGTCATCTTTCGTCCTAGGTGCGGCACACCTGACAGCAATCGCAGCAATTTGGCGTGGGGAATATAAGCGGCTGCAGGACTGCCATTCTCTGCCTGATGGGCCAATACCCTTGGTAAAAAGTCACGCCCAAATAGCTTACCTCATGCTCCTCATTGCAAAAAGATTCTTGTTGTTTCCAGTGCTTCACCTACAAGCATCTAATCTTGTGTCATCTTCAATCTTCAGGTTGTTTTTTTTTTTCAATAAGACCCTTTAAAGTTCCATTTTTACTTTAAGCACCCTGAGAGAGTGCAGTTAAAAGGGTTTCTGCTCCTACAGGATAGACTAGCAAAAACATCAAGTGACACTTTTCACAACTTCGGCCTGACCCAGCATGTCAAACAACCAACACACAATACGTTAATGCAGAACTACAGGCCAATCTGTAATCTTCCATTCATCAGTGAAATTATTGAAAAAGCTGTTTCAGCAGTTAAATAGCTTCCTAACAATGACCAACTGCTTTGATGTCTGGTTTCCGTGCTCACTACAGCACTGAGACTGCCCTCGTCAAAGTTTTCAACAACATTCGCATAAATACAGACTGCAGTAGAACCACAGTGCTGGTTCTGTTAGACCTCAGTGCAGCATTTGACACTGTTGATCATGATATATTATTGGAACGACTGGAGAGCTGGGTCGGACTATCCAGTACAGTACTTGGCTGGTTTGAGTCTTACCTAAAGAACAGGGACTTCTTTGTTTCAATAGGAAACTTTTCATCAGAACGAATAGAAATCACATGTGACGTGCCCCAGGGCTCCATCCTGGGGCCCCTCTTATTTAATATCTATATGCTCCCACTAGCCCAGATTATAACAACCAGCACGATTAACTATCATAACTATGCAGATGATACTCAGCTCTACATTACGATGTCACTAGGTGACTTTGAACCCATCCAAACCCTAAGTAAATGCATCGAGCAAATCAATGGATTAATGTGCCATAACTTTCTCCAGCTGAACAGAAACAAAACAGAAGAAATTACTTTCGGACCTAAAGAGGAATGATCAAGAATAAGCACACATCCATCCATCCATTTTCTTCCGCTTATCCGGGGTCGGGTCGCGGGGGCAGCAGCCTAAGCAAAGAGACCCAGACTTCCCTCTCCCCAGCCACTTGTTCCAGCTCCTCGGGAGGAACCCCAAGGCGCTCCCAGGCCAGCCGAGAAACATAGTCCCTCCAGCGTGTCCTGGGCCTTCCCCTGGGCCTCCTCCCGGTGAGACGTGCCTGAAACACCTCACCAGGGAGGCGTCCAGGAGGCATCCTGACCAGATGCCCGAGCCACCTCAACTGACTCCTCTCGATGTGGAGAAGCAGCGGCTCTACTCTGAGCCCCCTCCGGATGACTGAGCTTCTCACCCTATCTCTAAGGGAGAGCCCAGACACTCTGCGGAGGAAACTCATTTCAGCCGCTTGTATCCGTGATCTCGTTCTTTCGGTCACCACCCAGAGTTCGTGACCATAGATGAGGGTAGGAACGTAGATGGACCGGTAAATCGAGAGCTTCGCCTTTTGGCTCAGCTCTCTCTTCACCACGACAGACCGGTAGAGCACCCGCATAACTGCAGATGCCCCACCAATCCGTCTATCTATCACCCGCTCCATTTTTCCCTCATTCGTGAACAAGACCCCCAGATACTTAAACTCCTCCACTTGGGGAAGGACCCCATCCCCGACCCGGAGGAGGCACCCCACCCTTTTCCGGCTCAAGACCATGGCCTCGGATTTGGAGGTGCTGATTCTCATCCCAGCCGCTTCACACTCGGCTGCGAACAGCTCCAGCGAAAGCTGTAGATCACGCTCCGATGAAGCCAACAGGACCACATCATCTGCAAAAAGCAAAGACCCGATCCTGAGGCCACCAAAACGGATCCCCTCAACGCCTTGGCTGCGCCTAGAGATCCTGTCCATAAAAGTTAGGAACAGGATCGGTGACAAAGGGCAACCTTGGCGGAGTCCAACTCTCACTGGAAACAAGCCCGACTTACTGCCGGCAATGCGAACCAAACTCTGGCACCGGTCGTACAGGGACCTAACAGCCCGTATCAAGGGGCCCGGTACCCCATACTCCCGGAGCACCCCCCACAGGGCCCCCCGAGGGACACGGTCGAACGCCTTCTCCAAGTCCACAAAACACATGTAGATCGGTTGGGCGAACTCCCACGCACCCTCCAGGACCCTGCTGAGGGTGTAGAGCTGGTCCAGTGTTCCACGGCCAGGACGAAAACCGCATTGTTCCTCCTGGATCCGAGCCTCGACTATCCGTCGGACCCTCCTCTCCAGAACCCCTGAATAGACCTTACCAGGGAGGCTCAGAAGTGTGATCCCCCTGTAGTTGGAACACACCCTGTGGTCCCCCTTTTTAAACAGGGGGACCACCACCCCGGTCTGCCAATCCAAGGGAACTGCCCCCGATGTCCACGCAATATTGCAGAGCCGCGTTAACCAACACAGCCCCACAACATCCAGAGCCTTGAGGAACTCCGGTCGAATCTCATCCACCCCCGGAGCCTTGCCACCGAGGAGCTTTTTAACGACCTTGGTGACCTCAGCACCAGAGATTGGAGAGCCCGACCCCAAGTCCCCAAACCCTGCTTCCAGATTGGAAGGCGTGCTGGTGGGATTGAGGAGGTCTTCGAAGTATTCCATCCACCGACCCAAAACGTCCCGCGTCGAGGTCAGCAGCACACCATCCCCACTGTAAACAGTGTTGGTGGCAGACCGCTTTCCCCCCCTGAGACGCCGGATGGTGGACCAGAATCGCTTCGAAGCCGTACGGAAGTCGTTTTCCATTATCTCCAAACTCCTCCCACGCCCGAGTTTTTGCTTCAGCAACCATCCGAGCCGCATCCCGCTTGGCCTGTCGGTACCTATCAGCTGCTTCAGGGGTCCCACAAGCCAAAAAGACCCGGTAGGACTCCTTCTTCAGCCTGACAGCATCCCTTACCGCCGGTGTCCACCAGCGGGTTCGGGGGTTGCCGCCGCGACAGGCACCGACCACCTTGCGGCCACAGCTTCGGTCAGCCGCCTCGGCAATGGAGGCGCGGAACATGGTCCACTCGGACTCGATGTCCCCCGCCTCCCCCGGGACGTGTTCAAAGTTCTGCCGGAGGTGCAAGTTAAAGCTCCTTCTGACAGGAGACTCTGCCAGACGTTCCCAGCAGACCCTCACAACACGTTTGGGCCTTCCAGGTCTGTCCGGCGTCCTCCCCCACCACCGAAGCCGACTCACCACCAGATAGTGGTCAGTGGACAGCTCTGCCCCTCTCTTCGCCCGAGTGTCCAAAACATGCGGCCGCAGATCAGATGAGACGACAACCAAGTCGATCATTGAGCTGCGGCCTAAGGTGTCCTGGTGCCAAGTGCACATATGGACACCTTTATGCTTGAACATGGTGTTTGTTATGGACAATCCATGACGAGCACAGAAGTCCAATAACAAGACACCACTCGGGTTCAGATCGGGGGGGCCATTCCGCCCAACCACACCCCTCCAGGTCTCACACAGCACACAGCTTCAGTAAATACAGCTGGAAACTACTGACCAGGCCCGAAATCTAGGTCTAGTAATGGACTCAGACCGGAACCTCCAGGGTCACATAAAGGTAATAACAAGGTCGGCCTTCTATCACATGAAGAACATTTCTAGGATTAAAGGACTGATGTCGTAACAGGACCTCAAAAAACTCATCCATGCGTTTATCTTTAGTCGGATTGATTACAGCAACGGCATCTTCACAGGTCTGCCTAAAAAGTCAATTAGACAGCTGCAGTTGATCCAGAACGCTGCTGCTCGCGTCCTCACTAGAACCAGGAAAATAGAGCACATCACCCCAGTTCTAAAATCCTTACACTGGCTCCCTGAAGCTCAGAGAATAGACTTCAAAATACATTTACTAGTTTATAAATCATTGAATGGCTTAGCACCAAAGTATGTTGAAGATCTGTTGTTAGTATACCAACCCACCAGACCACTCAGGTCCTCTAATTCCAGTCTACTTAACATCCCTAAAATTGGAAACAGACATTGAGAAGCAGCTTTCAGTTTCTATGCTCCTCTAATCTGGAAAAACCTCCAGACAACTGCAAAGCTGCTGAAACACTGAGTTCTTTTAAATCACAACTAAATACTTATCTGTTTAGAGCTGCCTTTGAGTAATGTTTTCATGTATCATGCGTTTTGTGTGTGCTTCTTGCTGTATTGCTGCTTTTACTTTATATGCTTTGTCTGTGTTCTACTGCTATTTTTATTTTACCCATTAATCATGTAAAGTACCTTGAATTGCCTTGTTGAAAGTGTGCTATACAAATAAAATTGCCTTGCCTTGCCTTACAGGATCATATCTTACTATTGTATAACACTGAATGCAAACATCAGAGTGTGAAACTCTGCATGTTGTTTATAGAGAGTTCTTCTTACTTTATTAAGCATTTTATATTTATCAACTAAACCCCTTCCATAAAAATCCTGGACATCTGTAGTTTTTAAGGATAACACTTTCTTCAGGCAGAAAGTTGCTTAATGTTAAAGTGTCAAAATGGATGAGGAGTTTTTAGCACATGATGGATTTGTCTTTCAGCTGACTCATAACTGAGGCTGTGTGTAACAACACCTCTGGGAGCATCTGCTTTGCAGGCCCAGTAGCTTCATGTACAGGGGGCTTTTCTGCATTGTGGGTAAGATCTAAAATAGTTGTATTTGCCCCATTTTCTTCTTCATTTGCTAATCGTGAAAAGTAAATATAAAGTAGAAAAAAGGTATAGTAAGGTATAAAGCTGGTATAGTTGCACAGGTCAAAATATGCAACTAACTGCTTGTTTTTGCAGATGCCTTTTGTCTCCATCAGATTGGAATGTCTTGTATAGGCGACCTCTTTTTTTGTCCATGTTGAATCTGCTGCTGTTCTAATACAGCAACATTTGCTCGGCTATGTTGACCATCACTTTTCTGCATTAGGTCACAACACTGAAATCCATTCTTCTCAGAATGTTCCTTAAGCAGACATCTTTCACAACACTTATCAGCCAGCAGTTTGTAGCTATCCACTTCACTAAGGCATTTGTTAACTTGTCTTGCATTTTTGTCAATCTGCTTTTCTTTTATTTTCCATTTTTCTGCTCTCACCCGTTATTTTGGGTTCCTCTACGGCAGTCTTCTCCATCTAAATATATAATTGACACTCCTTGACCCTTAGTATACCTGTTCGGCTGCTTGTTGCACAAATACTGACTCAACCAATCAAATGGCAGTAGTTCAATGCATTTAGGCATCTAGACATGGTAAAGATGACTTGCTGAAGTTCAAAGCAAGAATCAGAAAGGGGAAGGAATGGGGACTAAGTGACTTTGAGTATTTCCGAAACTGTTAACTTGCTGGGATTTCCTCCCACAAACATCACTCAGGTTTATAAAAGATGGTCCAAAAAGGGAAAAAAAATCCAGTGCATCAGTGTGTGGCAGAAAAGGCCTGGTTGATGTCAGAGTTCAAAGAAAGAATCATGACTGGTTTGAGGAGACAGAAAGGAAACAGTAGGTCAAACATCCAGTTGTTACAGCCAAGGTATTCAGAATATCTCTGGACACACAGAAAGTTTACATTTTGATCTACCAGAAACTTCTCAAAAGATAAATAAAAAGTTTAAGATCTCTCAGCTTAAATCAAAACAGACAGCAGAGAACCAGGAAGTGCTGCCTACTTATGCTCTATGTTGTGTCAATTTATCTCTAAAGTTGGAACTTGGATCAAACCAATCTTAGTGGCTGTCCAGTTTCAAGTTAAAAATTAGTTGATTTAGCAAGCTGCTGTCCCCAATGACCTCAAACTACAGCTACTAGCAATTTATGCTAATAACATATTTCTAAATATCCTGCATTTTCACAAACTTTACATAGACTTTTCACCGAAGGAAGTTGAATAGTACTTTAAGTGAAAGATTTAAATAGAAAAAATCATCACAAGGGGAAATACTCCCTTTCTCTGTGGCTATATAAGCTTTCCATTCAAAACAGCCATATTGGAACTTTGAAGTCTAGGCTGGTGAGGAATCTCAGGCTTTTCTACTTGGCATTCCAGGTTTTAGCGACCGCTCTCTTAATCTTCCTGTACTTTTGTTTGGGAATTTCATATTCTGAGTAACTCCTGTTTTATTCTGCTGAACAACTTTGATAAAAATCTGTCAGGGTCGTAGAACTTAAAAAGAATTGAGATCTGCCACTATTACTTGTTATAAAAGGTTTCTGAACCGCTGTTCTTAAAAGAAAAGTTAAGTCAGTAGAAGTGTTTTTAGTTGTTTTGGCATTTAAAAAAACAACAAATTAAAATCCGGACATTTTGAGCCCGGTCATGAGCCAATAAATGATATATCTAAAGTCTAAATAGAGCAAACAAAAACAAAAAAAATACATTAGAAGAATAATTAGAAAAATGTTTTAATGTGTTGTTTTTCAGTCCTTAACTTAACTGTTTTTTTAAACACAAAGGTAGCATTCTGTTCTTACATTACACTGAAGATACACAAAGTGTTCTTAGTGATCAGACCATCCTGGAGAGAAGTTAGTCTTCAACTCGACAGAAACAGAAAGGAATTAATTACTGTCACTCAGATTAATAGATAAACCCTTATAGCAAAACCATACAGTAGTATTAAAAATAAAAGCTATATTGTGAGGTGGTGTTAAAGCAGCCCTGACAGTGATCCTGTGTGCTTGATAATGTATAGCCCATCAAGATGGTGAGGCTATTTTTAGCTGGCTGACGAATCCAAAGCGTGACTGTTCCATAATGCCTCGTGGAGACACAGCTCCATCATCGCTAACAGGGTCGGATCATTTGTAACACATGCTCAAGTGCCAAAGGGAGGGTTTATTTTCTAGTTGAGACCATTCTTCAAGCTGGAGGGGGTAGATGCACTTCCTGGGTCCCCATCTGCAAGCCTGGAGCCATTAACGCAGACAGTCTGATATGATCACCACAGACGAGACGGGATCCTTTCACATGAGATGGCTGAGCAGACAGCGAGAGCCAAGTTGAAAGTGGGTGTGGGCTTAGCTTTTATCCCATTGAGTGCTCATTTTTTGGGTAAATGATGAAAGATGTTCAGAACAAATGAGTATATGATTGATATGAATGTAAATTCATGTATCATTTTCAACATATGTATGATGTCTAAGGTATACATAACTTTGCTGGGGTATTAGTCATTTCCTGTAGGAATTACATGAGATTTTAAGTAGGATATAGGCTACGCTAAATCCAAAAGCTGTTAAATAAGTGGGAGGATAGATGTTCAAAAATCATCTATTAAAAGTTATTTCTCTTACATGTTATCTATTATCACTTGATGCTTTTATTATGAAGCAAAAAATCAGCACTCTAGTTACTTTTAAAACTGCTTTGTTAGCACAAGTCAAGCTTTTAATTGGAAAATGAAATCAAAGGTACACAAGTCATAAGTGCCATTACAATTCAAATCCAAGAGGTATCTTTCATATCCCAGACAAGTCATTATGCTGTTGACTAAATTTAAACAGTGCACCAAAATAATAATCATGGGTATGTCTTTTGAATAGAAGATCTTCTGACCTGCAAACAGATCTTGCTCAACTCAGGTGTGATGTCATTCCATTCACAGATTGCATGTGCGGTAACGACATTTATTGCGATTTATTCTTTTCTATTGTTTATATATGTCAAAAATATATTTTTATAACATTCTTACATTCCAGATACATTGAGGCAGACCAACAACTTCAAAAAAGTATACAATCTCATTTAAAGAACATTAATTGTGCAAAATGCATGTAAAAAAAATATTCAAACCTTTTTCTGAAAACTACAACACAAAAAAATCTCACAAAACCAATACAGAAGATATTTTACATAAAAAAACAAGCTAAATGTTATGAAAACACAAAGTTCAAAATTGTTTAGGCTGAAATGCAAAATGTAAAACGAGAAATAAACTGTCTTTCTGATTTCCTGATTACTTATTTCTAAATTTAATTCCGCACAAGAATAAAGCTGCACTTATTTGAATTAAAAATGCTTCAAGTTCAATAGGTTTCTTTTCTGTTAAAATAGAAAACAACTAATTTTAAACTTACAATATCTAGAGTAAATATGAACACTGAACATCAATATTTATCCTCTTTGTGTATCTGGTACAAACTACGTAGGAACAGCTACACTCAACAAAAATATAAACGCAACACCTTTGTTTCTGCTCCCATTCTTCATGAGATGGACTTAAAGATCTAAAATTCATTCCAGATACACAATATTACCATTTCTCTCAAACATTGTTCACAAATCAGTCTAAATGTGTGATAGTGAGCACTTCTGCTTTGCTGAGATAATCCATCCCACCTCACAGGTGTGCCACATCAAGATGCTGATCTGACATCATGATTAGTGCACAGGTGTACCTTATACTGCCCACAATAAAAGGCCACCCTGGAATGTGCAGTTTTTTGCTATATTGGGGGTCTGGGGACTCAGAACCGGTCAGTATCTGGTGTGACCACCATTTGCCTCATGCAGTGCAACACATCTTCTTCGCATAGAGTTTATCAGATTGTCAATTGTGGCCTGTGGAATGTTGGTCCACTCCTCTTCAATGGCAGTGCGAAGTTGTTGGATATTAGTGGGAACTGGTACACGCTGTCGTATACGCCGGTCAAGCACATCCCTAACATGCTCAATGGGTGACATTTCCGGTGAGTATGCTTGCCATGCAAGAACTGGGACATTTTCAGCTTCCAAGAATTGTGTACAGATCCTTGCAACATGGGGCCGTGCATTATCTCGCTGAAACATGAGGTGATGTTCATGGATGTATGGCACAACAATGGGCCTCAGGATCTCATCACGGTATCTCTGTGCATTCAAAATGCCATCAATAAAATGCACCTGTGTTCTTCATCCATAACAGATGCCTGCCCATACCATAACCCCACCACCACCATGGGCCACTCGATCCACAACATTGACATCAGCAAAGCGCTCACCCACACGACGCCACACACGCTGTCGGCCATCTTCCCTGAACAATGTAAACCGAGATTCATCCGTGAAGAGAACACCTCTTCAACGTGCCAGACGCCATCGAATGTGAGCATTTGCCCACTCAAGTCTGTTACGGCGACGAGCTGGAGTCAGGTCAAGACCCCGATGAGGACGACGAGCATGCAGTTGAGCTTCCCTGAGACGGTTTCTGACAGTTTGTGCAGAAATCGTTTGGTTATGCAAACCAATTGTTTCAGCAGCTGTCTGAGTGGCTGGTCTCAGACGATCTTAGAGGTGAACCTGCTGGATGTGGAGGTCCTGGGCTGGTGTGGTTACACGTGGTCTGCGGTTGTGAGGCCGGTTGGATGTACTGCCATATTCTCTGAAACGCCTTTGGAGACGGCTTATGGTGGAGAAATGAACATTCAATGCACGATGCAACAGATCTGGTTGACATTCATGCTGTCAGCATGCCAATTGCACGCTCCCTCAATGCTTGTGGCATCTGTGGCATTTTGCTGTGAGACAAAACTGCACATTCCAGGGTGGCCTTTTATTGTGGGCAGTATAAGGTACACCTGTGCACTAATCATGATGTCAGATTAGCATCTTGATGTGGCACACCTGTGAGGTGGGATGGAATATCTCAGCAAAGCAGAAGTGCTCACTATCACACATTTAGACTGATTTGTGAACAATGTTTGAGAGAAATGGTAATATTGTGTATCTGGAATGAATTTTAGATCTTTAAGTCCATCTCATGAAAAATGGGAGCAGAAACAAAGGTGTTGCGTTTATATTTTTGTTGAGTGTAGATGACATCATCAAAATGTGTTATCACGATAGGCCAATATAGTCAAAATCTCTACCTTTGGCTAAATTTATATAACTTACCTTAAATCGTTTATATCGCCCATTACTAAATATACAGTACACAAATAAACCCTCTCCAGTCTTTACATATTAGGATCAATTTATATAAATTTGCAGCCTTGAAGATTTACAGAACACAATTGACCAGCAGTTTCGAACATGATTATAAAAACTTCTCCAGGTTGACACCTACTAGGTGATCACATGCAAAGATGTGTTATATTAGAGTTGAACATGCTAGGAATAAACAGCTTTTAAGGATGAGTTTCAATAAAGTAAGTCATTGGATTAAACAACAAAAACCATGTTTGGTGAAAGGGAGAGGACTGCAGAGCACTGTTAATTAGGTATGAGTCGGTTATGGACTTCAATATAGCAAGGGCTTAGAAAGTTATGGTTTCAAAACCATCTAAATGTTCTACTAAATGAATACGGTTTAAAATCGTTTCAATGAGATGCCAGAGTAACACAGTGGTGCTCTTCCTCTAGTCAAGACAGCACCTTATGCTTTCCATGCTTGGTTTTTGGTTCTTTCTTTACAGAAACCGTGCCACAGCATTTAACACTAGGTTTCGTCGGGCAAAGAGAAACATAGTCAGTCATAATAAGGGTGGGATGAAATAACAGTACTCTGGTGTTTATGTCTCTACTTGTCAAGCAGTGTCATTTTTCTTTCCCCCAATCAAAGGACTGTGTTGTGTGACATCAGTAGCTCTGCTCTAACCGCACCATTCCACTGTCCTGTGGACATACAACGGAAGGTGGCCCAGAAATGGTGCAGTACGGGCCTGTTCTATGGGTTTCTTTTATAATAGAAACAGACATTAATAGCGTACTGCGCCTCACCGATGCGGACCGTACCGCTAAAGGGAAACGAGGCACATAGGATCTTCACTCTTATTAAGGTAACTGTGCTTTAAAACTACAGAAATCCACAAGCAACCTGTCTGTTAAACACATACAATCTTATTCAGAATTTTGGAAAATTACTGAAAAGTACATGTAATCCAGAAACTTAATTTACTCTATAAAACCACATTATAGATTGTTACACACAGACTGACGTTTTTAAGCCTTTTTTTCTTTTAATTGTGACGATTTTCCGCTTATAGCTAATTAAAATACAATATTTAATATTAGAAGATTATATCAGACCAGTGAAAGAACAAAAACATAACACAGAAATGTTTGTTTAAAGCTGTTATACCGAATCTGGAAAACAAATTTTTTTTCATGCGTCTTAACAACGTTCTAACCTAGTATTGCCATAAATATTTTGTGGAGATAAACAAAAAAAAAGAATTATGTGGTTCAGTCGCATTTGTCTAAAAACCTCGGCCAATAACATGGCTCGGTCCAAAACCAACGATTGGACCATCCGGTTGTCTGTCTCACCGGACAATTGCACTTCTGCATTTACCTGGCTCCTTCACTTGTTATGCGCTCCCACGTTTTGCCATTTGAAGTCACGGAAAACAAGAGACTGTTGACCAAATGGTGACTGGTGTTTTGCGCTCTCTCGTTTACCGTGGCAATGCGCGTTCCCAAATCAGGGGTGCGTGGCCTAGGGATGATAGCCGAAGGGAGGGGTGAGATTTCTGTGACAGTGTTTATGTTTTAAGCTAGCTTGTCTAATCTTATCTACCAATCTATTTATTTATTTAATTGTTTATTTATTTGTGCATTTTTAAATGTCGTCCTGTTGTTTTACACAGATAATAAATAAATAGACATGTCGTTCCAGTGTTTCCCCTGTGGGAGCCCTCTGCCCCGGGAGCGGTGGTCAGCTGTGGGTGCCTGGGTGCTCTCTAGGTGGTGCCTGGGTGGAGGTCAGGGTCCCGGCCTCCCCTCCTCTGGACGCCCTGGGTCAGTGCCTCGGCTGCTGCTGTTGATCCGCTGCTGCCGGTGCAGAAGGCTCCCTTGATGGCGTTTCCTTACCTAACCTGGCTCATCTGTACTTGGCCCAGTGTCCATTTTATTGTCTATTTTAAAGTCCTTTTAATGTTGCTCCAGAGGACTAGAAGATTTTTCATCTCACTACATGCATATTCAAACAACACAAGTAATCCTCCGCCTTCAACACCATAACAGCTAATTCCAAGTAATTACAAAGTTATTTAGCTTTAACTGTCAAGTTTATTAGGCCAAAGCAGCTAAGCGCTGCGAAGGCCTGTTGCATCTGTATTGTTTTGTTTCTTATTATTCTTCCCGAAATGAATTGGCTATTTGGAGGTTTTAACATATTTAAAAACTCAGCAAATTCTGTGGACGAGTCGTGTGTGAAATTTACGTGTTTTAAGGGTTTTGCAAAAGTCACAACCGAAATGGCTAAACCTTCCCCGGAATGCTTCAAAATACCCTCCCCATCTACCTTTTCTTTATATAGAGCTATGAAATTTGGCACACTTGTAGAACTTCCCAAGACCTACCCAAAAGCCTTAAAACGTCATATTCTCAAACTAACAGGAAGTCAGCCATCTTGGTTTGGACATGTGATTTTGACGGATTTCTACCCCTTTTTGAGCCAGTTTTGCCTCTGCATTTGATTGACTCCTCTGGATTTTTGATGGATCGGCTTGAAAATTGGTCAGGGTTGCCTTTAGGCTTGAGGGATCTAAAGTTATCAAAATCCCGACTTTTCGTGCGTGTTGGAGAGACGGGGCCTGGCCTCAAACTTTTAGTAGACGCCAAACATAAAAAATAATAATAATTTTATAACTCGGACTAAGAAAGTCACAGAAAACTTGAAACCTACTGTGATTGGTCACCATCTGGCCCCCAACAAATTTCATTGGTAAAATGCTGACAATATTTCTGCCCATGAGAACAGGAAGTATAATGTTTTGCTTTGAAAAGTCAATTTTTACACCCTAATCAACATGGAACTCTAGAGTGACTGTAAACAAGTTGGTATAACTCTGTGTCCAGTACTAAGAGGCTTCAAAAGAGAGTGGGGCTGTGGCGGCATGGCGAAGTCAGTCTTCATGTCATGGCCATACGTTTGCTTCTAATTTCCAGAAATATCATCTGATCTGGACCAGATTCAACATGATGAATACTAGTCCAACCCCTGTAAGATATTTATTCTAATATCTGGTGGGCGTGGCCTAATTACTCCACAGCGCCCCCTAGAAACCTTAAAATAACCAGCCCAAGCCATACTTTATCAGAGGATTATGAAATCCGGTATACCTATGTAGTGTCTCAGGATCTATAAAAAGTCTCTTTGAGCCATAGTCCAAGCCCCCCAGGAAGTAGGCGATTGTGAATCAAAGCCACCATTTTGCGGCATGTACACACGTTGTATTTGAGCGAACTCCTTCGAATGCTTTTATGTAGAGACTTCAAAATGTGTCAGGACAGTCTTAAGGCATTGGGGATAAAAAGTTGTTCAAAGGTTTTTGCTGTGTCAAAGCATGTGAGCGTGGCTAAGCCTCAGATATGGCTTCTCACCATAAAAGTTGAAGATGTAATAACTTCCACACAAAAGGTCACAGCTGTATCAAACTTCCTGTGTGTCATCCCATACCAGGACTCAACACATTCATAGGCTCATTTGCTTGTGTCACCAAAGCCTCACCCCCTGAGAACAGGAAATGCAATGTTTTACTTGGAAAGGTCCATATTTGACTCCTTTTACCTAATCAAAATCTAGCTGTGGCCAATGACTGAAAACAAGTTGGTGTAACCTGGTTTCAGAACTGAGAGGTTTAGAAAGAGGGTGTGGCTGTGGGCGCATGGCGAAGCCTCATATATCACGCCTTGGAAATACGCTTGGCTCTAATCTTCACATCATCTGATCTGCCCCAATTTTGACATGATGGATATTAGTCCAACTCCTAACAGTAAGCAAATATTGGGTGGGTGTGGCCTAATTTCTCATGCAAATTGAATCAGCAGGCTTATTGGAAGCGTTGAGGTAGAGGTGCGTGAGTCCACCAGTTGCGGCACAGGGCGGAGCGGCGCAAAGCTGCAAGGGCCTTTCGAGGCTGCTTGCAGCTTTAAGTCATCTTATTTCTCACTTTTCCCTTTTCTTGGACTGTCAGCATTGTAGCCGAGCATCTGCTTTTAAACTCGGCCGGACAAAATATTATACTTTTTTAGTTTGTCTGCTTTTTGAAAATAGAAGACAGCAGATAAACAAAGACAGAACTTCCTGAAAACCTTCAGAATAAGACCCTAAAGCACATATGACAATACTAGTAATGTTGAAAATGGCATTTTTTTCTTGCTACATTGACTCTTAGTAACACTTTTTGTTTGTCTTAACATATTTCAACAAAAACATAATATTAATACTTTTCAACATTAATTTTAACAGTTCGCACAGCCTGACCAAAATTGGACAATAACAGGTTGTTAAACACTGCCTTCTTTAAGGATTCAAAATTGCAGCAACATTCAAATAGTAGGGTCAGAATTCAGCATAAACTACAGGAAGACAAGGATTCCCTCAGGCTTATATCAATGGTGGTGTTGTGACGAAAGAGGGGATACTCTCAAACCAATTTCTTCAAGACAACAATGTTTTGGATTTTAATGACTTCCACAGTCACCAGATTTGAATTCAACAGAGCATCTCCCTTTGGAGAAATCAACTCTGTTCCAACAACATATTTAACCTGTCCCACAAAGAATTAGGACAGTTCTGAACATCAAATTGGGTCCAGTGTGATACAAGAAGTAAAAGTGAAGTGTAAAGAGGCTGATAAGTGTGTGTACAAAACAAAGAATGCTACTCTTTAAAAGTCACGATAAGTGGTGACTAACAGGCGGACAGGTTGAAAGGGTTTTCAGTAGTTATCTCGGTAAGGGTATATATATATATATATATATATATATATATATATATATATATATACATATACATATATATATATATATATATATATATATATATATATATATATATATATATATATATATATATATATATATATATATATACAGTGGGTTGCAAAAGTATTCAGCCCCCTTGAACTTTTCCACATTTTGTCACATTACTTCCACAAACATGAATCAATTTTATTGGAATTCCACGTGAAAGACCAAAACAAAGTGGTGTACACGTGAGAAGTGGAACGGAAATCATACATGATTCCAAACATTTTTTACAAATGAATAACTGAAAAGTGGGGTGTGCGTAATTATTCAGCCCCCCTTTGGTCTGAGTGCAGTCAGTTGCCCATAGACATTGCCTGATAAGTGCTAATGACTAAATAGAGTGCACCTGTGTGTAATCTAATGTCAGTACAAATACAGCTGCCCTGTGACGGCCTCAGAGGTTGTCTAAGAGAATGAAGTCCAAAGAACACACCAGACAGTTCAGGGATAAAGTTATTGAGAAATTTAAAGCAGGCTTAGGCTACAAAAAGATTTCCCAAGCCTTGAACATCCCACGGAGCGCTGTTCAAGCGATCAATCAGAAATGGAAGGAGTATGGCACAACTGTAAACCTACCAAGACAAGGCCGTCCACTTAAACTCACAGGCCGAACAAGGAGAGCGCTGATCAGAAATGCAGCCAAGAGGCCCATGGTGACTCTGGACGAGCTGCAGAGATCTACAGCTCAGGTTGGGGAATCTGTCCATAGGACAACTATTAGTCGTGCACTGCACAAAGTTGGCCTTTATGGAAGAGTGGCAAGAAGAAAGCCATTGTTAAAAGAAAACCATACGAAGTCCCGTTTGCAGTTTGCCACAAGTCATGTGGGGGACACAGCAAACATGTGGAAGAAGGTGCTCTGGTCAGATGAGACCAAAATGGAACTTTTTGGCCAAAATGCAAAACGCTATGTGTGGAGGAAAACTAACACTGCACATCACTCTGAACACACCATCCCCACTGTCAAATATGGTGGTGGCAGCATCATGCTCTGGGGGTGCTTCTCTTCAGCAGGGACAGGGAAGCTGGTCAGAGTTGATGGGAAGATGGATGGAGCCAAATACAGGGCAATCTTGGAAGAAAACCTCTTGGAGTCTGCAAAAGACTTGAGACTGGGGCGGAGGTTCACCTTCCAGCAGGACAACGACCCTAAACATAAAGCCAGGGCAACAATGGAATGGTTTAAAACAAAACATATCCATGTGTTAGAATGGCCCAGTCAAAGTCCAGATCTAAATCCAATCGAGAATCTGTGGCAATATCTGAAAACTGCTGTTCACATACGCTGTCCATCTAATCTGACTGAGCTGCAGCTGTTTTGCAAAGAAGAATGGGCAAGAATTTCAGTCTCTAGATGTGCAAAGCTGGTAGAGACATACCCTAAAAGACTGGCAGCTGGAATTGCAGCAAAAGGTGGTTCTACAAAGTATTGACTCAGTGGGCTGAATAATTACGCACACCCCACTTTTCAGTTATTTATTTGTAAAAAATGTTTGGAATCATGTATGATTTTCGTTCCACTTCTCACGTGTACACCACTTTGTATTGGTCTTTCAAGTGGAATTCGAATAAAATTGATTCATGTTTGTGGCTGTAATGTGACAAAATGTGGAAAAGTTCAAGTGGGCCGAATACTTTTGCAAGCCACTGTACATGTGTGTATATATTATATTATCAGGAAATTATTATATATTTATTGTTACTTTTTGAATATATTGAATGAACTTTGAATATATGGAATGAACCTTGAATATATGGAATGAAACTTGAATATATGGAATGAAAGTCTGAATATATTGAATGAACCTTGAATATATGGAATGAATGTCTGAATATATGGAATGAACGTCTGAATATATGGAATGAACCTTGAATATATGGAATGAACCTTGAATATATGGAATGAAAGTCTGAATATATTGAATGAACCTTGAATATATGGAATGAAAGTCTGAATATATTGAATCAACCTTGAATATATGGAATGAAAGTCTGAATATATGGAATGAAAGTCTGAATATATGGAATGAAAGTCTGAATATATGGAATGAAAGTCTGAATATATTGAATGAACCTTGAATATATGGAATGAACCTTGAATATATGGAATGAAAGTCTGAATATATTGAATGAACCTTGAATATTTACTATTACTATTTACAGGCTGTAGGATATAACTCATCTATTTCAACTAGTGGTGGGGGATATAAAAGGTATAAATTTAGCCAACGGTAGAGATTTTGACCATACCGGCGTACCGCAACTGCGCATTTTGATGATGTCATCAAGGAGGATAAATACTTATGTTCTGTGTTCCTCTTTACACTACAAGTTTACATTTTTTTGTTTTACATTTAACGGGAAAAAACCCTGTTGAACTTGAAGCATTTTAAATTAAAATACCTGCAGGTTTATTATTAAATTTTCAAATAAGTAACCAGGAAAGCAGAATATTTTGAACTTTGTTTTCATAAAATTTAGCTTTAAATTTATTTAAAATATCTTCATCTTTATGTTGTAAGAATGTTTGTGTTGCATTTTTGAAAATATATTGCAATAGAGATCGTTACCCCACAAGTTTCAGATTATATTGGAATATAGATTTGAGGCTATATTGCCCAGCCCTAATTTCAACAACAGATTCAGTTTTTTTGCAAATTAATAAGAATGTTTATCTTCTTTTAAAAAAAATTCCTGTTGTTAAAACCTTGAAAACAATTGGACTTTGGCCATAGAGAGAAGTTTAATGTATACTGGAATACAGGGGCAGGGGTCATCTCCTTATTTGACTGTTTTTCTGGGGGGTTCTTTTTAGAACAGTGACGGAAAAATCTGGAGGCTTACATTTTGACAGCTTAGTATTCATACCCCTGACCACTTGATGAGCAGACATTTAAGTTTAACCATGGAGTATAGTTAGCTTAGTAAATAATAAAAAAATTCCCATTAGAGCTTTTGTGCATCATCTCATTGCATATCGCTGTCAGTTACAAAGGTTTTGGAGCGGTCACTGTCATGCTCTGAAGAGCCAGGTGTAGTTCCAACACCTGTACAGAAGTGCCGTGTGATACGGGATTTCCTCCTGCTGAAGCAATAGCTTGGATCTTTTTGACTTCTGATTACTTCAGTAGGAGAAATTTCCCGCTTTCAAAGCTATGGCTGAAGTGATGCTTGTTCATATGACCAACCACTTTGATGTTTTTCAGTCTGGTTTTTGTGCTCACCACAGCACCGAGACTGCCCTCATCAAAGTTTTCAATGACATCCGAATAAATACACTGTGGGCTGGTTTGAGTCTTACCTAAAGAACAGGGGCTTCTTTGTTTCAATAGGAAACTTTTCATCAGAACGAATAGAAATCACATGTGGGGTGCCCCAGGGCTCCATCCTGGGGCCCCTGTTATTTAAAATCTACATGCTCCCACTAGCCCAGATTATAACAACCAACACGATTAGCTACCATAACTATGCAGATGATACTCAGCTTTACATTACAATGTCGCCAGGTGACTTTGAACCAATTCAAACCCTAAGTAAATGCATCGAACAAATCAATGAATGGATGTGCCATAACTTTCTCCAGCTGAATAGAAACAAAACAGAAGTAATTACTTTTTGACCTAAAGAGGAACGATCAAAAGTCAGCACACAGCTTCAGTTAAAACAGCTAGAAACTACTGATCAGGTCTGAAATCTAGGTGTAGTAATGGACTCAGACCTGAACCTCCAGTGTCACATAAAGGCAATAACAAGGTCAGCCTTCTATCACCTGAAGAACATCTCTAGGATTAAAGGACTGATGTCGCAAAAGGACCTCGAAAAACTCATCCATGCGTTTATCTTTAGTCGGATTGATTACTGCAACAGCGTCTTTGCAGGTCTGCCTAAAAAGTCAATCAGTCAGCTGCAGCTGATCCAAAATGCTGCTGCTTGTGTTCCTCACTAGAACCAGGAAAGTAGAGCACATCACCCCAGTTCTAAAGTCCTTACACTGGCTCCCTGTAGCTCAGAGAATGGACTTCTAAATACTTTTACTAGTTCATAAATCATTGAATGGCTTAGCACCAAAGTATGTTGAAGATCTGCTGTTACTATACCAACCCACCAGACCACTCAGGTTCTCTAATTCCAGTCTACTCAACATCCCTAGAATCAGAACCAAACACGGAGAAGCAGCTTTCAGTTCCTATGCTCCTCTAATCTGGAACAAACTTACAGAAAACTGCAAAGCTGCTGAAACACTGAGTTCTTTTAAGTCAGAACTAAAAACGTATCTGTTTAGAGCTGCATTTGAGTAATATTTTCATACATCTTGTTTTGTTTATGCTTATTGCTGTTTCTACATTATATACTTTGCAATGCCTTGAAGTATCTATGTGTACTTCTTCTTTTATTGCTGTTTTTACTTTATATGCTATGTCTGTGTTTTAATGCTGTTTTTATTTTACCCCTAATCATGTAATGCACCTTGAATCACCTTGTTGTTGAAAGTGTGCTATACAAATAAATTGCCTTGACTTGCCTTGCAATTCAGTCTTCAGTGTGGGAGCAGAGCATGGATTCAGTTTTCAGAACATCTTAACCCCATGAGAAGTCATCAGTCTAAAGGCAAAAGTCCAAAACCTTAAGACAATAACCTTTGCGCATTTCTGCTCCTTTGGGATAGAGGAAGTTGTGAGACTGCGTATAGGCCACAGTAGGTGAACTGTGCATTTTTTACATTTAGATGGAAGTGTTTTAATTGTTAATGTGTAGTTACTGGGGCCACAATCAGTGGTTGTCACTGTGAGGAAAATAAAATTACATCATCTGCTTGATGTGTGATGTGGATTCTATGTTCACCTTGAATATTAATTAAATGAAAAAATAATAAATACTATGGAATATGTCTATTATCATTTTAAACATGTGAGTAAAAATGGATTATGACGGGGGTTTTGTCCCCGTCGGTCACCTCTGATGGAAAGTATTCCTGCTTTTCTTACTGATAAGCCATGCAACTGATCTGTAATACAGATGATCACAAAATACACAACACAATTTACAAAATAATCTTATAATTTGTCAGCAAGATACTTTAAGTTTTCCCCTTGGGATTGACAAACTCTCATTTTACACATTAACTCGAGATGATAATCTAACAAATGGTTTAAACGATCTACATTCTTTTTAGTGATTCAATACACTGATCATTTCTAAGAGAAACCTTAGTTCATCAATAAACTATGTGGTAAATTTTGCAATACAGCTATATATATATCAAAATACTCTTAAGTGATATAAAAGCTAAATCACACACCTGATAGTTTGGGTGTATACTTTAATAATTAGTTTTTATTTATACATTATATGATTGACTGTATTCTCTGTAAGAATAAAAGTTGTTAATCTGACACAAAGGTCATGGTAATTCTGAATTTATTGTGAAAAATTAAATAAATTGAAATAATTTTTTTTATTTAAAAAAATCTGTTTACAGTCTTTAGATTTAAAACTCTATTATACACAATGCTGCCACATTATTTACATTGGAGACATGTATATGTGTAGTATTTCACACTTACTGTGGTTTGGTTTAGAGCAGTGGTGTTAAATGTTGGTTATCAATGCCAATATCCTGCATGTATTAGTTTATCTAAATCAAATTATGGTTCATTAGCAGTACCTCTGCAAAACATTGACTTGCTGAGGTTTCAATCAGCTGTGTTGAAGCAGAAACACATCTAAAATGTCAGAACAGCAGACTTTGAGGAATGGAGCTGGATACTCATGGAATACTTTATTGAAGTTTTGCCATCAGATCCTTCCGATCAACAAAGGCAATGTTATAACCGCGGAACAGGTCCCCTCTTCTCCTTTTTTACACCAACCAGCAAAGATTATTGATGGAATGCATGCTGCAGTAACAGTGTTATAACATTTAAAAACATCCCTAAAAACAACTGCTTTCCTACCAGTGTCCAGTTGTGCTGCTTAGTCAACTGAGAAAAGATTTAGGTGCACCAAAATCCCTGAACTTCCAGTTCTAGAATACAGAATCCTATCCCACTCTGCCTAGTAAATGGGTTTAAGTCCTGCAAGTACAGGTCCAAATGTGTGTTCGGATAACCCATCAGCAGACAAGACAGAGAAGAAAGACACAGAACTAAAACAAAAACCCAGTTTAGGTAGGCCTGGACACCTGTGACTCACTTCATAAATAATTTTCCTTATTGTTAAAGTAAGTTTTATATATATATATAAGTTTTATATATATATATATATATATATATATATATATATATATATATATATATATATATATATATATACACACACACACACACACACACACACATATATATATATATAAACGCAAGACCATTCTCTGGGATAGATGGATAGATCAAATTTGGCAAAAACTTTATCATTTTTACAACCAGCTCTGGGATTCTTTCCAACCTGGCAACCCATCTTGGAGAATTTAAAGTTGAGAATGAATAGCTTAGGTTGAAGCTTACCATGTTAACTTCTGAGACCATGTCTATGCTAGCCACGTCGATACTCATGCCAACAGCAACCGGTGGACCTAAAGTAAAGTAAAGAAAAACAAAATAATTAACGGGTGATTTATTGGTCCTGAACAATTAAAAGGACAGTTGGGAAAACATTCAAGGGAAATTAATAATAACAATAATAAAATTCCCTGAGTCATACCTCCAAAGTCTGGCCGGAGACGAATATCATATCCTTTTAACAGTTTGTCCACAGTCTCTTTAACAAAAGACATATTTCCCGGTTCGTTGACGCTGAAAAAAAAGAGGACAACATAGGCTGTCAGTCTTAGTGGAGAACTGACACTTGTGTCCGGTTGGACCCCCACAGACGCTCACCTGTGGGCGCAGCACATCACAGCCACGACCAGCGGCAGTGAAACAATGTCCAACAACCCCGTTCTCTGGGTCCCCCACATGGACTCTCTCTGTGTATTGTTATTTTTTAACGACCAAATGGAGGTGCGGGCAAAGCTCCAGCTACATAAAGTGAGAGTTGCTCCACGTCACTCCTGCCTCTTGTCTCAGTCTGTTTCCAGCCTCCAGCAGGCACAGGCGCGGTTAACTTATGTGGTCCATCCCTGTGAGAGACGACGGCTGAACCGCACACAGCCGCCGCACGGTGGCCGCTCCGCACTCCCATCCTCCGGGGTGGAGGCTGCTTCCAGCACATTTAGATCTAGACTAACCACAGGGAGTTTGTCTAATGTTCACTGTTCGCGTTAGAAATGATCTAATTAAACATAATTAAACGCAACAGAGCGAGTCCGAAAGGGGGGAGAAAGAAATGCTGCTGAGAGGAGTTTCCAGAGTTGGGGAAAATGATGCAAGCGCTATATCTAATTATTAGGACACGTGACTTCAGAGATGTACAGCCGCAGTTTGTTTACGGTGTGGACCAGAGAAAGTGAGACCGTTTATAATGTAGAGAGGCTCAAAACAACAGCAGGCGAAAGGTGGATTCCTGATTTAAATACCCCTGTCTTCCTTGCAAAAGAGTGATGGACTGATAAAAACAATGGATAGGCTGGATGTAACGTAGAAGGGATGAAAATCTTACAAGTGTGGTGTGCATTTGTATTTAGCCCTTCTGAGTTACAACTTTGTAGAACCAATTTGCTTCAACTGCAGCTGCAGTTTGTTGATGCTTATGTCCACTAGCGTTGTGCAGGACAACCGTGAGTTATGCACTCCACAAATCTGTCTTTATGGAAGAGCGGAAAGAAGAGAATCCAGAGTTGAAAGCCAAAGGAACTACCATGTAAAGGTCCCAGCTGCCAAGTGAAAGGACGGGATCTGGTTAGATGAGATCAACACTAGGCTATAGTTTCTCAACTTAATACAAAATTCAATGTGTGGGTTGGAGAAAACTAGCTTTGAAAATGATCCCGAACACCTCATCTCCACAGTCAGGGCCGAACTCCAAGAAAAATTTGGCCCAGGTCAGGTGGCCCAGCATGATTGGTCAGACATGATCTCTGCCGATGACCCTCACAAATATGTGTGTGTACATTGATATTATGAGGGTAAACAATTTGACACAAAAAGTGAGAACATTTGAACAGCTCTATATGTGCACCCTTCATGTAATACAGTGGACCACCACCTATTGCAGATTTTTTTCTTTGGAATATGATTCCAAATCATTTGCAGAAAATCCACCAATTTGCAGATATTTTGTTGGAGCACATCTAAAATATTCCTAAAAATGCAGCTTGGGAAGCTGAAATACTCAGGTGCAATGCTAACTAACACACTGTAACACTGCCAATCCCAGAGCACCATTTATTTTTCTTGCTGCTGATTGGCTGTACCCCCAAGAGCTAAGATAAGGAAGACTTGTACATATTTGCATCTGAGGTAGTGCTAGGATGGTTTCCACTGTGCGTATTAATGCATACCAAAGTATATTTTGTGTTTAAACTGTTAAACTGGGCAGTTATAGGCGTTTTTAGAGGGGGTCTCAAGTATTTACGAACGGTTGTGGTCCCTCATCCCCGCAAATACCAGTGGTCCTCTTTTTTTTTTTTTTTAAGCCACCAAAGCCCAACCCAAGGTTAGGGCCACGACGTCCAGCGCCCCATCCGCCCAGTGATCCCACCCACAGGGATCCCCCCCAGACGCCTCCAACCCCAAAAACCCCCACATCAGCCACAGTATCCGAAACGACAAAACCAAGTGCCCCCCACCCCCACTAGGTGATGGAGCCAATCAAAGGAGCCCAGAGAGATTGTTCAGATATGGAGCCAGAGGCCGTCTCAAGACCAATATGGTCCAACAAGAGATTTCTATACTGAATAATATTAAGAGCCTTTTTATTTTTCCAGTTCAGGAGGATAGTTTTCTTAGCGATGCATAAGGCAATGTGAACCATTAGAACTGACTTTGTGTCCATGGTGACATCATTTAAATCTCCTAACAGGCAAACTGAGGGAGATGGTGGAATGTTACATTTTAGACACTTTGATAAATCCTCACATATCTGGCACCAAAATTTCTTAACAGGTGGACAGAACCAAAGCGCATGAACATAAGTATCTTGTATATTGCTTGTGCATTGTAAGCAGGTATTAGACGATGTAAAACCCATCCTAAACATCCGTTGACCTGTATAGTGTACTCTATGAAGAATTTTGTATTGTATTAATTGCAAATTAGGATTTTTTGTTATTTTCAAGGTTCTTAAACATATCTGAGACCAGACGTTTTGGTCAAACCTGGCTGATAAATCCACCTCCCATTTTGAAATAGGGATGGTCATTGATTCATCTAATGTAGATAAAGTTTTGAATATTTTAGACAGCAATTTGGGGGGGTTGAGATTAAGAAAATCTAAAACTCTTGTTGGAATTTGTAATTCAACTGTATTGAGCCTAAATTTACCTTTAATAATAGATTTAATTTGTTGGTATTTTAAGAATTTGTTTTTATCAATTCCACATTCTGTAATTAATGTATTAAATGGGATCAAGTCTGTTCCTTCAAATATATGTTCCAGGTATTCAATTCCATTGCACCTCCAGACTGGGAAACTTATCATACTTTTTTTTTTGTTTTTCCAGATGGGTGTACGTCTGCATGGGATTATTGTGGACTCTGTCATTTTTAGAAATTCCCACCATGCTGTCAGAGAGGAGCTGATATTTATGCTTTTAAAGCACTCATGTCGTTAAATATTTGAGCTAATAAATGGTAGGTCTGAAAGTTTTATCTTATTACATAGTGTCTGTTCTACGTCTATCCAGGACTCATTTAGGTAGCTATGTTTTAACCATCTTGAGATGAATTGGAGCCTGTTGGCTAAGAAATAATGATGGAAGTTTGGTAGATCTAGACCTCCTTTTTCTTTGGTCCTCTGCAGTGTTTTTAAGCTGATACGTGGGGGTTTATCTTTCCAAAGAAATTTAGAGACAGAGGAGTCCAGAGATCTAAACCAGTCTAGTGATGGTTTACTTGGGATCATTGAGAATAAGTAGTTGATTCTGGGCAAAACCATCATTTTTATTGAAGCAACCCTTCCCATAAGTGATATGGGTAGGGATTTCCATCTAGTAAGATCATCTTCCACTTTTTTTTAAAAGTGGGATGTAGTTTAGCTTTATTAAATCTGCCAGTCTTGGTGAGACATTGATACCTAAATAAGTAATACTCCCTGACTGCAGTTGTGTATTAGTTGGATTCTGGACAGAACAATTGATTGGAAGAACTGTAGATTTTAACCAATTTATAGAATAATCTGAAACGTTTGAGTAAGAGTTTATCAACCCAATTACCTGAGAAAAGAGGTTTGTGAAAGCTGGAGAAAAAGTAATACATCATCTACATAAAGACTGATTTTATGTTCTATGTTAATGCATTTTATGCCTTTAATATTGTGAGTTTGCCTGATTGCTGCAGCTAGTGGTTCAATAAAAATAGCGAACAGAGAGGGAGAGACGGACATCCCTGCCTGGTACCTCTCTGAAGATAAAACCTTGATGATGTTTGGTTATTAGTCCTGATACATGCTGTTGGTGAACTGTATAATATTTTCAACCAGTTTATAAAAGAATTTCCAGAGCCAAATTTATGTAAGGTTACAAATAAAAATATCCAGTTAACTCTATCAAATGCTTTTTCTGCATCTAGAGATAATATATTAGTTTTAATGTTTTTACAGTAAGAAAAATCTATTAAATCTATTAGTCTACGTGAATTTGTGGATGAATGTCTCCCTTTAATAAAACCAGTTTGATCAGGATGTATTATAAAAGGGATTACTTTCTCTATCCTTTTTGCGAGGGCTTTGCAGATTATTTTAAGATCAACATTAATGAGGGATATGGGACGATAGCTTGTAGGAAAAAAAATGTCTTTACCTGATTTTAGTAGAAGACTAATGTAGGCAGAATTCATATTTGGTGAAAGTCGGCCATTTTCCTTGGTTTCCTGCAGCATTCTGTGGAATGTTGGTGACAGAATATTCCAGAATTCCTTATAGAACTCTGCTGGAAATCCAACTGGGTCTGGAGCCTTTTTATTGGGCATGCTTTGGAGGGCCTCCTGGAGTTCAGCTGCTGTTAGTGGTGAATCCAGGGCCATCGCTTGACTTTCAGATAATTTAGGTAGTGTTATGTTATCCCAAAAATGTTCAATTTCATGATCTGATGGATTTATCTCTGGTGAGTATAAAGCCTTGTAAAATACTTTAAATGTGTTGTTTATTCTTCCAGGATCATATACTGTATTCCCGGTCTGATCTTTAATAGCAGATATAGTTGTTTTTTCTTTATTAATTTTAATATTAACATTAATTTTTAACCAAAAATCTACCTGATTTATTACCTTGTTCAAAGTTTTCTATCCTAAGTCTTTGAATTAAGAACTGGGTCTGTTTATTAATAATTTGATTTAATTCTAACTTTGCTTCACGTATTTGGCCTAGTCTCTCCTCATCTAGAGAAGCTTCTAATGAATTAATAGTTTCTTCTAATTCCTGAATACGTTTTATTTCCATTTTCTTTTTATTTGATGAGAATGAGATTATTTTACCTCTAATCACAGCTTTCCCTGCCTCCCAAAGAATGGATGGTGACATACCATGTAGGTCATTATATTCCAAATAAGAAGCCCACTCTTTTTCAAAATATTTAATAAATTCTTTATCCTTAAGTAAGGATATATTAAATCTCCAATTTTTGCTTTTAAGTGTTTCTGTTTTATTTACTAATGTTAGAGAAACAGGAGCATGATCGCTAACAGCTATAGGGTGTATCTCAGTGTCTGAAATGTCAGTCAACAGTGACCTGCTGACTAACAAATAATCCAGTCGAGAATATGAATGGTGGAGATTTGAGAAGAAAGTATATTTTTGTCATTGGGGTGAAGAGATCGCCATGCATCACAAAGTCCATAATCGCTCATGTACTGTTTGACTATATCTATAGATTTCCAGCTGCGCTGAGTCCCTGCTGTGCTGAGCCTGTCTATTTCTTCATTTAAACCAAAGTTGAGGTCGCCCCCAAGAAGAAGTGAGCAATCCATGTGTTCAAGGAGCACCGAGAAGAAGGAATGAAAGAATAAGGGGTCATCAACATTTCGACCATATATACTGACAATACATAACTTTCGGTTATGTATAGATAGTTTTACTATAATAAATCTACCCTCTGGATCTGTAACTGTATCTATTACTGTAACATTAACATTAACATTTTTGTTTATTAATATTGCTACTCCCCTTTGTCTGGAGTTATAGCATGCAGAAAACACATTAGGAAACTCAGGGGATTTAAGATCATCTGCAGCTGAGGTAGATTTATGGGTTTCTTGTAATAAGACGACATCTACCTTTATTCTTTAAAGCTGGTTAAAAATCTTAACTCTTTTCTCTCTGGTGCTAGCTCCATGAACATTCCATGTGACAAACCTTAGAGTAGCCATAGTTTTGAGACAAAAGTTGTAAAGTCCATATAACCATAGAAACAGATAAACACAGGTGCATTATTAGTTTGTGCTTGGGGTTGCCTGATTGAAAATCCAAAAGCCGAGATATGAGAAAGAGAAAAATAGAAGAAAGTTGTGAAGGTGTTAAGGGTCAAGAGAGAAAGAAATAGTTATATAATGAAAAAAATTATTTGTGTGTGTGTGTGAGTGATAAAAGAAGGAATAAGGAGTGACAAAGACATTTGGTGATAGACATGTGAAGATTAGAAAAGAAAAAAGAGCCAGTATCCCAGTGCTTAGCCCTGGCCCCGCCCACATTGAGTAATGTATACAACTTTACAGAGCTGTGCTAACATTAGATTATAGTTGACTGATAAAACAACTCTTACCTAGCCAGTGTTACATGACTAATAAAGCCAAGGAGTAAGCTGGGGGTCCCTGAACAGCTGCCCATTAACATACAGTTTATCTACTGCTACTGTAGCTCTGGTGCCTTCACTGATATATTTCTTGTGGTCCTCTTTAAAATAATGTCTTTTGTTAAAGGAGTCATGACCTGTACTTTTCACTTTTCCACGAGAAAAAATGTATGCTATGATTGCCTAACGATTATACACTGGCCGGGAAGCCGATATTTAAAAGTGAAGCGTTTGTTTACCCCTGGGTTCGTCAACCAGCCCACGTGCACGCGCACTCAAATCCAAGATTTTAATTTCTGGCCGACTTGACATCAAGTCGGCGCAGGATATACCATATATGGACATCGCAGACCTATGCTGCAGGAAGCCCGCCCTGCCCCTCTCCCCCCCCCATCTCCCCCTCATATTCAGTCGAGCGCCACCAATTCCAAGAACGAACTCGAGCTCCGTTTGGAAAAAGGGGCCATTCCAACAATCAGAGACTTGCCTGCAATTGAAACGGTAAGGCTGTGTTTTTATTGCTCTACTGTGTGTAACAAACAGCAGCTAACTGCTAATGCGGCTATTGTATGTGTTGTATTCTACTTTTTTGAGGCTATTTTTATTATGCAGTACATATGTTTTAATTATATCTTTTTTAAGTTTTAGAAGTAATAGGCCTGTTTATATTATTCAGGGTAGTAAAACATGACTCTGTTACCAGTATTTTATAGGGTTGAAGGTTTTAAGTAAACAAACTCTTGAGTAAAGATATGAATTGAAAGCAGGGAGGATCAGCTATAACTCTAAGTCATGTTATAACCCAGTTCATAGTAAGGTCAAGAGACCTGGAGAAAATAAATGGCCTGTCAAGATGTAGAAGGAGGAGAGAGGAGTCATGTGATATGTTCTTTGTTCTTTTTGAAATAAATATGATACAGCCTTGTAAGAGAACGAGTCAGTCAGATCTTGTCTGGCTCCCATCTGCAGGTGCGTCTTATCTGTTGTTTGTGTGTGTTTTTTTGTTACTCTCTGTCTCTCAGCTTTGGGTCTTATTTTGAAACAGTTCCCGTTGGGGTTTTGGAGTTCGGCGCCCCCACCTCTCTGAGCAGGAAGTGAGTTGCAGAGCACATTATGATAGAAGCCGACATATGCTAGCGGGAGTAGTAGCTATGGGTTAGATATGCTGAAGCGTTACCTGCGGTGTCAACCCCCCCTCCTTCCTGCCACCAATCAACGCGTCCCTCATTTGCATTATTACAATGCCCGTCCACGACAGCCAAAATATCGCATTAGATCTCGCGAGACAATAATGCCTTCAAAAATAAGGGTCAGAGGAGCTCTGTGTTTATTTTTTTTCAGTTTTTTTCAACTTTTCTTTTTTAGAAGGGCCTGAAAGACTATAATAGAGCGTGGGTATCCAAGGTAATACTAGTTTATGACTCCTTTAAAACTAAAAGAATTTACTCCCTGTTAAAGATATGAAGAATGCACCATTTGTCTGTTTTTTATATTTCTTGCTGCTATTAACCATATTGGTTTAAAGTTGTCTGTATTGCTGATAAACACTAATGCTAAACAGCCTACCACAGTGATTTCACTTCGATCATGTTTATGTTTTATATCATGTTTATGTTTTATATTAATTGTAATAAAGTTTTGCTAGTAACATGATGTATTTAATTTCAGCCAGTTTGTCTCTGTTACATGTGTTTGATCTGGTCCATTCCAGTGCTGTTTCACTCAGCAGGCTATATATATATATAGCATACCACTGGTATATATATATATATATATGTATATGTATATGTGCATACATTTTAGCACAATAATATTGCTGGAGTCAATTTGTTATACTTAGATAAAGATGACAGGAATGTTATAAAACTAATTTTTGCTTGGTAATGATGCTGACTAAAACATTAGGACCTTACTGTTGTCACAGTCACTGCCTCTCTCACAGTTTGGCTAATGTTACTACTTACCATGTCGTTAAATGCTCTCTCTTCACTCTATCTGCCTTCTCCCTGTCTCTCTTCTTGCACTACTTCGTGTCGCTGTTTAACGTCTGTTGCTGCAAAGGTCCAAGCTCGAGATAGGTGTGTAATTTCTGCACATTAGGCAGCATGTCCTGATGGATTTTCCTTTTTATGCAGCTTTTCTGCACCGTCCTTTCTCTTTTTGCTTTCCATTCTGCGTCCTCCATCTTCAGACACAAACATACTCTGGGACAGTAGAGACCAAAGTGTTTTCCACGGGAATCAAAATGGTCAAGTATAAAGTACTTGTGGGCCAAAAAAATATAATAAAAACCCCACGAAATTTACAAAAAAAAGTATTTAGATGTTTTTTTTATTTGCAATATTTTAACTAAACGAATAAGGAAGTTTGTGGTGTCTTTGCTTTTTTATTTGCAACACATCACAAATATCAAAAACAAAATTGTTCTGAATGTAGTAGATTACAACAGAAACAAAATGTACATCCTGGTGGTTTCAGTTTCTAGTGAGGATTTCCTGAGAATGTTCTCAAGCTCTTTTGCTTGCTAATGCATTCGCTGTCGAGCGAGAGAGGTTCAATAATGCGGTAGGGAACTGGCATGTGCTGGACCCTCAGAAACTAATTCTTCGGTTTGCTTAAGAGATCAACACCAGTTTTCCTCAACAATTTCAGTAAACATTTGGTAAAAGCATCCCACTGTAGCATCCCTTCAGCGAGCAGTGTTCTGAGGAGTTTCTTTACCTTGTGTCGTAAATGGCGTAGAGCTTTTTATTCCCATCCACAGCGTTCCTGTGAAAACAGAGGAGCAAACATTATTTTCTGTTGTTACAGTGCTGACGTTGTCTCAGACTTGTTCCAGAGAGCTTTCTTTCATGATTTGTTGTCCACTTTTAGTGCACACTGTCAAAAATCACTATGGCTTTCCTCATACGTCTAAATTTATCATACCTCTGTTTGTGGTGTGATATTTAGACATTTTTACACGGGAACTTAGCTGGAAGGGATTTGATCCAAGTTTTTGGGAGAAAAGCAGAGCAATTAAGTAGATGTATAGAGTTTCTGTGAGACATATTTTCGCTTCCTGCAATCTAGACCACCGACAACAAAAGCAGCAGTTTTGAGCAGTGTGTCCTACTTAGACCAGGAGAAAACAGAAGAAAGCGTGTGACAGTAGCCTTTAAAAAAAATCAAGGCCAGTATTGTCTGGATTTATATCTCCAGTTTGTTTTGGTTGAAATAATTCCAATGCCTAATTTAATAAATAATTTCATCACCAGTGTTAATCGATCATTTTTGTTTAATTGCTATGAAAGTGTCCACATTATTTATCTTCATTTAAGATCTGAAAAGCATATTTTATGTTGTAGACGGTCTACTAAAGTTTTAATCTGTTTGAAGAACATACTCTACAACAAAATACGGATTTGAGTAAAAAAAATTAACATCTTAATCTAATCCAACCCAGCAGCCAAGGATGATAGTAGTCTCAATATCATATGAAACGATTCAAGCCCACGAAAATGTCCCAGGGTGGTTTTTTTTATATTAAGACACATTTTCAAACTCAAACTAAATACGTCAAGAAGACATCTCACTTTATTTTGCTCTCCAGGTCTGTATAAACACTTTTTAGTCTATATATTCAAATCAAATCAAATCAAACTTTATTTATAAAGCGCTTTTCATACAAGAAGTTGCATCACAAAGTGCTTTACAGATTAAAATGACCCCACATAAAACCACCTTCCCTTCCCTCCCCCACAGATTTAAAAGCATGGTCACAGTAATACCCCCCACCCCGCAACCCAACTCCCATGCACACACACAGTTAAAAGAAAAAGTAAAAAAGGACATTGGGCAGTGTAGATGAACCATGCAAGGAAACGCCGTCAGAGGAGCCATCTGCCCCGGCAGCGATAGATTAACAGCAGCAGCCGAAGGCACCGACACAGGACACCCAGTGGAGGCAAGGCCAAGACCCCCACCTCCACCCAAGCTCCACCTGGAGAGCACCCAGGCAGCCACAGCCGACCACCACTCCCGGGGCAGAGGGCTCCCACAGAGGAAACACTGGAACGGGGATTAAGATAAATTAAAGTATAAAAAGAAACAGTAAATTAATGTGCTAAGATTAAATAGTAAAACTGATAAAAATATAATCATATAAAACATGCAGAGCAATTAAACAAACAGTAATAAATAATAATCAGTTAAAATCTAGGCTAAAAAGGTGAGTCTTGAGCCTGCTCTTAAAAACATGAACGTTCTCCACGGCCCTGAGGTTCTCTGGCAGCCTGTTCCAGAGGTGAGGGCCATAAAACCGGAAAGACGCCTCGCCATGCGTGTGTGTCCTGACTTTTAGGGTGACAAGGAGACGGCTGCCAGAGGAGCGCAGAGACCGCGAAGGTTTATATGTTAAAAGCAGTTCAGAGAGATAAGAAGGCCCAAGACCATTAAGACACTTAAAAACCATTAAAAGAACCTTAAAGTCGATCCTAAAATGTACGGGGAGCCAATGCAATGATTTTAAGACCGGTGTAATGTGCTCCCGCCTCCTGGTCTTCGACAGGACACGTGCTGCTGAATTTTGTAGTAGTTGTAAACCTTATATACTCTTTTTGGGAAGACCAGAAAGCAGGGCATTACAGTAATCAATTCTACTGGAGATAAAAGCATGCATCAGTGTCTCCGTATTGGCCCGAGAGAGAATGGGGCGGACTCTGGCAATGTTCTTTAGTTGATAAAAACCTATTTTAGTAATATTTTTTATGTGAGGGAAAGTCAGCTCAGAGTCAAAAATCACACCCAGGTTCTTCACTTGTAAAGAGGGATTAAAAGACAGTGATTGTAGTTTTGGTAAAAGTTTCTCTCTCTGAGCCTCAGGACCGATGACTAAAACTTCAGTTTTGTCCTGGTTGAGCTGGAGAAAGTTTTCTGCCATCCAGGATTTAATCTCTAAAATGCAGTTAAAAAGTGCATCCATTGACCGTGTGTCATCGGGAGACATGGAGATGTACAGCTGTGTATCATCAGCATAACTGTGAAAGTTGACTCCATGTCTTCTGATGACACTGCCAAGAGGGAGCATATAAAGGTTAAAAAGCACTGGGCCTAAAATTGAACCCTGGGGCACACCACATGTAATCCTGTGGACCCTAGAGGAGCAGGAATCTAAACTTACCATAAAAGTCCCGTCTGTGAGATAGGATGTGAACCATTTGTGAACAGCACCAGAGAGGCCAATCTGTTTTAAACGGGTTAAAAGAATAGTGTGGTCTAATGTATCAAAGGCAGCGCTTAGATCCAGTAGAACCAACACTGTCACCCTCTGTGCATCATAGTTTAATCTAAAATCATTTAAAATTTTCAGAAGGGCCGTCTCTGTGCTGTGGTTCACCCTAAAACCAGACTAAAATTTCTCCAGGACATTGTGCTCATTAATAAAATCATTAAGTTGAATTAAAACAAGCTTTTCTAAAACCTTGCTTAAAAATAGTAAGTTAGGTACCGGTCTAAAATTGTTAAAATCCTTAAAATCTAAATTGCTCTTCTTCAACAGGGGCCTGACTACCGCCCCTTTAAAGGCAGCAGGAAAGACCCCCGTCTGAAGGGAGCAATTCATCATGGTTAAAATCTCATCTCTAAAAGATCCATAAAATTGCTTAAAAAAGGAAGTGGGAATCGGGTCCAAAACACATGTGGTGGGCCTCACTGAGGAGAAAACTTTATCAAGAGTCCAAACTTCTACCAGGACAAAACTGTCCAGCGTTTCCTCTGGTAGAGACACACCCTCAGATTTGTCTAAAACCATGTTACTCTGAGAAGATAAAATCCTACATCTGATGGTGTCTACCTTCCCTCTGAAGTGGTCTGCGAACTCCTCACAAAGATTGTTTGAGGGGGTTTTAGGAAATGCAGTAGAAGCTCTGTTAAAAAGTTTATCAATGGTGGAAAAAAGGATTTTGGAATTATTTTTATGTTCCGAGATGATTTTGGAGAAGTATGAATTTCTTAAATTTCTTCCTGCATTGTTTTATAATTTAAGAAGATCTGTGTATATTTGATGGTTTATTGTGGTTTTACTTTTCCTCCATTTTCTCTCTGCCGCCCTACAATTTCTGTAGGGCGGCATAGAGGGGGTGCGGGAGTCCGGCTGTTGCTCTGGCTGCTGGGAGGGATTAGGCGGCGCTCCTACGGAGCTACGGCGACCAGGGGCTGTCAGAGGAGGGAAATCCGCATCCAGGGCGCTGAAACGGTTTGATAGAGGCAGGCAGGTTGGAGGAGAGCGGTGGCGGCTCCTCCAAGCGCCTCGACCTGGCCCAACCGTTAACCGGGCACCCTGGAGCACCGGAGTGGAGCTGATGGGGACTTTTGGTTTAGTCCCCTGCCCGGAACCAGCGGTCCTCCTCTGCTGCAGATGTTACGCGAGCGTTTGGCACCCCGAGTCCGCCTGGAGGCCCAGCGAATGATCCTCCCCCCACAGCTTCGCCGGGCTGGCAGGGAATGGTGTCCGCCAGCTGTGCGCTGCTGGCGGCGGCGAAAGTCCGGCCGAAGATGATGTCCACGTCGCGCTCATGGTCCTGGATTTGGTGGAGTGTTGAGATCCTCTGCTCCAGCTCCAGAACCCTCTGGCTAAGTTTTGCGCAGCCATCACACCCAGGACTGCAGGTGAGTGGAGGCATGGTGGGGGAGAAGAAATCCGCGCTTCCCACCGATTAAAACGATCCGGTAAAAAACGTCCTGGTTATTAATAAGTCAGTGGTGTTTAAAAATCCGTTAAAACCGGTCTTTAAAAAGGTTTAAAACCAGTTAAAAACCGTGCTTGATAGGGAGCCGGTCTCGGCGGGGCTGACAGACACTGACGCATATTGTTGCACATTCTAGCAGAACTTTAAATAAATGTTTAAAAAACCCTAGCAAATATAGAAAACCTGGATGGATGTTTAAGGTGCAGAGATCCTCCGATTTGAAATGGGTTTTTAAAGGTGACCTGTGGCAACAGAATGACGAGTCTATACAAGAAACGGCGGAAACTTTCGTTTAACTAGATGCAAAAGTAAACATTCTCTTCTCATGGCATGACATTTAAAACACTAGAATAGTGTTGGTACATACACCAGAACCAGTAAAATAGGAACTAAATATTGTGCTTTAGAACAGTACATTAGTATCAGATCAAGTTGACTTAGTTTAACGAAGGCTGGTCGTCAGGGGTGTATCCTTGGACCCATGATAATAATTTCACCCATAAATAACACTAGGTCAGTTTCCAGTATCGAGCCACTGATGTTCTAAAACATTGTGGTCTCAAAACTGTAAACAAATCTTCCCTCATACTGTTCCTGTTTTTTAAAGTCTCAAATTCCCTAAAAAAAAAATCCTCCCAAAAAAATGAACAATGACAAAGAAACAAAAAAGGAGTCCATGAATATTTTCCAATTTAAAATGGGACATGGAGGTAAAAGAATATTTTGATAAATGATCCCTGCTTCTCTTGCAAAATAGATACTTTTCAAAATTAAATTAATTTTGATCTCAATCTATAAAAAGAAGATATCTAACCTAATTTTGCTCTCATAATTCATGTTAAATGGGTTCCAGTCAAGTTCTTTCACATGAAAATGTACTCATCCATATCTTTATGGACATTGTTTGGTGCACAAGTGGGCCATCATGTCACAAAGAAGTTGTCCAAAAAATGTCTGGGTATACCAAAGTTTCTTTCACTGGAACCTAGCTGCCGAGCCCAACTCCCGAAGAACAGCTCCACCACAGTCCTCCTGCAACAAACTTTACACCTGAAACAAAGCAGTCAGGCAGCTGCCATTCTCCTGGGAACTGCCAAACCCAGATGTGACCACTGCTGCCAGACAGAGAGGCGTAGTTCGTAACTCCAGAGAAGACTACCTTTTATTGAGCATCACCTACAAGAGTAAAGGTAGATAAAATACATGCTTCACAACTTGACGTATTCTGAAAGCAAGACGATGATCACGTGTGAATTCTTGTGGTACATTTTGAGCCTGGCACCTAAGAGTATTTTAATATCATATCAAGTTAGCTCAGTGTTACCAACGGTGGTCCTCAGAGGTGCAGTCTTGGACCACTCTTAAATATTTTATACACAAATATTATATTAAAGTACTTAAATGACTCCATTCAACACTTACTTTCATGTGGATGTTATGTATTGTTTACTTTTACTTTTCAAGGATCAAATATAGTGTTATTGACTCAATACTAATACATTTGACTAGAAATCAGTGGTTCGCTCTTTTTCACCTTTTTACACCCAAGCAACAAAAAGAAAACTAACAAAAACCTCAATATTTGTTACAGGGGTATTATGTCCAGGACAGACACACATACGAGGAAATGATTGTAAGAAGTTTGAAAAATGGATTCTAGGGATGTTCGATATTGGCTTTTTCACAGATATACCGATATAGTCTAATATAGTCTTAATGTCTGATACCGATATAAACCGATACCGCTGATAGGTGTCTACCTAAACATTCAGGCTTTGCAAGTTTTGTCAAATGAACAAAAAATATTTCAAAAACTATAGTTCTGATCTGTCATATTTTATACAATTTAAGTGAAAGGAGAAGTAGCTGAAAATGATGTTTAAAACCCCTTATCATTCATGCAATTTCTGCCATAATCAGCAAATAGTAACCCCTCACCTATTGGATCAAGTACAATGTCAATCAAAAGCGAACACTTCTGGTCATGCCCAATGTAATTTGTAGGCTAATCTGAGCATGCTAACAGAAGCTAGCATGAAAACAGAGTGATAAATGCTTACAAGAAAGGAATTTACAAAGGTTTTTTGTGGTGGATTATGTTGGATTGGGGACATCAGACTTGTTGTGGACTAACTATTTTATTGGAGAACATTAATGGAACCCTTGTGGATGTAAAAACACAGTTTTTGTTCAAGATGGCGCTGATATGAGGCTACAAACGGTGACTCGGTGGTTTGACAAAATGCTTATGATTGTATCCTTGATCGGCATACATCATTGGAATCACAAGAATCATAGCTTTCCAGTGACATATTATGATATATAATATTTATATAGAAACGGTGTAGCAAAAAACGTTAGATTTGACCCAGAAGTATGCAACGTCCTACCGGAGGCTGTAGTAAGGCTATGTGCAAAGTACAGTAAGGTATAAAAGTCATATCATTAAAAAAGAAAAAAACGATCCTGATATTACATTTTCATGTCAATATCAGCCGATAATGATTGTAAGCCGATAGTATTGGACATCCTTAGTGGGTACGTATTCAGACCGCTTGAGTCAATACTTTTTAAAACTACCTTTCACTGCAATTGAAAGGGGATTTCAATTGCAAACAAAGTTAAGAGGGAAACTTAATTTCTCTCTGGGATCAATAAACTGGTTTTTTTGTAATTAAATTGAATTAATTTACAGTTGCTACCTGTCTGGAGATACGAGAAGACTTGCACAGGATTTTACATGGTGGGAAAGTAAAAGAGGGTGAAGTACAAATGCGCACCACTCATTTGAAAACCATGTATTATTGTCCTTCCATTTCACAAACATCATATGTTTTGCGACAGGGATCTGCAACTCCGGTCTTCCAGTGCTCACTGCCCTGCAACTCTTGAATACATCCCTTCTCCACCACACCTGAATCATGAATAGTTATGGCCAGGTTTTGCAAAACCTTGATGGCATGCTATGGAGGTAATTTAGCCTTTGGATTCAGGTGTGTTAGAGCAGGGATGGGTCCAAAAGTCGCAAGACAGCAGCTCATGAGGACTGGAGCTACTGACCCCTGGATCAAATACAGTTCCGATTAAAAATATCGAAGTTTGTGGTTGTAAAATATGAAAAAGGTAAGTCTATAGAGGGCGTTCGTTTCCACCAGCTTCTTTGTAGAAAAGCTTGTATGAATCTTTTCTTCGTTGTGTTTTTCTTTTTTCTTTTCCCGACTCCTCTCTTCCTCTCACCCTCTCTCCATCACGCCTCCTCTCCCTCTCCTCACACATCCTCCTGCTCTCTCGCCCAGTTTCGCTCAGTGCGCAGTGGATTCCGGAACTTACTACGTCCTCTCCTCCTGAACACGCTGTTGGATTTAGTGCAAAGCTCACCGTGCGGCACCTCGGAGACCAACTAAAGGATGGTCAGTCAGCACAGCTGTACGGAGGGATAGGTGGGTGGGAGAGCCCCTATTCGTTTCCGCCGCCTACTTTTTGGAATCGCTCCGGGGGGAGAGAGAGAGAGAGAGAGAGAGAGAGAGAGAGAAAGAGAGAGAGAGAGAGAGAGAGAGATGCATGTCTTCAGATCTCGCTGACATTGAAACCAGCCTTTTGTTTTACTGGGGGGTAGCCTAGATGAAGCCGACGAGCGCAGTCTGCGTGTAAGAGAGCAGCAGAGAAGTTTGATCCTCGATCCGCCGTGGTGAGATTTTGGTCGAACTGCGGCACAGCAGCAGCAGCAGCAGCAGCAGAGCGGCGTGGCGTTTTGTCCGCCAGCAGAGTGGGAGATGTAGAGTGGGACGTTGTGGGCATTGGTGGAGAAGCTGCTGCATCGTTTAGACTTTGAGATCAGATGAGAGCAAGGGAGGTGGCATCCACGCTTTGCGCCGCGATCGTGACGGATTTTCGCTTTCGGTCAGATGGGATCTGTAAGGGGGGGGGATGCGTGGTCCGAGGATCGCAGAGAGAGAGAGAGAGAGAGAGAGAGAGAGAGAGAGAGAGAGAGAGAGAGAGAGAGGAGGGGGGGAGGGGGGGGGGGATCCAAAAACAGAAGGGGTGTTCGGATGTATGGAAGAATTGACCATTTTGCACATGTACTTTAAGAGAGAAAAAAATGGGATGACTGATTTAATATCTAAGGGATGTTGTCTTCTTGCGCAGAGGGGGACTGTGTACCAGGACACACCTGATTTGAAGATTTGAGTGCATGTTTGCTCTTTTCTTCCCTATTCCAGGCAGCATTGTTTTACATGATTATGACAAGCATCAGCCTAGGCATAAATTAAATAATGTATACATTTTTTTCAGCCTAAATAAAATCCGGCAGAACAAAGGCAGCATTACCTACTTTTTACATAAATGTCAAGCTAATTTATTTGGAGATGAAACACTTATTGAACTGGGCTGATGAAATCCCAGTAACTGTAGCTTAAAGTATGTATGTGTAGCCTACTGTTTGTATTTTGGAATTTTTGACATAGTCAGTATGACTCTGTGCCCAGAGTGGCATGGACAGGGGGCAGCCACTGTGTCAAACAAACATAACAAATCTGTCAGCTATGACATGTAGGTTTTCTGATGGTTCTTTGATTGGTCAAACAACGTGGAGCGGGTAACCCCTTGTGATGTGCACAGTGTAGACACTGTTGTTGAAGTTGGTATCTTATTCACACTTTGTAAAATCTGTGCCAAATTAAAGGACTAGTTCCGTGTTTTTAGGAAGTCTAAACCGCTTCCACCCATTTCTACTTCAGAATCTTACATATATGGACAGCTCCATTCTCAGCCAAATTATTCTACATTGAATTAGGAAATAAAAAACACTGTTTAATATGTTATGTAATTTTTTGTCAAAAGGAGGTCCTTCATTTTCTCAAAAAGTATTGTACCGTTCATGCTGGAATCACCGCTATATGTGTGTGTGTGTGTGTGTGTTTCAGGAATGGGCGATGGGATGTGCTACAGCGTTGCAATGAGACATCTATGCTTCTGTGTCTTGCTTGTGAGCATCACCTGCCGGCTGAGGTGAGGAACTGAGTTCTGGCATGTTTGCTTATTGCAGAGGCACAGTTACCGCTTAAAGAAAAAAAGTTGTCTTTCATCCAGCCTCTCCCAGGATGTAGCTGGAACTCCCAAACAGACAGAGTTAAATGACAACATCACCATCTTCACCCGCATCCTGGATGGACTGCTTGATGGATATGACAACAGACTGCGGCCCGGTCTGGGAGGTAAGCCTTTACAACTCTATGCACTGCAATTACAGGAGGGCTTGGATTTTAGTGAAGGGAGACTGGGTTTTATGAAAAGTTGCAGAACCACAGTTTGCTCTCTGAAGTAGGTCTGTGCTCATCTGCAACAACGGAAATGTTTCTGGGAGATGATATGATCAGACCTTCTCCTTATGGTATTTAATGCTAGTGTGAATAAACTGAAGCTACTCGGACTGCAATATACAGGTCCTTCTCAAAAAATTTGCATATTGTGATAAAGTTCATTCTTTTCCATAATGTAATGATAAAAATTAAACTTTCATATATTTTAGATTCATTGCACACCAACTGAAATATTTCAGGTCTTTTATTGTTTTAAAACTGATGATTTTGGCATACAGCTCATGAAAACCCAAAATTCCTATCTCAAACAATTAGCATATCATGAAAAGGTTATCTAAAGAAACAATTAACCTAATCATCTGAATCATCTAATTAACTCTAAACACCTGCAAAAGATTCCTGAGGCTTTTAAAAACTCCCAGCCTGGTTCATTACTCAAAACCGCAATCATGGGTAAGACTGCCGACCTGACTGCTGCCCAGAAGGCCATCATTGACACCCTCAAGCAAGAGGGTAAGACACAGAAAGAAATTTCTGAACGAATAGGCTGTTCCCAGAGTTCTCTATCAAGGCACCTCAGTGGGAAGTCTGTGGGAAGGAAAAAGTGTGGCAGAAAACGCTGCACAACGAGAAGAGGTGACCGGACCCTGAGGAAGATTGTGGAGAAGGACCGATTCCAGACCTTGGGGGACCTGCGGAAGCAGTGGACTGAGTCTGGAGTAGAAACATCCAGAGCCACGGTGCACAGGCGTGTGCAGGAAATGGGCTACAGCTGCCGCATTCCCCAGGTCAAGCCACTTTTGAACCAGAAACAATTCAATTCAATTCAGTTTATTTATATAGCGCCAATTCACAACAGATGTCATCTCAAGGCACTTAACAAGAAGTCATTTCAATACATCTATACAAACATTCCAAACAGGTAAAAAGTTTCCTATTTAAGGAATCCCAGCAGATTGCGTCAGTCATTGGTGTGAGGTTGGGCCCCGTTGATGCAGACTTTCCAACCACAGCAATCCTTCAGCAATCCCTGTCACAACAAACAGCGGCAGAAGCGCCTGACCTGGGCTACAGAGAAGCAGCACTGGACTGTTGCTCAGTGGTCCAAAGTACTTTTTTCAGATGAAAGCAAATTTTGCATGTCATTCGGAAATCAAGGTGCCAGAGTCTGGAGGAAGACTGGGGAGAAGGAAATGCCAAAATGCCTGAAGTCCAATGTCAAATACCCACAGTCAGTGATGGTCTGGGGTGCCATGTCAGCTGCTGGTGTTGGTCCACTGTGTTTTATCAAGGGCACGGTCAATGCAGCTAGCTATCAGGAGATTTTGGAGCACTTCATGCTTCCATCTGCTGAAAAGATTTATGGAGATGAAGATTTCATTTTTCAGCACGACCTGGCATCTGCTCACAGTGCCAAAACCACTGGTAAATGGTTTACTGACCATGGTATTACTGTGCTCAGTTGGCCTGCCAACTCTCCTGACCTGAACCCCATAGAGAATCTGTGGGATATTGTGAAGAGGAAGTTGAGAGACGCAAGACCCAACACTCTGGATGAGCTTAAGGCCGCTATCGAAGCATCCTGGGCCTCCATAACACCTCAGCAGTGCCACAGGCTGATTCCCTCCATGCCACGCCGCATTGAAGCAGTCATTTCTGCAAAAGGATTCCCGACCAAGTATTGAGTGCATAACTGAACATAATTATTTGAAGGTTGCCTTTTTTTGTATTAAAAACACTTTTCTTTTATTGGTCGGATGAAAAATGAATATTTTTTGAGATAGGAATTTTGGGTTTTCATGAGCTGTATGCCAAAATCATCAGTTTTAAAACAATAAAAGACCTGAAATATTTCAGTTGGTGTGCAATGAATCTAGAATATATGAAAGTTTAATTTTTATCATTACATTATGGAAAAGAATGAACTTTATCACAATATGCTAATTTTTTGAGAAGGATCTGTAAATCATTTTATCTTTAATTGTAGGACTATTGCAGTATTGATGATTCACCAGTCGATTGGTTCCAATCGGTGATCAGCGTGGTCAAAGAATGAAATTAAATAAAAGTTCAGATTTCCCCCCCCTTTTTATTAAATGTGTAAAACTACAAACTTCAGAAAAGAATGAACTTCAATGGAGTTTAATAAAAATGAGATAAAGATAGCTTCACAGAAGCTTAATAAACATAATCATGTTATCCTTTCAATTTCTGTTAGGTTTAAAGTTACATACTCGATCAAAATAATCTGTTGAAAAATGTAAAACATTTCTGTTATGTGTTGTAGCCCTTGGGAAAAACCCCCCCTGAATTGGCCAAAATTGGAATTGACAGGTTAAGACATAAAAAAAACAGAATTTAGGAGAAAGTGTCATTAGTAAGAAATGTATATAATTTACATGATTAAACAGTTTAAAGTTTAAACATTATTACCATAAAGTGTATTTTGTTGCAACCACTAGGTGTCACGAAAGTCAGTATGCTTTAATCTGACACTAGTAGCCTTTATTTTCAAGTATATTAGACAAGAAGGGGGAGAAGAAATGCAGCAAAGGTCAGAGGGTTAGGAATCGAATGCCAGACAGCCGGATCAAGGGTCAATGCCTCAGTTTAAGGTCCGCCTGTTCTACCATGTTTTTTTTTTCAATTGGGTTGATTGAAGTGCTGTAAATCCCCATCCCCGAACAAGACATAAAAAGTCTTAAAGGAAAGAATGAAAGGGAATACAAACAATCATCTTGAGAACATCTTGAGAACAGTGAGAAAATAGCCCAAAACTCCAAGGGAGGAAAGTGGTCAATGAAGTGAAGAGAGCTGGGACCACAGTAACAAAGGTTACTATTAAATACACACTATGTTGTCATGGATTAAAATCCAGCAGCACTCAAAAGGTCCCCCTGCTTAAGCCAGCACATGTCCAGGACCATCTAAAGTTTGCCAGTAACCATCTGGATGATCCAGAGGATGATTGGGAGAATGCCATGTGGTCAGATGATACCAAAATAGACCTCTTTGGTATAAGCGCCACTCGCCATGTGTGGAGAGGGAACAATGCTGAGTTGCATCCCAAGAACATCATACCCTCTGAAGCATGTGGGTGGAAAAATTATGTTTTATGGCTGCTTTTCTACTAAGGGGACATGACGACTGATCCGCATTAAGGAAAGGATGAATGGGGCCATGTATCATGAGAATTTGGACAAAAACCTTCCATCATTAAGAGCATTGAAGATGAAACATGGCTGGATCTTTCAGCATGACAATGATCCCAAACACATCACCCGGGTAATGAAGGAATGGCTACGTAAAAAGCATTTCAAGGTTCTTGAGTGTCTTAGCCAATCTCCAGACCTCAATCCAACAGAGAATATGTAGAGGGATTTGAAAGTCCGTGTTTCCCAGCAACCTCCCCAAAACATCACAGCTCTAGAGAAGATCTGCATTTAAGAATGGGCCAAAATAGCAGCTACAGTGTGTGCAAACCTGGTGTAGACCTACAGGAAACGTTTGACCTCTGTCATTGCCAACCAAGGTTACAATACAAAGTATTGAGGGAGCTTTTATTATTGACCAAATACCTATTTTCTGCACCATTATACAAATAAATTCTGTAAAATTCATACAATGTGACTTCCTGGATTTTTCTTGCAAACTGTCTCTCACAGTTGAAATGTACCTATGATGAAAATTACAGACCTCTCTCATCTTTGTAAGTGGGACAACTTGCACAATCGGTGGCTGCCAAATACTTTTTTGCCCTACTGTAATATTTTTTTTGAAGGGCAATTTTGTTTACAGAGTTCATTCATTTTTTGGGGGGGTTATTTTTTTAAACTTATATTAGATATTAAGAAAGTCTCCCAGTTCCAGTGGTAAATGTTCTTTAGAAATGAACGTTGATTGATTGTTCAGAGGGTATACATGCATTATTGTGACATTAGCTGAAAAAGGTCTCAAAGTGTCAATATTATCGATTTATCACAATAATGTTTGGGGCAATTTATTGTCCAGCAAAAGTTGTTATCTTGACAGGCCTACTTGCAGTCAGACTAATTATCAGGGTACTATAAGTATATTTTACGATTAGTACACTTACTACGTCTACTATTTTGGACTGACTCATTATGAAATATTTATGTCACTGTGGAAGTTGACAGGAAAGAGACGAGAAAAGGTAGTCCTCTCTTTTTCCCTCCAGATTTCTTCTTCCCTTTAAATCACATACGTTTCCTGAACCACACCCCTTCACCATAAGAGCATGCCTTCTTGTGTGAAATGTGCATCTAAGCGTGCATATGTGTATATATGTAGAGTGAAGCAATCATTCGTGATCCTGTTGCTATTTTTCTGGACCCAGTAGGATTTCTGGCCACTGAGTTCCTAACCACCTGCAGATAAAAAGACACAGACACTAGCTGAAGCTAGATGCTTCAATAACGTCCACCTGAGATGATAAAAGGGAATTTAGCAGTTTTTGTTACTGAGACTTGATTTTACTTTTGATATGTTTCAGTTCTGTATCATTCGTCCTTTCTATTTTCAATTGACAAAAAAAAAAATCAAAAAAAGAAAAAGGGTTGTTGTTTTATATTCTAAATTTTATTCTCGGATCAAAAATACAAAATTGAAAAATAGGCTGCATGACCGAATTTGATTTTAATATTTGATTGCTGGGATGTATGTGAACAGGTGTTTCACCATTTTCCACAACTATCAGATTTTGTGACTGCAGGGGCACTGATTCATCCCTCTACCACGTTTCACTCAGGAGTTAAGGCTCTGTGTTGACCAGTTCTGTACCTTTTTCATACGTGAAATAATAGGACCTATTATAACTGATCCATGCACACACTGTTACCAATAAAAGGTAATCCCTCTGCCACTTTTCTTTCAGGAGTTATGGCTCTGTGAAGGCCAGTTTTGTACTTTTTTCCATAAAGTCATTTTTAGTTCTTCTGAGTGAATGAATAAAGTTTTCAGGAGGGTTACAAAATTGGCCTCTATAAGGCTGACAAGTGTGTGTGCGTGTATCCATTATAAGATACACAGTTTTTGAGTTTAAAGGTGGCAGAAGGTCAGTGGCTCAGAGGTCACCAATTGTGACAGCTCATAGCACCTATCATGATATGTGACCCTTCCATAACCTTTCTGAAGCAATGATCACCTCATATCAGATTTAAATAATAGCATGAATGATTAATGCAAACATTATTTGCATTTAACAACAATAAGCATATATTCTAAAACAGAAAGAAAAATTTAAATGTAGGGTACCTGGTATGACACAAAATTACCTATTCATGATGATAATAATAATAATTAAAAAAAACAAATGAAAAAATTTCTTCCTGTTAACTGTTGTTTAGTCACCAGCCCTTCTGGTTTATATATATTTTTTTCCTTTTGGGGCTGTGACCAGTTTTATACTTAAGTCTAAAATTGTATAGTTGTAAAGTGTATAGTTGTGCTTTTAAAAAGGAACAGACCTGAGATGAGATATGATCAATATTTGGTATTGTCCAAGGAGTTTGTGCACTTGATGGGCACTACTTTTTTTAAGGACAAATTAGCTAAACATTTCCCCCTAGAGGCCCAAGATCTAATTGTTGTAGAAAATGGTGAAATACCTGTTGTACATCACAGCAATTAAATATTAAAATCAAATTGGATCATGCGGACAGTTTTTCAGCTTTGTATTGTTGATCCGAGACAAAAATTTTAAATATAAAAAACAACCTTTTTCATTCTTCGTATGCAATTTAAAAACGTAAAAAAAAAAAAAAAAATCCATTGTCAATCAAAAATGGAAAGGAAGAATGAGACGCAGATTTTGAGTGACAATGTTGCAAAGTTGCAACATTTGAAGAGATGTTTGGGGGATCAAAAATGCCCATCCCCAACTTGTATAATCATGTAAATGTGTAACGTTAGCAGCCATCCAGGTTTTCACCTCTTTAATGCAGTTCAGAAAAGATTTGACTTGTATAGGCCTTCAAGGACTGCATGTCATCAGCATAACTGTAAAGTGAAATATTGTATTTATGGAAGATTAAATCTAAAAGGGATCCTCACGGGAGGAGATTTGTGTTGAATTTAACAATCCAATTTTTCAGTGTATTTTTCGACGAGGAATAAAGACCAGCAACCCTAAATAACCTTAAAATAGATATCAATGGACATTGAATATTTTGAGGAATACATAGTACAAAAACATCCTCAAGATGGATCCTTGAGGAACACCACAATTTACAGCACCTGTAGTGTAGGTTGAATATTCAGATTTACTACACTTAAGATTAATCTACATACAATCCCCTTAATCAGGAGATCCATAATGGAGAAATTAAGGAATAATGGACATCCCCAAATAAATATATCTGATTATCTGATATATCTGATTGATCATATTAGAGGCAGATGAATTGAATAATTATTTGTATGCGTAAAATAAAGTTTAATCATGTTGATGTGTTTCTAACAGAGAAGGTGACGGAGATCAAAACCAACATCTTTGTCACAAGCTTTGGTCCAGTCTCTGACACAGAAATGGTACGTTTTTATTCAGATTAGCTCTTTTCATAAATCTTCTACACAATAATTCATATTAAAAGTTGTATTATATGTAAATGATGTACCAAGTCTGTCAATCCGAGGTGAGATTACCTTATTTACATTATTTACATCCGCTTGAACTGAAGTGTCTTTCTGCAGGAATACACGATTGACGTATTCTTCCGTCAAAGCTGGAAAGATGAAAGGCTTTGCTTTAAAGGCCCGATGGAGATGCTGGCCCTGAATAACCTGCTGGCCAGCAATATCTGGACCCCTGACACCTTCTTCCTCAACGGGAAAAAGTCCATTGCACACAACATGACTACGCCCAACAAGCTGCTGCGGCTGAAAGACGACGGGACGCTCCTGTACACAATGAGGTGGGCTCTCAGGCGGTCGTCCCGCCATCGCACCAATCTTTCTTTTTCAATTAGGCTTTAAACTTCACAACTCTGATTCATTAGAGCTGAGTGAAACATCTTGTGTAATCTAGTTAGCAGCAGAGAGATGACTAAAACCTCCACCTGCTTCTTCTTTGCATTGAGGGGTTTTTGGAGCACTGCTGCATTGATATAGGCCACACGCTTATTTTTGCCGACCCTGCACTGATCCATCATCGTGTTTGTCCCCGTACTCTGAACTGGAGATCAGGCGAATTTTAAAGGTTTGCTTTGACCCTCCTCAATCTCTGTTTGTAGATTTACTATAGTTATCTTTTTACAACAACTATATTATTTCTTCGTCTTCATCTTGCTCTGGAAACTCAGACATAGTCCCTTGGAAAAGAATTCCTACCCCTTGAACCTTTTCACATTTTGTCACATTATAGACCCAAACATGTATGCATTCTGATTGGGCCTTGTTTAATTGATCAAGTCAGAAGAAGTTTATGTCCTCTGGCCAGATGAGGCAGAACGTTTTGGCCTAAATGCAAAAAGCAATTTGTATGGGAAAACTAACCATGCACATCACTGGAAAAAAAACACCCTCCCGAACGGTTTGGGGATGGTCATCCTCACTAGTGACAGGGACGCTGGTCAGAGTTAACAGGAAGATAGATAGAGCTAAATACAGGACAATCCTTGAAGAAGACCTGTTAGTGAATGGAAAAGATGTGATACTAGAGCAGGGGTTCTTCATTCAGAAGACAACAAGCCTAAACATCCAACCACAGCTAAAATGGACTGGTTTAGATCAAAGCATATTTATGTTTTAAAGTGACCATGTCCAAATCCAGACCTAAATCCAACAGAGAATCTGTGGCAACACAAGAACAAGGGGCAAACTATTCTGTTTTCAGATGTGCAAAGATTGTAGAGATTTGCAAGGTAATTGTGGTGAATGCAAATGCAAGCCACACTTTTCAGATTTTATTTGTTAAGAAAACCTGAAAGTCATATATTCCTTTCACTTCACAGCTGTACACAATTTTTATGTTAGTTCAGCACATAAACTATGAATAAAATACATTGACGTTTATTTGTAATGCGACACATTGTGAAAACGTTGGATATGAACGAAACCCTGTATGTATGTTGTTGGATTAATTGGAGCTTTATACACACACAACCTGCCATACATGGCGTTAAGAATGTGCTTTTTCTTTTCTGCTACCACTTCCTCCAGTTTTTATCCAAATTCTTGAAGCACCAATAGCGCAATGGATGCATGATTTGTTCGAGAAGAAAATGAAACATGCTTAATATAAAAGTGTCACTCACATCCACTTGCATTTCAGTGTTGGGTCATCATCTTTTCAAAACCACAAATCTAATCTACTAAATCAAATATTAATTTAGGATGTATGAGTAGATGGAGTTTTCTGCCAAAAATGATGACTGACTCACTTCCGTGAAAATCTCTTCAGATTTTCAGTACATTTGCCAGTGCTGCAACCAAGAACAAATGAGCTCACAATGGTCCATTAATGCGTTTGTGTTCTGGGAACGAGGTTATTACAGAAACATTTTATGCATGCATCACTCTTCTCTCCTACGCTGCTTCAGAGAGCAAGCACTATAGTCTGCAGTGCCAAAACTGCTCTACCATGAAAATCTCTCTAAGGAAACATGAGTTTCAGTTGATGCTGTGCAACACCTTACACTACACACCATGTGCCTAAGTAAATACACAGTGGCACTTTTTCTAATTGTGTCTCCTATAGTGTGTTCAGATTTGATTGGCTATGGGTTTTTTTCGGGGCCAGTACTGTACATATGACTAATAGAGGTTGCTCACAGCTGCCTGTTTGGCTCATTTTAATTAAGATCAACAGTCTGAGAGCTAAAATATTAAATTTGCACATTTAAAGTGACGTGATAATATTTGTGAGCTATTAACTTTGTAAAGACACTGGATTAAACAGGAACTTTCTATCTTTACTGCTGACTTCTACTTTATAATCCATCCATCCATCCATCCATTTTCCTTCGCTTATCAGAGGACGGGTCATGGGGGCAGCAGTTTAAGCAGAGAGACCCAGACTTCCCTCTCCCCAGCCACTTTGTCCAGCTCCTGAGGGGGAATCGCAAGGTGTTCCCAGGCCAGCTGAGAAACATAGTCCCTCCAGGGTGTCCTGGGTCTTTCTCTGGGTCTCTTCCCGGTGGGACTTGGGAGGAACACCACACCAGGGAGGTGTCCAGGAAGCATCCTGACTAGATGCCTGAGCCATCTCAACTGACTCCTTTCGATCTGGAGGAGCAGTGGCTCTACTCTGAGTCCCTCACAGATGACTTAGCTTCTCACCCTCTGGCTAAGGGAGAGCCCAGACACCCTACGGAGAAAACTAAGTTCAGCCTCTTATATCCGTGATCTCGTTCTTTCGGTCACTACCCAGAGCTCATGACCATAGATGAGGGTATATATATATATATATATATATATATATATATATATATATATATATACAGTGGCTTGCAAAAGTATTCGGCCCCCTTGAACTTTTCCACATTTTGTCACATTACAACCACAAACATGAATCAATTTTATTGGAATTCCACGTGAAAGACCAATACAAAGTGGTGTACACATGAGAAGTGGAACGAAAATCATACATGATTCCAAACATTGTTTACAAATAAATAACTGAAAAGTGGGGTGTGCGTAATTATTCAGCCCCCTGAGTCAATACTTTGTAGAACCACCTTTTGCTGCAATTCCAGCTGCCAGTCTTTTAGGGTATGTCTCTACCAGCTTTGCACATCTACAGACTGAAATTCTTGTCCATTCTTCTTTGCAAAACAGCTCCAGCTCAGTCAGATTAGATGGACAGCGTTTGTGAACAGTAGTTTTCAGATCTTGCCACAGATTCTCGATTGGATTTAGATCTGGACTCCAAGAGGTTTTCTTCCAAGATTGCCCTGTATTTGGCTCCATCCATCTTCCCATCAACTCTGACCAGCTTCCCTGTCCCTGCTGAAGAGAAGCACTCCCAGAGCATGATGCTGCCACCACCATATTTGACAGTGGGGATGGTGTGTTCATAGTGATGTGCAGTGTTAGTTTTCCTCCACACATAGCGTTTTCCATTTTGGTCTCATCTGACCAGAGCACCTTCTTCCACATGTTTGCTGTGTCCCCCACATGACTTGTGGCAAACTGCAAACGGGACTTCTTATGGTTTTCTTTTAACAATGGCTTTCTTCTTGCCACTCTTCCATAAAGGCCAACTTTGTGCAGTGCACCACTAATAGTTGTCCTATGGACAGATTCCCCCACCTGAGCTGTAGATCTCTGCAGCTCATCCAGAGTCACCATGGGCCTCTTGGCTGCATTTCTGATCAGCACTCTCCTTGTTCGGCCTGTGAGTTTAGGTGGACGGCCTTGTCTTGGTAGGTTTACAGTTGTGCCATACTCCTTCCATTTCTGATTGATCTCTTGAACAGCGCTCCGTGGGATGTTCAAGGGTTGGGAAATCTTTTTGTAGCCTAAGCCTGCTTTAAATTTCTCAATAACTTTATCCCTGACCTGTCTGGTGTGTTCTTTGGACTTCATGGTGTTGTTGCTCCCAACATTCTCTTAGACAACCTCTGAGGCCGTCACAGGGCAGCTGTATTTGTACTGACATTAGATTACACACAGGTGCACTCTATTTAGTCATTAGCACTCATCAGACAATGTCTATGGGCAACTGACTGCACTCAGACCAAAGGGGGCTGAATAATTACGCACACCCCACTTTTCACTTATTTATTTGTAAAAAATGTTTGGAATCATGGATGATTTTTGTTCCAGTTCTCACGTGTACACCACTTTGTATTGGTCTTTCACCTGGAATTCCAATAAAATTGATTCATGTTTGTGGCTGTAATGTGACAAAATGTGGAAAAGTTCAAGGGGGCCGAATACTTTTAATAATGTCAAAACAGAAATAACTAATATAGCTCTACTTGATCTATGTTGTTGAGTTGTTATGCCGCAGGAAGGATTGGTGCTTTTAACAAAAGAGATCTCATCATGACAGAAGAACATTTTGTAGAACTATTGCAGCATACATCAGCCAGAAAGTTTAAGCCACAAATCCTGCTATCTATATTTAAAAAGTGGCCAAGAAAGGACAATAAAGTCCATGTTTTTGACTGAACATCACAAATCCCTGATCTCAGTAATATATAAACTTTGTGAGCAAAGATGTAAAGGTGCAGGGGAGCAAGAAGGTTTATATACCTGTCCCAGTTACAGCAGTTCGGTCATGAAGAATGGGCCAGAATGCCGGCAAACTATGGTTAGAAGCTTGTGAAAGGAAACCAAAATGTTATACCCAAGTGATACAGGTCAAAGACAATGCTACCAAATATTAAGGAAGTATGTAAACCTCTAACTGAAGAACATTACAAAAAATTCTAACATCTTCTGGCATTTGGCAATTAAAAATAATCTTTGTAATTCTAACTAAACTAAAAGGTCAATCCTTTATTCTAGATTGATATCAGGCAATAAGGTGAAAAGGATTGTGTGTCTCAGAGGTCTACAGTACTTTAGAAACTGTAGCTGTTCATGGTGCAACCAGCAGGGGGCAGCATTATACAACGCTTTGAGCTCAATTGTTTTCTGTTATATTTCTACCAAAGCTGATTTTGGAATCTGCTGGTTGCATCTTTTTCCACCAAATGAAGCTCCATACACCCTATTATTTTTAGTTGTATGAAAGTTAAGCTGGTGGTTATTTATTGCCACTGAGTAGGGAATAATGATTGTTTCTACTTAGTTTTGGGGGGAAAACAAGGTCGTGTTTATTTGTTAAAGAAAAAAACATGTCTATGTCACATTTCTGTGCCTGTTTCTAAATCTGGGTGTTGGGCTTCCTCTTTCAGGCTCACCATCTCAGCAGAATGTCCCATGCAGCTGGAAGATTTCCCCATGGATGCCCACGCCTGTCCCCTTAAGTTCGGAAGCTGTGAGTTAGCACACCTCCTACCACATACACACGATGAACAACTGCTTTACAGGTTGAAGAAAAAAGGAATAGAAATATAAGACGTGGCTGGATGCATGAGGAAAGCAGCAACGCAGAGTTAAAAGCTAGCAAAACAGCAGCTGATTTGACATTGCTTCAGATGCGGGGTCTTTATCAGTGCAGCGGACGTCGCACGTGATGGAGCTCAGAGTATTTGACAGCCCTCGTTCCTCAGGTGCAGAGCTATTGTTGTGGTGCAGGAGACAACCATTTAGACGCTGACACACTCCTCCTGATTAAGCCATTAATCAACATGTCAGGGCTGCGCACCCAGCCTCCTTCATTCTTCTGCCTCAGCTCTGTTCACCGTGCATAACGCTTCATACTGTTTCACATGTCATGTCAGAACCACAGACTTTAAGTCATGGTTATTGAATTTGAAGTGGAAGAAAAATTATACATGGTTTATAATTTTTTTTTTTACAGATAAAAATCTGAAAGGATGGCATGCATTTATGTTCAGTCGCCATGAGACAATATTTCAAGAACACCCCTTAGTTGTAATTACAGCAGCAAGCCGTTTGGGGTATGACTCTACCAGATTTCAACATTTAGAAACTAATATGCATGCACATTCTTTGCAGAATACGCCAAAATCAATCAAACTGGAGAATCTCTGAACCATTTTCACAGGGTCACATTTAGATTTAGACCTGGGCTTTGACTGAGCCATTCTGACACATGAACATGCTTCAGTCTAAACTATTCCATTGGAGCTCTGGCTGTATATTTATGGTCATTTTCTGCTAGAAGGTAAACCTCCACCCCACTCTCAACTTTTTACAGCCTCTAATGGGTCTTCTTCAACGATTGTCCCTTATTTAGCTCCAACTATCTTTCCATAGAGTCTTAGCAGCTCCATTATTCTTGCTGAAGAGAAACATCCCCACAGCATGATGCTGTCCCCACCATGTTTTTCTGTGGGGATGTTGTTTTGCATGTACATTGAAAAGTTAAAACTGGTTTTCTTATGATCAGAGAACCTTCTTCCTCATGTGTCTGTCCGTACTAGGCTTAGAGCAAACTGCAAAAAGAAATCTTTACGGTATCATTCAACAATGGTTTTTGTTGGTTGCAGAGCTAATAGCTGTCCTGTCGACTGATTCTCCTACCTAAGCTGTAGATGTCTGCAGCTCCTCCAGAGTTGTCATGTGCATCTTGGCTGTTTCTAAGGCTTCCCTTGCCTGGTTTGTTTGGTAGGTGGATGGCCACGGCTTGATACATTTATGTTTGTACCATAGTTTTTAAGTCTTTGTAAGGTGTTCAAAGCATGGAGTATTATTTTGATTTTTAAGAGATTTCTTTGGCACCAGTGGCCTTTATTGACAGTAAACATGGTAGAGAGAAAGGGGGCAGACATGCAGCTAATGGCCAGTCTCTGAATTGAACAGGCGACAACACGTCGAAGACTATAGTCTCAACACATAGCGTGCTTGCTCTACCTACTGAGCAGGTGTTGCATTAACTAAATATTATTCATATATGACCGTTTTTTTTAAACGGTGACAGATTTGACAGATTGCAGTTCATACGCCTGACCACTTGGTGCAGACATTTTTAACTTTACACACAGAGAACGGGTAACTAAATCGATCAAAAGCAGATCCCCATGAAAGCATCATCTCAAACATGGACACCATATTAAGCGCATCTGGCTATCAGGGGGGCCAACAGCAAGTTGAAGAGTCACAGAGTCTTTGAGGCGCGTCTGTGATAAGCTGCACCGCTCATTCATAAAGTTTTGCTAACTTCTAATCGCTTCAATTTGAGAATTATTCTCTGATTTCAAAACTTTGCCTGTAGTAGAGATAGTAATTCCAGTCTCCAGTGTGGCAGATTCAGACTCCAGAACAACTGGTCCCCCTGCGCTGCAGAAACGTTATCTGTCTGAGGCAAAAGTCCAAAACTTCATGACAATAGTTTCTGCAGCAAGCCCACCTGAAACATTTGATTATGCACAAGTGGGTGCGCAATTCAGATCCACGCGAACTATCAGGAAGTTGTGTTCAGGCCACATCAGGCTAACTGTTCATATTTAACATACGTGAGTGTTGAATATGTCATAATCATTTTAAAAATTGACGGGTTAAAATAGATTGTGAAGGAAAACAACCTCTGCCACTGAGCCACCCAGCGCACTCCTGTAATAGTTTTAAAATGTAATTCTGTTTTTAACCTCTCCACTGCTCTCTTCCTGATCTGTCTGGTGTGTTCCTTGGTCTTCACAATGCTAATGTTCTCTAACAAACCTCCGAGGCCTGCCGGAACTGGGTTTATACTGCAATAAAAAAAGGATGGATTCTAGTTACTAATTGGGTGAATTTTAAAGACAACTGACCACACTGGATTTTATTTACTGATATCAGGGTAAATTGTGAATATGACAAAAAAAAAAATCAAGGGGTACAAATACTTTTGCAAGACTCTCCACCTGGGAAAAAAGGCTGATTCAACCACAGACAAAACGGAAGTCTTCCATATAAGATTCCAGTGTTGTACTTTACAACTCGAGCGGTTACAGCACACCTCCTCAGTTTGAGTCACAAGGCTCCAAAATAATCCAGGAAGTTACTGCCTTGGAAGCTTAAGATTATCGTTTAAGGTGTTCCCTGCCTCTGACGTACGGAGGGTGATCCCGGGCCTCAGCACTCTCTGGGCTCACAGAAACAGCATCACAGTACATTTATCCCCTCTTCCACACCTACTGTGGTCACCTCCGCCCACAGCTGACACCAGCGACGGGGATAATCGGGACAGGCAACTGAAGCTCCTTTTCACTCAGAGATTGCTCTATAATGCCACTGCCGAGACCCCTTATCACGCCATCTTTGCTCTTCTTCTTAACTTTAAGCACATACGGCTTTGCCTGGTGCACTTTAGATTCAGTCTAGCTGACATTACTGATGGATTACTGCGAATTCAGTTCACTTTATTCCAGTTCCGATTTGCTTGTCTTTGCGTGGTTTCCAGCTCATCCAAGAGGTTTAAGGTTCTTGGTTAAAGAGAGAATGACAACAACAATAATGCAGACACCTTAGTTAAAAAACAAAAAACAAGTTTTTCAACTGACACAATGTGTGTGTAGTGAATTGGATTATAAATGGACTGAACTGCACTGTATATAATTGGATTTGAATTAAACCTGTTTCCCTTTTTTGTGTACCCTCCTGAGGTGACTTTTACTGTAATTTGGTGCAGCTTCAGCTGAACTGAACTCACTTAATACATTTCCATCGAGCTGCTTTCTAACAAACATTTCAAGTTTCACAAGCACTCAAATGGAAAATATTGTGGCTGAAAGAAATAATTGAGCTCATTGGAATTTATCATGCGATTATTTGATTTTTTGTTTTGTGACAGGCCTTATTTAGCCCCTTTCTATCTGTTACACTTAAAAAATATCCACAGTAAAAAAGTTTGATAACTTAATATTTAGTTTGGAGCTAAATATTTAGTGTGTATACTAAATATTTATCTCCAAACTAAATTTTTGGTTAGCAAGCTAAATATTTAGCTCCAGACTAAATATTTAGTTTGAAAATGTGACATTTATAGAAGAAGGAATAGCATGGTGAAAACACGTCTTTGAAAAACAAACCCCCATTCTTTTCTCTTATGAGAGGCTAAATAACCCAAGATACGGGTGTTAATTTTTGACTTTAACTTTATAAAAGAGCTCTCCATAATAAGCACAGTCGAAACTGTGTGTAATTTGATCTCAGTATAAATGCAACTGTTCTGTGAAGACTTCAAAGGTTTAATAATAGCATTGTAAAGACCAAGGAACACAGCAGACAGGTTAGGGCTAATGTTGTGTAAAAAGCTTAAACAATGTCCAAAGCTTTGAAAATTTCACCCAGCACTGTTCAGCGAGTCAAGACAGAAAAAACTGAAAGAGCATGGCCCAACTGCAAGCCTACCAAGACACTGTTGTCGAATTAAAATGACAGGTAGAGCGTTAATCAGAGAAGCAGCAAAGAGGCCCATGGCAACTCCGTAGGAGCTGCAGTGATCCACAGGGTAGGTGAGAAAATCCGTTGAAAGGATGGCAAACATTACGAAGACGGCACTCTGGTCACTGGGACTAAATCAGAACTTTTTAACAGTCACACAAAACCCTGTGGAAAACTAATACTGTGCATCGCACTACACAAAGTAAAACATGATGGTGGCAGCGTCATGCTGTGGGGATGCTGGTCTGAGTTAATGTGAAGGGCTATACACAGAATAGAAAACCTGCTTAAGGATGCAAAAGAGTTAAGACTGGGAAGGAGGTTTAGCTTCCACCATGACAATAGCCCTAAACATCCAGCCAGACCCACAATCTAGTGGTTTAGAGTAAAGCATATCCATGTGTTAAAATGGCCTATTCAAAGTACTGACCTTAGTCTAACTGAGAATCTAAGGCAAGACTTACAAATTCTCATTTGCAAATAAGCCCGGTTTAGTGGAGACACGCGCATACCATGATGGGCCGGTAAAATGACCCTGAAGTTCTGATAGTGGAAACATGCTTCTTGTCATAAGAAGTCTTGCATTGATCGTAAAATAACTTTTAAACCCTACTGTGAAAACTTCACCAGTCTGCGGTAGTAAGCTGTAAAATTTGCTTGGCCGTATATCCTGTTTCCTCAAACTCCATTAACCTCAGCTAATCCTTTGACCTAATGGACAGCCCTCACCCAGGAGCTCAAGGCTTTCAAAGCAAAAGTAGACCTGTCCTTTGGCACTGAGTTAATCACCTTCCATGGACTGAACTCTAACTCTGTCAGTCTCATTCTCTACCTGCGAATTAGTGATATATAAGGCACAGTTTGAAAGGGAAATAGAAATTCTTGGCCCCACACATACAGTGAGCTGTACTTCCATCTATTTCAGATTTTACTCACCTGGTTTTCTTTAGTTAATGCTAGTTATTCTTTTTTAGTCTATGATATCAGCTACCCTGCACTCTCTGTGGACAGGACAGGAAGCTAGCTAAGGGAAGAAAAGAAGTCGACTGGTCAGACATGGCTTGAAAATCGATTTGTCTATATCTGAGGGTAACTAAAATCATCTCTGCGCTAATAGTGTCTCGCAAAAGTGTTCAAACCCTTTGAACTCTTTCTTAGTTGTGCAACTTTACAACAACAGACTTTGTGTTTTATTAGGAGTTTATTTAATGGATGAACACAACGTAACACATAATTGTAAAGTGGAAGGAAAAGGATGATTTGAATATGGTTTTGTATTTTTTTATGCACACATAAAACCCCCCCCAGAAAAGCCAAACTAAAATCTAGTTAATGGAGGGAGTATAGCTAAAGTGCAAAACCCAGTAAGACTTGGCCTGCTATCCAAACTGATAGGTCAGGTAAGGAGAGGCTTATTCACAGAAGGGGCCACGAAGCCCGTGCTTCCTGTGAAGGAACTTCAGAGATAAACAAAGCAGATGGGAAAACCTGTTGGCATAACTCTTCAAAGATGGTAGAATGGCAAGAAGAAAGCCATTGTTTAAAGAAAACCATAAAGTCAATGTCCTTTTTCCCAGAAGCCCTATAGGGGACAGAGCAAACATCTGGAAGATGAGAGAACAATCCAACAATTTGGCCTACATGCTAGATGCTATGTTTGTCAGAAAACACGCACTGCACATCACCCAAAAGATTCCATTCGGACAGGAGAACATGGTTGTGGAAGCATCGGGACTTGGTGGGGACATTTCTTCACTAGAGACAGGGAAGCTGGTCAGAGTTGATGGGAAGATGGATTGACCATAGACTGTACAATTAGCAACAACAGTGTTTAGGTTGAAGCATATTCAAGTTTGATTGGCCTAGTCAAAGTCCTTAATCCAATACGGAATTTGTAGCAAGACATGGCAATTATGGCATATTTTGTGTTGCACTATCCTAGAAAGAAAGCGCTGTAAGCCTCATTAGCACACAGCAATGACATCACCACGTTAGTGGACAGGATAGAAATATTATGAATGCATTACTCAGGAAACAGACAAAAAAGTAAAGTAGGCTACTGTGTAGTTTTGTTATGAGGCCTGGTGTATAAATGTGTGCACATTTGTGAGTGCGAATGAGTGAATGTGGCTTTAGTGTAAAGTGCTTTGAGTGGTCAGTATGACTGGAAAAGTGCTATATAAAGTCAGTCCATTTAGCATTTCAGTGGCTGTCAGACACAGCCAGGTCTTTTCATGTGAAAACAAAATAAAACATAGCTGTAACATCTGTTCAGAAAATTCCTGCTGTAAATGGTGTCATTTCTTTCTTTAAGCTCCTATACAAGAAAAGCTTTAGCTCAAACTTTGAGAAATAACATAACTCTGGTTCATGTGCAACGTTTTAATGTTGTGTTGGACACCTAAAGGCAAAGCTAGCTGAATCTTGCTAGCTTACGTAAAAGTTTCTGGATACAATATCCCTTTTAATCTATTTGTACAGAGGTCTTCCTTGTACTCCCTCTGATGAAAACTAGTTGGACAAAAACAGAAAGATTTGATATTTTTTGAAACTTACAGTAGGTAATTTTTTTGCCATATTTCATAAGGTCATTGTTGAACAGGTTAACATGGGTCTATGACTCTACTTCAGAAATATATCATAGAAGACGATTTTAAGGCAAACATTTATACTCCAATGCTGGCTAATTATACCAACGTTGAACTGCCTTTTATGGTACTCCTATATTTTTTTTTTGCCTTACTTATTGGTAAGGTGAATGCAAATGAATTAATTGCGATACCAAATGACTTGACACGAAAAGCATAAAAGATGAGTTGTTCAAACATAATTATTGCTTCAGAAACCTCTAAAAACAGAAGTTCAAGGAAAAACATTTAGAGTGCAACAGTGAATCAGGAACATGTGCTGATGGCAACTAATGACCTATAATGTTGTGACATAAAGCCTAAGTTCATTTAATATAGCCTGTTATTATAATATGTTTTATAATATCATTTGTTAAATGATATGCCCACTGACCATGCTAGCTACTATTAGTGATGTAAACTAATAACAATGTATTAATGTGTAACTTTACATTCACACACTGTAGCAACATCCTCATAGAGTGAAATATTTCACAGGGTAAATCTTCAAAATTGCAAATAACCAGATTTAATCGAGAATAACCCCCGTCTTACATGCAAGGCCATCATTTTGGATTTTGAGATTGGGGTTGGTAAGATCCCTCTAACTTTTCCACTGGGAATTCTACTTTAGGGGACTTCTCCATAACTTTTTCCAATTTAAATCCATCCATCAATCTATTATCTCTACCGTCTATCCTATGCAGGGTTGCAGGGGTGGGGCTGGTGCCTATCTCCAGCAGTCGCCGGGCGAGGAGCGGGGTACACATTGGACAAGTCGCAAGTCCATTGTGGGGCAACACAGAGACACACAGGACAAACAACCCTGCATGCACACACACATACTTTTTGTCCTGTCAGCCATTTAGAAGCTGACAGGGAGAACATGCCAACTCCATGCAGAAAGACTCCAGGCTGGGATTCGAACTCAGGACTTTCTTGCTGCAAGGCAACAGTGCTACAAACTGTGCCACTAAGTATAGCCCATAATTTAAAACCATGAAATTTCAATTTCTGAGTAAAAATCGAACACATCGATCCCAACGAATTGTATCTTTCAATGTACAGTGTAGATGGATAAGAACAATTACGTAGCTGTTTTCATTTTTTGTCTGTTTGTCTTTGTTTTTATGATTATTAGAATTTCAGAACGATTTTATGCTCCTTTGTCTTTCAAGCGTTCTCACACAAAAATCTCTGCCTGTCCTAAAGCTTAAGAAATGGATGTTGGTCATCTTCAGAACTGCTTGCAAAGAAATAGACTTGTACAGGTTGTTCAGTTCAGTAAGAATGTTTTCAGTTATAGCTTAATTTTTAAACCAAGATTAATTAGTGCCAATGTCAAAACAGGCATTCTGAGCTGTTTCTCCAGCAACCAACTATGCTGTCTCTTGTAACTAAGAGACATTTCACTTAAATGAAAGTTTTGTTTTTGCCTGCAATTCATGAGTAAAAGATGTACTAAACCTGATAAATTGTCCTATAAATAATATGGTTAAAAGTGACGCAACTGCAAAGAAATTTTATTTAAGGAATACGGGTTTATTAATTAACTAGTAATAATAATGTTTTGTAAGCAGTGTAATGTCCTTCTAGAATGTAGGCTGTGAAAGACTGTTATGGAATGTGGCAGATTGTGAAGGAGCTTTTGCACCTGCCTCTTTATGCTGATGCTGTGTTTCAAGTCTGTTATTTTCAAGTTCATGGCATAAAACAGCAAGCAATGCAAATTACAGAGCAATACTCACTTCCTCATGCAGAATATGCTTCAAATCTATGTACCTTGACCTATTTCTATCCCCGTTGTACTGAGGTGTACTTTGCTGTACATATCCAGAATGTTTGGTGTAGCAAAACTTTACTTCAGTTAACTTCACACAGATTAACTATAATATCCTAAACATTTCCTTTTAAGGTCAATGGGTCCAATATGGAAAGCTAAAAGGAATGTGAGACAACATAGAGGCAATGGCATGCTGTTGTGTAAATGAGATTTATGAGACACGGTTATGTAGTTTAACATGACCACAACTCCCTAACCACCATATCAACAATAAGATCATTTGCTGAGAAGATTTAATTGCTGTGATTCAGGATAGGTCTACTGTAGACATTTTACATTTGTTGCACACTGCGAAGTATTGCTACAGCTTCTTCATGCTCATTACATTGGAATGGTAAATCTAAATCTTGGCAGTTCTCTTTAGATAAAGTTACAGAAATGCTAACACACTATGCAACAGTACAGGTGGTAGCACTAATCCATCCTAGTAACAATCCAGTTCAATCAGACGAAGAATGCTAATTATGGGCAATCTGCACTTTCATCTAGGTGAGGAAATGCACATTTCTTTCAATCTGTATGTCTCAGTTGCTACAACAGCATCAATGTGTGTGATTGCTCAAGATACTATTTAAAGCACTCTATCCCAAAGCAATGCAAGTGCAGTGGGAATTAAAATATGACAGTTTAGTTTTACTCAGCCACGTGACTTGTTTTGGGTTCCTGATTATGTACTACTACAGTAGTAACAATTATATTACATAATGCAGCTTTAAGGGTGTTTTCTGTAAGCAATGCAACTGGACAACAATAGCTGTGAAACGAACTGGGATTTTTAAAATTTTGTTATAATAAAAGAAACTTTTTTTTTCCATACAGTCTTTCAACAGAGCAAAGCAGCTAATTGTTCCTACAGGCATACACGTAAGGACATTTTTCATGCCAAATCTTATTTTCGTATTCAATCGTATTTTCATAGTAGTTATGAATATATCTACTGTGTCAGTACATGAAGCTGACAGTACATACCAATGACAATGGTGCATTTTAAGATCTATGTCATGGCAGAAACATGGATTGGCATGAATTTATCCGGTCCACACTGGATTAAATATTACAGCGCACCTGTAGTATTAGACAACTGTGAGAAACATGTCTGTTATATAATCACACTCACGTAATACCTCATTCATCAAACTTTTTTTCCCCAAAGGAAGCTTCTAGGGAGCATGTAAATATATACCGAACATATACTGACATTTGGAGGGTTGATTTGCAACTCACTTTTTATAAAATTTGTATTTTTTGAGTAGGGGAAGCTAATAATGTCATAAGAAAATGTCCAGATTTAAATCCCAGAAGATAACTGACGTTGGTTTTTGGATTAAAGTAAGATTTATCCACTTAGTAGTTGTAAAAACTGTCCACCATAACATGCTCTGTTAACAAGAACTCGCACAAGCTAATGATGTTTAAAATGTAATTTTTAAATTAAAGATGTGTAACTTATTGGCCAAGTGTTAATACTTTACATAAAAGGTTTTTGCCAAAAGGACAGCACTTCACAGAGGTTAGAGCATACAGAAAGCAGGATCTTTTGAGATTCCTTTTCGCACAATCTCTCTAGAATCATTTAGAGTCCTGGGTACTCTTCTGTGCTCTCCTCTCATCAAATGAACCTACAAGTTTATTTTTATTTTATTATAGTGTTTTTGTTATTTAGGCTTGGGGACAGAGATGGGCATGGAAGAAGGTTGGTTCGTATTCCCCCAAAACATTTCTATGTTGATTTGGCCAGATGTTTTGTTCCATATTCTACTAAAAGATTTGATGTCAACCCATTTTCAGTGTTTCTTTATTTCAAAGAGTTAATGATGCCATGCACTCTAACAAGGTGCTTAGGACCTTTGGAAAAGAAGCAGGCCCACACCATCATAGATCTTTGACGATACTTAACAGTGAACCTCGGGTGTTTTTTCACATAAATATTGTTTCACTGGGGTTGTGTGTTCCTGAAAGGTTAACCAAAGTACATGGTTCCAGTTATTGTTGAGTAAAATTAGTTTGTAAAATTGAGTCATAGTTGTGACAGAAAAAGCCTTTTGACAATTTGTCAAATACAGTGGCTTGCAAAAGTATTTGGCCCCCTTGAACTTTTCCACATTTTGTCACATTACAGCCACAAACATGAATCAATTTTAATGGAATTCCACGTGAAAGACCAATACAAAGTGGTGTACACGTGAGAAGTGGAACAAAAATCATACATGATTCCAAACATTGTTTACAAATAAATAACTGAAAAGTGGGGTGTGCGTAATTATTCAGCCCCCTGAGTCAATACTTTGCAGAACCACTTTTTGCTGCACTTACAGCTGCCAGTCTTTTAGGGTATGTCTCTACCAGCTTTGCACATCTACAGACTGAAATTCTTGCCCATTCTTCTTTGCAAAACAGCTCCAGCTCAGTCAGATTAGATGGACAGCGTTTGTGAACAGCAGTTTTCAGATATTGCCACAGATTCTCGATTGGATTTAGATCTGGACTTTGACTGGGCCATTCTAACACATGGATATGTTTTGTTTTAAACCATTCCATTGTTGCCCTGGCTTTATGTTTAGGGTCGTTGTCCTGCTGGAAGGTGAACCTCCGCCCCAGTCTCAAGTCTTTTGCAGACTCCGAGAGGTTTTCTTCCAAGATTGCCCTGTATTTGGCTCCATCCATCTTCCCATCAACTCTGACCAGCTTCCCTGTGTCTGCTGAAGAGAAGCACCCCCAGAGCATGATGCTGCCACCACCATATTTGACAGTGGGGATGGTGTGTTCAGAGTGATGTGCAGTGTTAGTGTTCCGCCACACATATCGTTTTGCATTTTGGCCAAAAAGTTCCATTTTGGTCTCATCTGACCAGAGCACCTTCTTCCTCATGTTTGCTGTGTCCCCCACATGGCTTGTGGCAAACTGCAAACAGGACTTCTTATGGTTTTCTTTTAACAATGGCTTTCTTCTTGCCACTCTTCCATAAAGGCCAACTTTGTGCAGTGCACCACTAATAGTTGTTCTATGGACAGATTTCCCCACCTGAGCTGTAGATCTCTGCAGCTCGTCCAGAGTCACCATGGGCCTCTTGGCTGCATTTCTGATCAGCGCTCTCCTTGTTCGGCCTGTGAGTTTAGGTGGTCCGCCTTGTCTTGGTAGGTTTACAGTTGTGCCATACTCCTTCCATTTCTGAATGATCGCTTGAACAGCGCTCCGTGGGATGTTCAAGGCTTGGGAAATCTTTTTGTAGCCTAAGCCTGCTTTAAATTTCTCAATAACTTTATCCCGGACCTGTCTGGTGTGTTTTTTGGACTTCATGGTGTTGTTGCTCCCAACATTCTCTTAGACAACCTCTGAGGCCGTCACAGGGCAGCTGTATTTGTTCTGACATTAGATTACACACACGTGCACTCCATTTAGTCATTAGCACTCATCAGGCAATGTCTATGGGCAACTGACTGCACTCAGACCAAAGAGGGCTGAATAATTACGCACACCCCACTTTTCAGTTATTCATTTGTAAAAAATGTTTGGAATCATGTATGATTTTCGTTCCACTTCTCACGTGTACACCACTTTGTATTGGTCTTTAACGCGGAATTCCAATAAAATTGATTCATGTTTGTGGCTGTAATGTGACAAAATGTGGAAAAGTTCAAGGGGGCCGAATACTTTTGCAAGCCACTGTAGATAGCATATGATTGTTGGTGTAATATATGCTTGTGCAGATTCTCATTTATCCAGGACACGATACCCGTAAGTGTTTAAAGCTGCTGTTCGGAGTTTTTGAGGGAGAGGCAGATTTTTTGAATCTAAGGCCCCTCCCAAAAAATCCCTTCTCCCCCCCTCCTGCTCCCTCTAGCTCCACCTCAACAATTGTGCACGCACATTACCTGTGGTGTCACAGCGGGTCAAAGAGGAAAGCAGAAACCGCTATCGAGCGTCACCTGCTTGTATTTTTGTTATGGACATTTCAAAGATGAGCGACTTCTCCATGACTGACGCTCTCCTTCAATATGGCAACTTAAACAGGTGCAGCCTGTGTGTGCGGCCCCATCTTCATAGGTTTGTGCGATGCGCATGCAAGTTGATTGAGAGCCAACAAGGCCAATTCTATTAGTTAAAGAAATTTGGCGGTCAGTCTGAAATGCAGAGGGGTCTGTGGGAGGAAAGGGGGACTTCATGACAATTGTTGTGGAGCACCAGCCATACATCATAGTACTGAACCACACTATCATTTTAAAGAGTTATAAAAACTGAGACATATATATACTCTCCGGACTGCAGCTTTAAGTAGAAGGCAACTGGACAGCCCTTATTTCTTGAAGAGGTTTCACCTCTTATCCAAAACGCTTCTTGAGAACTTTACAGAGGTGAAATGTCTTCAAGAAACTAGAGAAGTCCTGTTGCCTTCTATTTAACTACTCATGGCTGGTATGGAGTCTTCATGACCCCCAAGATGGCCAGTTTCTTTGCTGCAGCTCTCTAAAATGAGCTTTGATGTTTCAGGGTGTTTTTTCCCTCCTTTACCATGCTGCTTACTGTGGGTGGTCACAAAATCAGCTTGAACTATTTTTCAGCCTTGGTTGCCACATTCCAGTTGTTTTAAAGTTCTTAGTTATTGCTCTTACTGTGTGGCATGACAAATCTATTCCCCAGGAAGCCAAGGCAAAGCAAGGCAACTTTATTTGTATATCAGATTTTCAAAAACAACGCAATTCCAGGTGCTTTGGGTGATTAGGAGAGAAAAACAGTAAAAACATAAAGTACAACATTAGAGACACAAAACATATGGCATTCCAGCTATTATTAATTGCTTACTCAAAGGCATTTCTAAACAGATATGTTTTTAGCTTTGATTTAAAGGAACTCAGTGTTTCAGCAGCTTTGCAGTGGTCTGGAAGTTTGTTCCAGATTAGAGGAGCATAGAAACTGAAAGCTGCTTCTCCATGTTTGGTTATAATTCTAGGGATGATTAGTTGACCAGAGTTGGAAGACCTGAGTGGTCTGAGGGGTTGATATAGTGACAACAGATCTTCAGTATACTTCGTTGCTCAGCCATTCAATGATTGATAAACTAGTATTTTGAAGTATATCCTCTGAGCTACAGGGGGCCAGTGTAAGGACTTTAGAACTGGGGTGATGTGCTCTACTTTCCTGGTTCTATTGAGAATGTGAGCGGCAGTGTTCTGGATCAGCTGCAGTTGTCTGATTGACTTTTTAGGCAGACCTGTGAGGACACTATTCCCGTAATCATTTTGACTAAAGATAAACGCATGGATGAGTTTTTCGAGGTCCCATTGCGAAATTAGTCCTTTAATCCTGGAAATATTATTCAGATGATAGAAGGCTGACCTTGTTATTGCTTTTATTTGACCCTGAAGGTTCTGGTCTGAGTCCAGTACTACACCTAGATTTCAGGTCTGATCAGCAGTTTCTAGGTGTAACTGACGCTGTGTTGTGACAGTTGACCGTTACTCTTTAGGACCAAAGATAATTACTTCAGTTTAGTTTCTTTTCAGCTGGAGAAAGCTATGGCACATCCATCCATTGATTTGCTCTATGCATTCACTTACGGTTTGGATGGGTTCATAGTCACCTGGTGACATTGTAATGCAAAGCTGAGTGCCATCTGGATAGCTATGGTCACTAATCTTATTTATTATTATAATCTAGGCTAGTGGGAGCATGTAGATATTAAATAGGAGGGGCCCTAGTATGGAGCCCTGGGGGACCCAGACATGTGATTTCTATCTGTTCTGATGAAAAATTGCCTATTGACACAAGGGATATCCTGTTCTTTAGCTAAGACTAAAACCAGCTAAGTACTGTACCAGAGAGTCTGACCCAGCTCTCCAGTCATTTCAATAGTATATCATGATCAACAGTGTCAACTGCTGTACTGAGGTCCTACAGAACCAACACTGTGGTTCTACCACAGTTTGTATTTATGCGGATGTCATTGAAAACTTTAACGAGGGCAGTCTCAGTGCTGTGCGGTGCGGAAACCAGACTGAAAAGTATCAAAACGGTTGGTCATTGTTAGGAAGCTATTTAACTGTTGAAAATACTTTTTCATTAATCTTACTGATGAATGGAAATTAGACATTGGCGTGTAGTTCTGCATTAACGTGTTGTCCAGGTTGTTCTTCTTTAGTAATGGTTTAATAACTTCTGTTTTTAAAGCCTGGGGTAAGACGCCTGACAGGAGGGATGGGTTAACTATTTGAATCAGATCAGACACAATGACTGGGAAAACTTTCTTAAGAAAAACTGTGGGTGAGATATCAAGGCAGCAAGAGGAGGAGCTTATATGTAATGATTTCTTCAAGGTTTGTTTGGTTCAGTTTATGGAATTCAGACATTTTCGCAACATTGGCTTACTAGTCAGAAATTTCTAGAAACTGATCAAGTCAAAAGTGTAAAGAATAAATATACAAAGCTTCAGCTACTGTGATTAATGGTTAGGAGTATCACCGAGGGTAACATTGTTGCCATTGTTGTGAAAATGCCAATAAATGTGAAGAAGGTTGTGAAAAACAGCTCTATATCGAAGGCTTTAAACAATGCAGCCCAAAGATTGCATGTATTGTAATTGACAGTTTAAATACCATCTGCACTGACATTTTACTGATATATATATATATATATATATATATATATATATATATATATATATATATATATATATATATATATATATATATATATATATAAACTCAGCAAAAAAGAAACGTCCTCTGACTTTCAACTGTTTTTGCTTTCAGTAAACTTAATGTGTGTAAATATTTGTATGAACACTAAAAGAGTCAACACCATAAGAAAAAATGTTTCACAGACATGTGAATAAGAAATAGAATAATGTGTCCTTGAATGAAAGGAGGCTCAAAATCAAAAGTACCAGTCAGTATCTGGTGTGGCCACCAGCTTCTTGAAGTACTGCAGTGCATCTCCTCCTCATGGACTGGACCAGATTTGTCAGTTCTTGCTGTGAGATGTTACCCCACTCTTCCACCAAGGCACTTGCAAGACATTTCTGGGGGGAATGGCCCTAGCCCTCACCCTATGATCCAACAGGTCCCAGACGTGCTCAATGGGATTGAGATCCGGGCTCTTCGCTGGCCATGGCAGAACACTGACATTGCTGTCATGCAGAAACTCACGCACAGAACGAGCAGTATGGCTGGAGGCATATTCCTGCTGGAGGATCATGTCCGGATGAGCATGCATAAAGGGTACCACATGAGGGAGGAGGATGTCTTCCCTGTACCGCAAGGCATTGAGATTGCCTACAATGACAGACAGCAAGCTCAGTCCGATGGTGATGTGATATACCGCCCCAGACCATGACAGACCCCCCACCTCCCAATCGATCCCGCTCCACGGTACAGGCCTCGGTGTAACGCTCATTCCTTCAACGATAAACACGAATCCGTCCATCACCCCTGGTGAGACAAAACCGTGACTCATCAGTGAAGAGCACTTTTTGCCACTCCTGTCTGGTCCAGTGAAGGTGGGTTTGTGCCCATAGGCGGCGTTGTTGCTGGTGAATTCTGGTAAGGACCTGCCTTACAACAGGCCTACAAGCCCTCAGTCCAGCCTCTCTCAGCCTATTGTGGACAGTCTGAGCACTGATGGAGGGATTGTGTGTTCCTGGTGTGACTCTGGCAGTTGTTGTGGCCATCCTGTACCTGTCACGCAGGTGTGATATTCGGATGTACCGATCCTGTGCAGGTGTTGTTACACGTGGTCTTCCACTGCGAGGATGATCAGCTGTCCTTCCTGTCTCCCTGTAGCGCTGTCTTAGGCGTCTCACAGTGCGGACATGGCAATTTATTTCCCTAGCCACATCAGCAGTCCTCATGCCTCCCTACAGCATGCCTAATGCACGTTCACGCAGATGAGCAGGGACCATGGGCATCTTTCTTTGGGTGTTTTTCACAGTTGGTAGACAAGTCTCTTTAGTGTCCTGTGTTTTCAGAACTGTGACCTTAAATGCCTACTTTCTGTAAGCTGTTAAGGTCTTAACGACCATTCCACAGGTGCATGTTAATTAATTGATTATGGTTAATTGAACATGCATGGAAAACATTGTTTAAACCCTTTACAATGAAGATCTGTAAAGTTATTTGGATTTTTCACATTATTGTTGAAATACACAGTCCTGAAAGAGGGACGTTTCTTTTTTTGCTGAGTTTATATATATATATATATATATATATATATATATATATATATATATATATATATATATATATATATATATACCCGTAATTCCTATGCTAGGAAGGAGAGGCAGGGTACAACCTGGACAGGTCACCAGTCCATCGCAGGGCAGCACAGAGACACACAGGACAAACAACCATGCACACACACTCATACCTAAGGGCAATTTAGAGAAACCAATTCACCTAACAGTCATGTTTTTGGATTGTGGGACCGGAGAGAACCCATGCATGCACAGGGAGAACATGCAAACTCCATGCAGAAAGACCCAAGGCTGGGATTTGAACCCAGGACCTTCTTGCTGCAATATATATATATATATATATATATATATATATATATATATATATATATATATATATATATATATATATATATATATATATATATATATATATATATATATATATATATATATATATATATGCTTATATTATGTATATATACTCTTTGACATTGAGCTATCATTGTATTTGGTTAAAATATGCAAAATGTTTCCTCTTTCCTAGATGCCTATCCTGTCTCAGAAGTGATCTACAAGTGGACTGAGGATGCAGCTAAGTCTGTGGTGGTAGCAGAGGAAGGCTCCAGACTCAACCAGTATCATCTGATTGGCCAGACAGCAGGAACGGAGGAGATCTACACCAGTCGAGGTACAATGGGCACCCAGTAAACCTAGTCCAACTATAGAAACAACAACATATAGAAAAACATTAAACATATGGGACAAAGTGATCATAGTCAGTAAGGTTTAAAGTTCTGCAGGAAACGGTGGGGTGGAACCTGAGCTTTACAACTCATACTCCATATTTAGCACAAGAAATCAAGAAATTTGAGTTTTGTGTTTTTGTTTTTATTGAAACAAAGCTTCTTAGTATACATCTTCTAGTGTTGGAAATCCAGTTTGTTACTCTTTAACTGGTTCAAAAAATAAATTTCTAGGTTTTTCCCATAAAAAACTTCCCAAATCGACTTTGCTAATATCAAACTATGTTTGGTGCCATTTCTTTATTTCAACGTTATAGAGACTGCCTGACCCAAAGCAAAGACACTGACTGAGGCTGCGTTATTTTCTTCTCCCAGCAAGTTCAAATTTTTTTCTGCGGCCAAAACATTTCTGTGTTTGGGGAGGGGGGCCAGGGGGGGATCTGAAACCCCTGCTGCTAGGATGATGAGGAAGAAAAACTAAATAAAATCAATTTTATGTAACTTCAATATCAGGTCTATACGCATTTTCATCATAAACAGGTCTATTTTCTTGCCTGTAATTTGAAAGTAAGAGGACCCAGTTCTGAGCCTCCTACCACGGGCTCGGGACAAATTTCAGTGGCCGTGCTTTTGGTCGCACAGTTGCACACACCGACAGCTCCTTTCACTTCGTCAGTTGCCACAAGACAACCTAACAATGTGTATATGGTAATGTAGTGCTCCTATGTATTATAGTGTATATAGTCGCAAAGCAAAGCAGCTAATGACGTGGAGGCACAAGCACGTCAAAGATCAGCATTGATTAATGGTCATGTGACTAATGGCAGCCGGATAATTTTATTAATCTAAATTGTTATAAATAGTTAAATGTTACTGTACAGGGGCACAGGGAGGCCTCCACATGCACACACATCTAAAAAAAACCTTTAAAAAAGGGCATTTGGGCTGTCATGGAGGAAACAGGCAAGTGCTCAGGTTTGCTGTGTTGCATATTTACAGTACCTGTATGTTTAATAGGGATGTAAGAAAATATCGATACACCAATATATCTCAATATTTTATTTCCCAATATTGTATCGATATTCAGAAGCAAAGTATTGATTTTTATATTTTTTTATTTTATTTTTTAAGGATTTCAATGGAACCATTAATGTTGACAGTCATTTTTGTAGTAAAATTAAAAGTAGTTGGTGGCTGTTTTCACCTTCTTCATCTAGTAGATAAACTAGATCTAGTAATAAAACTGGATGTGTTAAAGTATAAAACAGGTTGGAGTGTTTAAAATGCTGTGACAGTTTTTCTACAGTAAAATTCAGTTTTAAAAATCACAATATATTGTCTTACTCATTTTGCAATATATCGTATCGTCTCCCCTGTATCATGACACATATCGTATCGCCAGATTTTTACCAATACACCAAGGGCGTAGAATTAGCATGGACTGAAGGGACATGTCCCCACCAATATCCAGAGATTATGGAATTGTCCCCACCAATAATTTCATCACCTCGAGAAAAGAAAAAGAAACCCCGATAGAAAGAAAAAAAGAGAAAGAAAAATACCGATCAGTTAACGTCTCATTCACCTAGAGGTGCAGAACAAGATCATAGGTTTGTTTTTAAAATTGCTGGGGACAATAAATAATGATCATTCATATGTAGGTATGTATCCTTTTGATCTTTTATTACAATATACACTGCGGTGTAATAACAGGTGTAAAAATTGAAAGTCCATTGTCTTTTATTTGGTTTTTCAAACGGCAAAAAACATCATTAGACTGTTGTCTGGGAAAGATCATGTTCATCCACATCGTAGCACAAAGAATAATGTTGGCTACATTAATAATATGTTCGCCCCAGAAGAAGAATGAGCAACAAACAAAACAAACGCATTTCCCTTGCAACTCTTGCCATTCTGTGCGCAGAAACGTCAACTGTCACTTCACTACAGTTCTGCATAAAATAAGTACCAGCTGTGCAACCTTCCAGAGAAATAAAAAGGGAAATAATTTATTGCTATACGGGGTCACGTTATTTTCCGTTTTTTTGTTTGTGTGTGTTTTTTTGTTTTTGTTTTTTTAAACGCAAGCAGTTTACTATTCACATCCCTGATCACTTGTTGCAGACGCGCAGACATTTTCAACTTTACGCACAGAGTTCAGGTAACTGAATCAATCAAAAAAGATTCCTATGAGAGCATCTGACTGATTATCATCTCAGACCTGGGCACGTATTCAAAGCATCACTATCTGAGAGCTCAGCTGACAGCACAATGGAGAGTTATGGAGGGATTGAAGCGCGTAGCTGCGGCGTGGCGGACACAGACCGATGGCGGTTTTAAATCAACGGGCGGGTTGGGTCGGGATTTAATCTGGAGATAACTGTGGGTAAAGGGTCGGGTTAAAAAATCATCTTAATGCATGCGGGTTGGTAAAATTGGACCAGTAGAGGACTCTGCAACAGTAAACTGTATACTTTTACTGCGATTATTTTGTATTTAAAACATATGTGAGGGGAAATTAGATATGCAAGCAGAAACTATAGGGGAAACATATTAATTTTTATGCAGCTTTGAAGACTAACTGATCACAAAAATTGTTTTATGACTGGAAAATGGGCTAAAATATATGACAGAAATCCCACAGTGCATTCCCACCTTGCTCCCTGGGGGAAGCGCGCACAGACCTGCGCCATCCTTAGATGCATGGTGTAACATAACTAATAGTGGGCAGCTTGTTGTGCAGTTAGTTTCCAAACCACGTAATTCATAGTTGCATACAATTTTAGACTGAATGACGTGCGCCAAAACGTAGCATTGCCAGTAACGTTATTATGACAGACACATTTCATTAGCGAACTTGACCTTAAGTGACAGGTTTCTTTGAAAAATAGTTCCTTATGTTCAAATTTGTCTTTTTAGCTGCCATCCTTACTTGATTTTGACACTCATGTGTCGCCCACGTTGCACCTGAGTCCTCTCGTGGACTGGAAAGTTCTCCTTGCAGTTTTGGCGCTGCTAACAACCAAACATAGCTGCAGAGTCTCACCTGACAGCAGGTAAAGGCCCAGCCAATCACATTGCCCATATATGTTATTGTCCCCAGCAATTTTAAAAACAAAGGTACGCCCTTGCAATACACATCCCTAATGTTTAACGTCAGTTCATCAATTTGATTTAGCTAAATCGATTACAGTGCTTTTTCCTTCCACTTGAATGTGTGTACAACCACCTGATTCAGTTTCTAGATGAAAAGCTCTGCCTGTTATCGCTGGCTAATAAAGAGCAACAGCAAAGGATTCTGAGATTTAATGCTTGGTGCATCCTGGAAACTTTTCCACACATAAACACAGACTTTAGGGTATTATTATAATTATTTTTGTTTATTTTATGTAATAGACCAACACAAAGTAGTGCATGATGGTGAAGAGTGTCAAGCCTTATCATAGATTCTCTGCTACATTTATGTATAGAATTTTACTAGACTGTTCTAACTCAGTAATCTACTTTAATCTAGACCATTTCACTGTAGCTCAGTTTGTATTTTTAAGGTTTACGTCTTGCTGGGTGTTAAATGTCCGCCACAGTCTCCAATCTTTGCAGGGAAATCTAACAGGCTATCTGGCAGGATTGCACTTTAATAACCTCCATCCATTTTCCCCATCAACTTTGACTAGCTTCCCTATTCCATCCTAAGAGAAAACATCCACAGAATGTGTCCACCACTGTATTTCCCTGTGGGGAAGGTGTTTTCAACTTGATGTGTCACAAACTGTGAAACACATGGTATATAGTAAGTACATTTTAGTTTATATTTGATTAGAGCACATTCTTATGTGTTGCCCATGCCTCCTATGTGGCTTGTGGCAAACTACAAAGGGGACCAAAAAGTTATTTTCTTTTATCAACGTATAATTAATGCTGTTATGTTTGTCAGGTTAGGTAGACGGTCATGTCTTGGTAGGTTTGTAGCTGTGCCATACTCCTCCAGTGATGGATTGGACGGAGCTCCATGAGATGTTCAAAGCTTAGGATATTTATCCCTACTTTAAGCTTCTCCACAGCTTCCCCTGACGTGTCTGCTGTGTTCCTCTGTTTCTATGATGCTGTACAATACATATATGGAGGTTAAAAGAAGCACAGGTGAACTCCACTTAATAATAAGGGGATTTCTGAAATGCTATTGGTTTCACCGGATTCATTTATCCAACCAAAGAAGACTGCATATAAACGCACCTGACACTTTACTGGTTTACATTTGTGAAACGATTTAAAAACTGTATTTTCCTTTCACTTGACAATTATGAGCTTCTTTGTTTAGGTCTACCACGTATAAAATCCCGTACTTTGTCATTTATGTCTGTAATGTGGCAAAATGTGAAAAAGGTTTGAAGGGTATGAAAACTTTTGCAACAATAAATACAGAAAAAAGTATTTATTATTTTTCATTTTTCCATGTCACAGCTTTACTGACACTTCGAAGTGGTCGTTTTATGTCCCACCACATAACAAACTGAAGAGAATGTTTTTTTGAGATAGAGAAGCCCTAAAATATCCCACAGAAGCTATATGCTTTGGCTTCTACCTCACTTTGGTGCTTCTTGGCCACGATGGCCTGCCGTCTTTAATGGAATTCTACATTTGGGTTTATACCACTATATTCTAAAGCAGAATGTTGAGCAAGACATTGAAACAAATCTTTTGAGAAAATAGGTCAAGCAGTAAGACAGTGAGCCTAAGCACACAATTTAATCTGCCAAAGAATGATTAAAGAATACAGTTTATATTCTTATGTAGGCAAATCAAAGCTTTGACCTCAATCTAATAGAAATTTCCTTTAAGGAGCAAAAGCGAAGCATTTTATATGAGAAAACCCATAAACATCTCACTGTTAGATATGGAATAGTGAGCTTAAATCTTTCATAGCTGATGTACTGGGGTGGTCTCTTTCAAGAGTGGAATCATGTACAATGTACAATATCAATGCATTTTAGGAACAATACTTTGGTGCACATTTTTGTCTAATCACGCAGATTATACTGTACATGAGAGTAGTTGAAAAACCACACACTTTATAGCCATTAACAAGGTCCTGGCATAATTCTGGATATTTCAGCAGTCTCAATTAACAATGAATTGAAATTAGTTTTATTCCTGGTCCTGACCCCTCTTTGAAGCATATACTAGTGAGGATGGAGTCATTCCAAAGGTGTAAATGTAGTCCACTTCATCCAATCCAAAACCAGTTTTGCTGTTTTTATACCATCTAATTCAATTCAGTTTATTTATATAGTGCCGATTCTAGGCCTGGGGCGGTAATCGGATTACCGCCATACCACGGTCACGTGACGCTCATCGCGGGTCTGAGCGTCTCACAGTCATCACTGCCCCCCCCCTCCCCCAAAAAAGCCCTGCGTACTTGTGTGTGAGCGCAATTTTTTGTGATGCATAATAACATTTCATGTGTGTTTCCAGCCTTATCCTACGATCTATGTAATGTTTTGTTCGTTTGGATTTAATATGCACACATGAAAGCTTAACATGTGTGACGCACAGCATGTCAGCACTCCCAAAAGCGGAGCCACAGGTGAAAATAAAATGAAAAAGCAACTGCCCTGAGCCGGCGAGGTGCAGGCCTTTTTGAGCTGTGGTACCCGGATCTGGCCACTGCGGAGGCGCAGAGGGAATGTTCCAACCAGGGAATTGGGACCACCAAGCCGTGGATGCATGCACAAATAAAGTCAGTCGCCCAGTAGAGAAGAATGGGAAGACGAAATTTATATATGGAGGCCGAAGCCTTCTCTGTGCGTAAAAGTGTCGAAGCAGGAGCTATGGTGCGCTCCTCTCCTGGATAAGTTGTTGCGGGAAGCGCTCTGCCTTCACCACAGACAGATCCGTCTTTGACACATAGGCGCGGCCGTAGTTTGGCCTCAAGGTACAGCTCGTTATGCACACAAGCAGGGTACAGCCGTGGCGCAGCGGTGGGTAGATATAAATATATATATATGTTTATGGGTATACCACAAAACCGCTGCTATTTGTTGATTACCAACCGCGGTAAGAAAAAATCCAAACCGGCACAGCTCTAGCCGATTCACACCTCTTTTCAAGGCACTTTACAAAAAAAGAGTAAAGAAAAGGTAATTTCAATTCAATCATACATACATTACAATTGATCGTACAGTGCATTAAGTTCAGTTCATTTTTCCGATTAGCTTAAAAGGTTTTCTATCTAATAAATCTATGAAAAACGCGCCGCATGCCAAAGTTTGACGCTTGAACATGCGCACCTTGACGCGCATCCAATTTACTTTATATAATTTTGACGCGCATCCAATTTACTTTGGACGCGCGTCAAAATTATATAAAGTAAATTGTATATTTTGACTGATTTTGACGCGCATCAAGCCAGAAATATACAACTTGTGGGAGGAAGTAGTGCCAGACGGTATCTTTGCAAGTTGGCAGCAGTCGATATAGCCTTTGAAGAGAGAGTCTCCCTTCTCTATTTACTGTACATCAGCGGGAAAATAACTGTAAAATTGCGGGACAGAAGGCGGGCTTGCTCGCTTCTGCACGGGTTCGCAGGGTCAGTCAAAAGTGAAATGAACTTACCAGGTTGCCCTCTCTCCTCCTTTTTATTCTCTCTCTCTGTAGAGAAAGCAGCTGGTGTCTTATAGCTCGGGGTGATTAGCCACAGCCGTAATCAGTTTTTCCTCCATGTTTTATGAATGAATTTTGCCCGACCTGACCCTGTGAACTGGGTCACAGCATCACTCGACACCACGCCATCAGGCTCCTGATTGGTTGATGTGGTGCGAATTGACGCCGAAGTTCAGATTTTTCAACTTCAGCGGCAGACGCAAAAAGGCGCGTCACGCGCAAATGCACAAAATGCACCACATAAAGCGTGTCAAACGCTTTATTTGCGCGAATCCGATGCGTTTCAGAAATGCGTTTTCGCGACACAGAAACTCTGACATGCGTCAGTGCGCTTCTGCATTGACTTTACATTTAAACCTGACGCCCCTGGCGCTTCAAACGGGTTCAGTTTGAACGCACCGTAAGAAAACACAGCAGATTGCATCGAGTCATTAACTTGTCGAGTCATTAAGCTCCTGGACCAACATATAGCAACAGTAGACAGTCCCCTGCATTCTGTCGTTGACTTCACAGCAATCCCTAATACTGAGCATGCATGTAGGGACAGTGGACAGAAAAAACTGCCCTTTAATAGGAAGAAGCCTCCAGCAGAACCAGAGCGGTCAGTACGAGCGGTCATCTGCTACGACCGACTGGGGGTTTGAGAAGACGGAGCAGAGACACAAAAAAGAAACAGAAGAACTGATGTAGGAGTACTTTCTATGTTAAAGAAAGAAAAAAAAATTATATGAGGGGAAGCTGTGGAATTTTGTAGTAGTCCATTGGTCTTGCACCATGCACACCTGACAGAAAAACAGCACCACAGCATAATGGTGGTACCATTGTGCTTCACAGTGCCGAAATCAAACTTTCACCTCCAGCGAAAAAATATGTAAGAATAACCCATGAATCACCAAAGCTCAAACCTAAACTTGAAGATACTAAAAATCTAGTTTCACTGTCTACAGTGATGCTATTTTGACATCAACATTGGCCAAGAGGGTGCAGACCAACAAACAAAGAAGCACCTTCTCTTAAATCTTGAAGCATGACTGAAATTTGCTGCTACCCAAAATTATTTTCTGGGGAAAGAAAGGGTTTATGGTCGGATGAGAAAAAGATTGAGCTATTTGGCTACAGGGACAAGACGAACGCATAAAGGTGTCAAGGTGAGGCTTTCAAACCTGTACCAGCTGTCAAGCATTGTGGTGGCGCCCTCATACTGAGACTGTTTTGCTGCCAGTGATACAGGTCCATCGCACAACGTGGAAGGACTACTACCAAATTCTTCAGCTTTGCCTCAAACAACAGCTGGGAGGTAGAAATATAGAGACATTAGAGTGCTCACACAGGGCAATGATCTCAAACACCTAAAAACTGGTTTTAGATTCCAGGACACAAAATTAAACTTCTGGAATACCAGTAGACATCAACCGTATTAAAAATGTTTGGGCCACAATCGAAAGCCAGGTGTGTGGAAGGAAATCAAAGAATTAAATTAAAGTCTACTTTTGCCGTCAAATAGAGTAGTCAAATATTCGGTCACACTTAGGCAAGAAGCTTGCTGATGGCTACAAAACGCATGTTGCTAAGGGGGGAACTCACAAAGAGATGATTAACCAAATATTAGTGGGGGTGTTTTTGTATATTGGTGCCTATGGGTATAGGCTATGCATCAAATTCTTGATCAAATAAAACCCATTGTTGTGTCATCAGTCCCCTTTGAATAAAATAAATAGAAAAGAAAATATTTAAAAAGTTTAAATGTAGAACACAAAATTAATGATAATGTAAAACAAAAGCAAGAATATATATTTTTTAAACAAGGATCCAATTGATCTACATGTTGCTAAAATCTAACAATATTTTAGGTCACCTTCTTTAAAAAATGTGGCATAAAGTTCATAAACATTCAGGAGGTATAGCAGCCAGCTTTCCCCATTTTCTTAATCATTCTGTTGTTTCCTGCATTGCCTCAGCAGTCATGCAGTGGCTTCAGCCTGGACGTGGTATTATTGAGCTCTGTGTTATTACCGCCTGCTCCATTAAAGTTGTTGTGAAAAGAAAATGTTTTCAAATCAAGTTGGATAGGGACGATGAATGAATCTCCAGGTTTTGAGAGCACCTCCCACACATAGCCAGCTGTCTCTGGGGCTGTCAGGAGGAGAGGTGGCAGACGCAGAGGGGGACCGGGGAGAGGAGGGGGGCAAAAAAAAAAAAATCACTTATCCGTGGTCTTAGCCACTGGGTCTGTAGGGTTAATCCGTATGCAGGCCCATCAGTTGTGCTTTTACCGAGTGACGTCACAGCTCAGGGATTGGCTGCTGTGGAAGCGACAAGCGACGGAAGGGTTGGACGGGACAGGGGGGGTCGGCCAGGACAGGGCAGCATCTGCTTAATTCCCTTATGTAAAGAATAATACTTTTGGTTTTTGGTTGTTTCTCTGTCACAAAGGAGGAGGGGGGGTTCCCAAAGATAAAAACAGAGATTGTTGGAATGCTATATCCTACACCGGACGATGAAAGAAAAAAAACATTTGTTTATGACCACATGAATCTGAGCATGCCCACTGTGCTGGGAGACCCTGAATTAGAGCGAGTTCTGAGGAGTGCACGCTTGGCTTGCAGTTTTGCGTGTAACCGTTTACACAGATAGCAAATGCCATCTAAAAAGGGAAGGCAAGTTACCCAGAGCCAGCATGATCTTAATTAGCAGAGCTAATCTGAGGTTCAAACCCTCTTTAACAGGCCGAGAATAGCTCAGCAGTGTGCCTGGCATACACGTGGTGGAAGTGACCCCTGATCTCACAGTTTTAGCCACATGGAAGGGAAATATGGATGCATGAACATAAATTGTGAAAGGAGAAGTTTGTGCTTTTAGTTCTTCATGCATCACAGTGCTTCCAGATCATCCTGTACAGCTCAACAGATGACATGGGTCTTTACTCACCAGTTGACCAGCATAGCAGCGTTGTTCTCCGCTATAAAGGGTAGTTCCCCACAGACACTCCAAAACCCAAACAATAAAATCCACCACAACCGCATTTTCTTTTTACATCTGGGAGATTTCCATACACTTTCAGTCCCAGAAGGCAGTCAGATCAGAGCAGAGTACCCCACGCTGTGCCCCCACAGAGCAGGGCTGCAGGCTAACAGTCCACAAAGTAAAGGCAACAAAGGTGCTTCTTTCACTGAAGACATGATGCCGCTTGTTGCATCGCTCGGACCATCCAAACTTTGCTCCCGTCCCTCTTTCTCAGGCCCCCTCCGCTTCAGTCATTTGTGCACCTGAAAGCAATCAGTGCCTAGCCAGGTCCAATTCAACGTTCTCACTCAGGCAAGGCGAGGATGAACGTCCCCAATCAAGAGTGGCCTGGCTTGACGGAATGGGATGGACTCTGTTACACACACACAAACACACACGCTGCTTGCACATAGAAAGAGAGAGAGACTGAGTGAGATATACAGGATGCAGATTGTGACAAGGGATTAGTGAGACAGAAAAATCCGATTTTGCCAGGAGAAAGCAGCAGTCATCTGTGGATTTTCTATAGTTTATCAGACTCCGCAGCTCGACAGGATTTCGCAAAACAAGGAAATGATTCAAATGCAATCTTCAGTTGATTAACAGGACACAATGAATTTCACAACAACCTACTTTTTTCTGTAGAAAAAAATATCACTCATTTGAAGGAGAACTCTGGTCAATGTCAGAAAATATGAAACAAAATAGATATTTCGTGGCAGTAAGTGCAGCCAGCATTACGATTTAATAAAGAAAAGATAGATAAGGCGCTCTTATCTTTGTCACACATGGAGAACTGAAAAATGTTCAGAAAGCACCACAAGTTGTGTCATAAATGGGATCACCAGTATCATAAGTACTAGTGCTGCTAAGAACTGTGCGTTTATGAAGAAATTAGTTTTTTACATAAGACCAAATGGAAAATAGGCATGGGCAAGATGTCAGTTCAATTTAATTCACTTTACAAATAAACTACAATTCACAACAAATGTCGCCTTAAAGCACTTTACAAGAAAAAGTCAATTCAATCAAATCAAATCCTACAGATTAAGAATCAATTACATATATTCTAGTTTAATCCTGGTTATCAAAACAATGTAGTCAAATTCAAATTCATGAGTGAACAAGCAACTTGAAAAGTGACTTGTGACTTGCAGTAATTGCACGTCACAGATGTTGCAGCAATCCCTCAAACTAAGAATGCATGTAGCTACAGTGGAAAGGAAAACTCCCCTTTAACAGTAAGAAACCTCCAGCAGAACCAGACTCAAATTGAGCAGCCATCTGCTGGGGCTTAGAGAATGGAGAGCATACACACACACACACACGCACGAAATAGAAACACTAAAACACAGATCCAGGGGTACTTTCCATGTTTAAGAAAAAGTAATGAGTTAATGGCAGTAACAGCCCTTTAGTGGATTCATCTAATAGAGAACCATAGCTAAGCAGATAACCTATGAGCCACAGTTAAAGACTTGTTTAACATTTTGTGCAGTGATATTGTAATTTTTTGTCCGTTATTAGAATGATGAATTATTGTGCCAACAATAAATGATAACTGATAACGCTTACAATTATTACAATTTTACTGCTGGTTGGCCAATGAGCTCCTCATTAATTATTATTTTATTTGAAAATACGAAGGAATTCAGTTATTGTGTACTAATAAAACCCAAATTTTAAATGTAAAATGCTTTGACTGCAGTGACATGCAGTCACAGCCAAAAAAATACGAGGATTAAAAAAATTCCTTTTATCAACACTTTTATTGTTATCGCAATAACTATCACAAAATATCGTGATTAAAAAAGAGGAAATCATAGGCATGGCAAATGTGTACATTTGTCAAAGGATAGTAAATACCAATCTTAGTCGTGTTTATTTCTACTGGAAGTTGCTAAAAGTATTTGTGGTTTTATGTGAGGGAGGAAATCTGCCAATTTTTTTTTTTCAAAATCCCTTTTTAATCTGGGCTTCATTTGAATGAAAAAGCAGCTATAGTGCAGAGAGGATACACAGTGTGAGACTGTGAGTAAACTCTCAGTCACCAGAGTTCACCGGCGGGATGACCTAGAAAGAGAATGTTTAATAAGCAGGCCAAACGAAGGGAGGGCCGTACACCACACAGGTGGTTTTATGAGAGGAAGAACAAGAAATGTTATAAGTTCAGTATGATCTTCATAAAACAAACCACAGCAATTGATACTGTTTATTTTTGTCAACTATCAGGTTTAAGTTTAAAATATTAATATTGAAGTAATTTTGCAAAAGGACTGTGTAACATTTACCAGGCTTAACTACAACACCTCCTGTTACTACAGGAAACTATTAAAACTTACAATTATTTCCTGGACTGGAACGTTGCCCAGGTCCACCAGTTGTTCTGTTTTATCTCTTTCACAAAGCAGAAACACATTTTTGGTGAGCCAGCCAGTGAGATCTGTGAGGAATTTAAAATTTGATCGTAGTAAATGTTTTAAAAACCTGTTCTGGCATCTGTGGTTTTCCCACTTTACAATTAAACATTGAGAGTGGAGGTAAAAAAAAATTACATCTCTGTTATCATTTTGGAAAGATCTGAAATGCTAACTTCCTTTCTGTCTGACCTACAGTAAACAGCATAAGCTAGCTCATTGCAAAATGAAAATCTCTTTTTTTTGTCTCCAGGTGAGTACACAGTGATGATGGCTCACTTTTACCTGAAGAGGAAGATAGGCTACTTTGTCATCCAGACCTACATGCCATGCTTCATGACTGTGATCCTATCCCAAGTTTCCTTTTGGCTCAATCGAGAGTCTGTGCCAGCAAGAACCGTCTTTGGTGAGTCTGGAAGATTTCAACAGGCGCAGCAACATCAAATCCTGTAGGAGTATTCTCACAGTTTCAGAGAGATGTTTATCCATCATTTCTATTATCAGAGGCTGAATATTTCTCAGTGCTTGATCTGTTTATAATACTCTACTACACAGCCTGCTTTTTTCATGACTTAATCTGCTCTAATAGAAACAGAATTGCAAGTCTGATTACTAAGACTGACCCAGTTTTTTTTCTCACCGCCAGGTGTGACCACAGTCCTCACCATGACCACTCTAAGCATCAGTGCTCGAAACTCCCTCCCTAAAGTGGCGTATGCCACTGCCATGGACTGGTTCATTGCAGTGTGCTATGCCTTTGTCTTCTCAGCCCTCATTGAATTTGCCACAGTGAATTATTTTACCAAAAGGAGCTGGGCTTGGGATGGGAAAAAAGCAATGGAGGCTCAACAGCCCAAGGTATGTACCCATGGGTGTAGTTTTGAGTTATGAAGATAAAGATGTCGAAGCTGATCATTTGAAAGGTTGCTGAACTTTTAGAAATCGACTAGCATCAAAACTCATCAGGAGAAACATTTGTGCAAAATACTTGAAAATGCGGCATTTATTTTTGGTGATTTTTAGTCCAAACCAGATTCAAATATCTTGTTCTTGCGATACAAGGTCACTGAAATAAAAACTAGCACAGCTAATTGCCTTCAGAAATGACTGAATTTTTGAATCACAATGCAGTCAGATTTTTATGTGACTTAATGTGGTGGACCAACACAGTGTTGTCCTTATTTGTGAAGTGGAAGGGGAAAAAGAAAAAATATTCCACTTAAAATGGCGTGTGTTTGTACTCAGCCCCCTGAGTCTGTACTTTGTACAAACATCTTTTGCTGTAATTGCAGCTGGAAATCCTTTGGAGTATATTTCTACCAGCTTTGCACATCTAGGGACTGAAATTTTTGCCCATTCTTCTTTGCAAAATAGCTCATGCTCAGTCAGATGGCATGGAGAGCATCATCTTAAAGGAATTTTCAACTCATGACACAAATTATCAATTGGCTTTAGTTTGTTTAATGGTTTGCACATTTTCTTTAAAAAAAACCCCAACTGTTTATTTCTTCTCCTCTGCAGAAAAAAGACCCTTTGGCTCTGTCAATGAAGCCCAACAACACCTGCTCTGCTGGTGTGAATTACACAGCCAACCTCACGAAGGACGCATCCATTTCCACCATTTCAAACAGCACAAGTATTCAGCTCAAACCATCTGAAAGCAAGGCCCCAGACCCCAAAAAGACTTACAACAGTGTGAGCAAGATCGACAAGATGTCCAGGATTGTGTTCCCCGTGCTTTTTGGGACCTTCAACCTGGTGTACTGGGCTACGTACCTCAACAGGGAGCCGGTAATTAAAGGAGCTGAGTGAGTTCTAGACTGAGGGCCAGTGATGACGAGAACTTAATCAAAAATGATAATGCCAAGCACTTTGTCCTTGTATCATAATTTTGTTCTTTTAAGATATTTACAAATTATTGCATGTGTGTTGCTTCGGTGCTGCCATGTTTGCCTTGAGTTAGTATCTGTATGTTTACCTACCTAAAAGATTAAGTCATTATAACTCACTCAAAACTTGGTTACACAGATTTTTTTTTTTTTAGCATTTGGCATTTCTATTGTTATTTAGTTTTTAGTTAGAAATGGAAAAGCAAGGCCAAATGCTATGCAAAGTAAAATTTGTACTGTATCATTCAAAACCGCCTTTTATCTTTGTAAGTCTTTGTACAGTATATATTAACCTTGAGGTCCGCGAATGTGAAATGGACCAAGGCAAATGTAACTTTGCTGTCTTGTTAAAAGCAGCCAAACAGCCATGCTAAATGTGTTGCCTTCAGAGTGTGATAACTCATTATGAATGCACTGAACTCTGCACTTCTTCAACAATTTTACTCTGAAACCTGGTTCGGAACGTTAATTTATTGGACTCTATTCCCCGCCCCCCCTTTTTTACTTTTCGATTGATGGAGGCTTGTTCTCAACTGAGTCTAGTCAATCCGAGGTTATGTTAAAGTAGAGGTGGAACCGGGAAATATGAAAAGCTAAAGTGGTATGTTTCTAAATTATGAGGTTAAAAACTGTGTATATAGGTAAGTATGGCAGTGGTTTAAGACAGTTGTATATTTGCGCTGCTGATAGAATAGCACCACTAAGCCAGTAAAGTTCGCACTTATATCGATGTAATGCTTATACAACAGCATTGTTAGTTGCTAGTTTAGTGCTTAAAAGAAAAAGAGCCAAGTAGTTTAAGCCTTAGCAGTGTATATGCTTAGAAAAAATTCAGTTTTTGATAGATAGATATAAGCTTGTTTTTTTGAGCTTTTATAAAAGTTAGCATTATTGATGATTAGCCTTGAGAAAAATCCATGTTTTGGCATAAAAATAAGAGGGATGTGTGCTGGCTAGGTTAATTGGAAGATTGAAAAAGTCATGACCACACCAATTAACATTACCATTGATGAAAAAGAAATATTTAACAATAGCCTATTAATAAAAAGCTGCAACCTGATGGCTTTAGCTTTGTTTAGTTTAGCTTATTTTAGCCCTATTTAGCAAAAAGACTAGTGACTGGGACAACAACCACCCTGCTGTTACTTAATTTTATTCCATTTATCATTATTCTCATCATGTATCATGTTTTTATTGAAGTTACTTGAAGTGACCCACAAATACGAACTGTTAGAATGTAACCAATTAGTATATAGAATCTAAAGTCAGTTGCTATCAAGCTAACAGTTTGTGTGGAATTAAAACTTTAGCTCAGTATGTGTTCAAGTTGAAATCATCCATCCTTGCTCACACTCTATTTAGTCTTGACCCCTTGTCCAAAGTTGGGCCTCAAGAGCCGGTGTCCTTTGTGTTTTATGTCACCCTGTGTCAAAACATGATTAGTTCATTAACAGGCCTCTGGCTTAAATACATGTTGAGGAGGTAATTTAGTCATTTAAATCAGCTGTGTTGGATCAAGGACACATCCAAAATCTGTAAGACACTAGCCCTTGAGGACTGGAGTTGGACAGCCCTGCCTTACACTGTATTCCCTAAAGTATTGAGACACGTTCATTTAAACACACATGAACTTTAATGGCCTTCTGTTCTTAACGTACAAAAAGTTTTGATAAGTTTTCCTACCTTTTGGATCTATAACTGTTTAAACTCCTATAAGAAGGTTGTTCACTAGGCAAAACAGTGAGTTTAAACAATCTGCAACCATTTGTGAGGTCAGAGACTGATGTTGGACAATGTGACCTAGCTCGCAGTCTCTGCTTATATTCATCCCAAAGGTGTTCTATTGAGTCGGGGTCAGGACTCAATCTGTCCCCACATGTTTGGGATTATGATATTGTTAAAACAATTGTGTCCTCCATCCTTTAGATGTTCTTTAATCGAACTAAGGAGCAGAGCCTAATCTCTGAAAAACAACCCTACACTCTAATCCTCCCCCAGCTAAACTTTACATTTGGCACAAAACAGCTTGGCAAGTGCAGTTCAGGTGGACACCACCAATCGCAGTGTTGTTCTTCAAGCTGCCAGACAAAGTAGCATTGTTCTTCATTGCAGAGAACACATCTCCACTACCTTGGAGTCCATTGTTGGCAAGCTTTACTACACTGCATCCAGCATTTTGCTTTACTCATGGTGATGTAGGCTTTGGATGCAGCTGCTTGGCCATGGAAACCCATTCCATGAAGCTGACTACATACTGTTCTTGAGCCGTCATGAAAGTCACAAGAAGTGTGGAGGTCTGTAGCTGTTGACGCTGCAGAAAGAGGGCAACCTCTTTAGATTGTGCACTTCAGCATAACTTGGCACTTCTACGTTAATTTGGCATGGCTTCCATTTGTTGCTCTGTTGCTGTTCTTTCTGAATTGCTTTCACTTTATTGTTATACAACCAAGAGCAGACGATAAAAGACACAGGCCCTGATTTATCAAAGGTTTGCACTTGTTAAAACGCGCACAAACCTCACAGCAGGCACAACATTATGCAGCAGGTGATTTACTAAGCTGATGCAGGGAGGACTGCGCCTGTTAACCTTTAGCACTTTTGCCCTGGATGAATACTTAATATGAACGTTTTTGTCAGAAGGCTCAAATACTGGAAAAAAACATGCAAATAAGTAGGCACTCCGCACGCAGTGTGATTTATAAAACATGAAACTGTTTGTACCAGCTTATTTTGGGCCTATTTTTACTGCCTCTGAAAGGCATGTCTTAACTTTGCACCACCACGATTCAACATAAATTTATTACTGACGAGAGAAAAATATAATTTACACATATTCTAACCTAATAGTAATTAACACTCTAATGCCCATAAACCTGACAGATATGTTGATTGTTTTCTTTTTTTCCCCCAAAGACGCATCATAACTCACTGCACACTCAACGCATCTGCACCTGCTGTCTCTGGAATACGGAACCTGCACGGAGCAGAGCGCGGCACATGTGCACCGTCCGCATTGAGTTTATTAATGTCAAGCAAAACACAACATTCACAGACATTCTAGCCTAATAGTAATTAACTCTCTAACAGCCATCGACTTAACAGGTATTTCTTTTTCCCCTTTATTTGCCAAAGACGCATCATGAATTCACTGGGCCTATTCCTCCTCTCTCTGGCTGTGGAACAGTGCATGGGGCAGAAAGCCTGTCACACACAGCAGTGGACGCAAAGTCCTCATTTGTATACTGCTCTTTGCGCCTGTTATGATTTGCGCACACAATCTTAGTAGATCACCCGCAAACCAGGAACATGCCTCTTGCATAATTTATTTGCGGCGCACACAGTTTTGCGGCCTTTATTTGTAATATTGATAAATCAGGCCCTTAGTAAAGAGGAAATTTTAGGAATGAACTTATTGCACATGTGACATCCTATTACAGTACCAGTACCTAAGTACAGTAAGCAGTCTGCTTGCCTAGATGCTTGGTGGTATGATGGACGTTGCAGTGTAAATGATTGGCATGTCTGTGCTCAGTGGTTGAAGGGTTGTCTCAATACTTCTGGCAATATAGTAAATTTCAAATTTTAAACACAATATAAAACTAAGGGTCAGAGTTTACCTGTTAATTTTGTAAATTTATTTTCATATTTGTGTATTTTTAGACATTTTAGAAATATAGCCAATCTTTCTTTTTTTCTGTTTTTAAGATTTTATTCTAAACTAAGCTTATCCATTCCATATCTGCTGCAGAGATATGAGTGGCCATGATGTTTCCATTCAGTCCATTTAAAAAAGACTATATTCATTGTAACTATATGGGGTTTTTTTCTAAAAAGGGCAATTAATTCAATAGAACAATGGAATGTAATGGTCTTTTTGCCCATAGCTCACAAAGTACATTTTTTGCAAAGTTTGTTCTAACTTTATTAGGTAACTTAATGCCTGTTTTAGCAATTATTTTTCAACTATTGTATTATTCCATTTAAGTAAACAGAAATGCTGTGTGTGCTTTAAAAGCTAATACCTAAAGCAATAAATAATGCTCATGTAAATGCTAATTCTTTGTTCATGCTAAAAATGTCAATGTTTAACTTATGTTTAATTAGCTTTTCTTAAATTTGTCAGTCATCTTTTTTTAATAAATGCATTGCTTTAGTTTTTTTTATCCCATCTTTTCAACTGTTGGAAACACTTCACAAATCTCAAGGCCAGTGCTAATATCAAATAACGTGCACCTTGTTCTGTACCTGATTCCAATAAAGCTTCACTTGCACCGTCCTGCTTTTAGTGGTCAGTGATAATAAAGTGCTTGAGAGACAATAATGTTGCAGCAGACATTTCTATTTTCAATCAAAGCTACTATCTGATGTTTCATTAATTCTGGATTACTTCCCATTGAAAGGAAGTGGCATATAAACAGCTATATAATATTATCAGAGTTCTGGCTGGGTGTAGGAGTAGCCTCTCTTGATCTCCCCTGATCTTGCCCAATTTTCTTTTCTGAGCACTTTACTGTTTTTTCTTAGTTACTTTATATACCCAGCCTCTGGAGTCACTGATTAGACCTGATTTCATTTTGATTTTCTGTCTTTTTGGATTACTTTTTGAAAGACTGTGGGATAACAAAATGCCGTTTTGCTCAGCTGAGGACTTTGACAAACTGCTCCAGACAACTGCAGAGGAAACGCTGGGCAGTTTTGTCCTGTGGTTGTGGTGACGGGGTAAGCCGTATTGCATCATTTCCTGTTGTCACTGCTGTGGTCCGTGGAGCTGTTTTGGTGTTCAAACGCTCTTGAATTGATCTTATTTTCTCTGTGCTGAGGCTTTTCTAAGTTATTTTAACACACAATCACACTAAAACACACATTTTGTGGTGGTGTACTTTACGTTTTGGGAACTCCTTGTGTTTCACACAGTTTTTCTTTGGGTGGAAGGTCTCGCTAGCTCAGTTAGCTTAGCTTCATTGCGGCTATGGCTACTCTTCTCTCTCCTGTCTCTAACTCTTCTCTTCTCTCTTGCTCTCTCTGTCAGATGTTTAGTTACTTCCCTGCCTCCTTTAGTGATAATGGTAACTGTAATAAATGTAATATTTTTGTAGCTTTGGAGGCGAGGGTATCAGAATTAGAAGCACGGCTCCGCGCTGTTGAAAAACAAGCAGATAGCCGAAGCCCATTAGCCAGCGTGGAGCCAACAAGGATAGAACCCCCTAGCTGTCCTCCGGTAGAGCCCGCGCAGCCGGGACCTCTAGGCGGCTGGGTGACTGTACGTAGGAAGCATAGTTCTAGGACCCAGCCCCCGGGCCACCACCAACCGGTCCGCGTTTCTAACAGATTTTCCCCGCTCAGCGACACACCCGCTGAGAAGCCGGCCCTGGTAATTGGCAGCTCCATAGTCAGAAACGTGGCATTAGAGACACCATTGACCATAGTCAAATGTTTGCCAGGGGCCAGAACGGGCGACATCAAATCCAACCTGAAACTGCTGGCTAAAGATAAGCGTAAATACAGTAAGATTGTTATTCACGCTGGCGGTAATGACACCCGGTTACGCCAATCGGAGGTCACTAAAATTAGTGTTGCTTAGGTGTGTAAGTTTGCTAAAACAATGTCAGACTCGGTAATCTTTTCTGGTCCCCTGCCTGATCGGACCAGTGACGACATGTTTAGCCGCATGCTGTCATTCCATCAATGGTTGTCTAGGTGGTGTCCTGCAAACGATGTGGGCTACATTGATAACTGGAGAACTTTTTGGGGAAAACCTGGTCTGATCCGGAGAGACGGCATCCATCCCACTTTGGATGGAGCAGCTCTTCTTTCTAGGAATATGGCCGAATTTATTAATCCTCCAAAACACTGACAACCCAGGGTCCAGACCAGGAAGCAGAGTCGTAGTTTAACCCACCTCTCTGCTGCTTCTGTACTGTTACCCACCCATTACCCTATAGAAACAGTGTCTTGCCCACGGCCAAAATTAAATGGATTAAAAGTTAAGCCAACAAAAGCAAATTATGGAAATCTCATAAAAATAAATACAACTTTGACTGAAAATAAATCTATTAAATGTGGTTTATTAAACATAAGATCTCTCTCCTCAAAGACTTTGTTAGTAAATGACTTGATTTGTCATAATCACATTGATTTCCTTTGTCTCACAGAAACCTGGTTGCAGCAGGAGGATTATGTCAGTATAAATGAGTCAACTCCTTCCAGTCATTTAAATTTTCACATTCCTAGAAATACTGGGCGAGGAGGAGGAGTTGCAGCCATTTTCCGTTCTGATTTACTAATTAGTCCCAGACCAATTGATAGCTACAGTTCTTTTGAGCATCTAACCCTTAATTTTCCTCATCCAAGTTGCAAAACATTAAGACCATTTTTGTTTGTGGTTTTGTATCGTCCACCAGGCCCTTACTCTCAATTCTTGGATCAGATCTCACATTTTTTATCTGATATAGTATTAAATACTGATAGGGTTATTATAGTGGGGGACTTCAATATTCATGTGGATACTGAAAGTGATAGCCTAAATGCAGCCTTTAATGCTATTTTAGACTCAATTGGCTTTACTCAAAAAGTACAGGGATCGACCCACTCAGGTAAACACACTTTGGACCTTGTACTGACATACGGTATTGAGTGTGAGCAAATAACAGTCCACCCACATAACCCGGTCCTGTCTGACCACTTCTTGATAACCTTTGAATTTACTTTAACTGACCATCTTAAATCTGAAAGAAAATTTCATTATAGTAGAACTTTATCAGACAATGCTGTAACAATTTTTAAAGAATCTGTACCATTCTTACTTTCCTCAGTGTCTCAGAGTAACACAGTGGATGGCAGCAATTCTATCTCTAACCCTTCAGAAATTGATGGTCTGGTTCACAGCGTTACGTCCTCATTGCGTTTGGCATTAGATAGTGTAGCCCCATTAAAAAAGAAAGTGGCTAGCCATAGGAGGCTGACTCCTTGGTTTAACGCAGAGTTGCGTACTTTAAAGCAGAATACTAGGAAGTTGGAGAGAAAATGGCGCTTTACACATCTAGAGGATTCCTATTTAACCTGGAATAACAGTCTACTGCTGTATAAAAAGACCCTTCGACAAGCTAGAACAGCATATTTTTCATCATTAATAGAGGCGAATAAAAACAATCCTAGGTTTCTTTTTAGTACAGTTGCCAAACTTACACAGAGTCATAGCTCTGTTGAGCAAACTATTCCCCCGGCTCTTAGCAGTGATGATTTTATGAGATTCTTCATAAATAAAATAAATTTTATTAAAAATAAAATCATTGGCTGCCTCCCAAACATGATTACTTCTTCCTCAGTAAATGAGGCAGTATCAGAAAGAACTGTAGAACCTCAGTATTGCTTAGGCTGTTTTGATTCAGTCGAGCTTTCAGAATTATCAAAAATATTAGCCTCATCTAAATCTTCAACTTGTATTTTGGACCCAATCTCAACCAAATTATTTAAAGAAGTGTTCCATTTGGTTCCTGGCCCCATTTTGGATATGATGAATCTATCCTTAGTAAACGGATACGTACCACAGGAATTTAAAATAGCTGTAATTAAACCTTTACTCAAGAAACCTTCCCTTGATCAAGATGACTTAGTGAATTACAGACCTATATCTAACCTTCCTTTCTTATCCAAAGTCCTTGAGAAAATTGTTGCTAATCAAGTCTGTGAACATCTAAACAGTAACGAGCTGTTTGAAGAGTTTCAGTCAGGTTTTAGAGCTCATCATAGCACTGAAACAGCACTGGTGAAGGTTACTAATGATATTCTCATGGCCTCAGATAATGGACTGGTGTCTGTTCTGGTTTTGTTAGATCTCAGTGCTGCTTTTGACACAGTCGATCATAATATTCTCTTAGAAAGGCTTGAACATGTTGCAGGGATCAAAGGAACAGCACTAGGCTGGTTTAAATCATATTTGTCTGATAGATTCCAGTTTGTTCATCTAAATGATAAATCATCTTCACTCTCAAGGGTTACTTGTGGAGTTCCACAGGGTTCTGTCCTTGGACCAATTCTTTTCACCATATATATGCTTCCAATTGGTAGAATCATTAGACAGCATGGGATAAATTTCCACAGCTATGCCGATGATACACAACTATATTTATCCATAAATCCTGATGAACCCAGTCAGTTAGGTAGATTACAGGCATGTCTGGAAGACATAAAAGCATGGATGACCCTAAACTTTTTGCTTTTAAATTCTGACAAGACAGAAGTTGCTGTCTTTGGACCAGAAGTTCTTAAACAGAAACTGATTAGTCAATCACTTCATCTGGATGGCATTAAATTGTCCCCCAGTAATAACGTAAAGAACCTCGGCGTTATTTTTGACCAAGACTTGACATTTAAATCCCATATTAAACAGGTTTCTAGGATTTCCTTCTTTCACCTCAGGAATATTGCTAAAATTAGAAACATCCTGTCCAGGAGTGATGCTGAGAAACTAGTCCATGCATTTGTTACCTCAAGGCTGGACTACTGTAATTCTTTACTATCAGGAAGTCCACAAAATGCCATTAAAAGCCTTCAGTTGATCCAAAATGCGGCAGCAAGAGTTCTGATGAATATTAAAAAGAGAGATCACATTTCTCCTGTTTTAGCTTCCCTTCATTGGCTCCCTGTTAAATCCAGAATAGAATTTAAGATCCTTCTTCTTACATACAAAGCCCTTAATAATCAAGCTCCATCATACATCAGAGATCTAATTGTTCCATATGTTCCTAAAAGAGCACTTCGCTCTCAGACTGCAGGTTTACTTGTAGTTCCTAGGATCTCTAAAAGTAGAATGGGAGGCAGATCTTTTAGTTATCAGGCTCCTCTCCTGTGGAGCCAGCTCCCAGCTTTAGTCCGTGAGGCAGACACTCTGTTTACTTTTAAGGCCAGGCTTAAAACTTTCCTTTTTGATAAAGCTTATAGTTAGAGTGGCTTAGGTCATCCTGAGCTATCTCTGTAGTTATGCTGCTATAGGCTTAGACTGCTGGAGGACAGACTTACCAATTTTCTTCACTCTGCTACTTCCTTTTCTCCTACGACTCTCCAGTTGTATTACAGTACATTCTGTTATTTCGACTGTTAACTTTGTTTTCTCTCAGTGTTTTTCTCCCCATCGAAGATACACCTGGTCTGGTATCCTGCTTGGCTGCAATGCCCTGTTGGACGGGGGTCATCGACTGGGATGATCCTCTCAGTAACTGAAGATCCACTGTGTCCTGTTATCAACTTTTTACTTTCTGTAACATAGAAAGTTCTCTTATATCGGATCTTCTGTTCCTTCTATGTTCTGCTCTGTCTTCTCAAACCCCCAGACGGTCGTGGCAGATGGCCGCTCCTACTGAGCCTGGTTCTGTTGGAGGTTTCTTCCTGTTAAAGGGGAGTTTTTCCTCTCCACTGTCGCTACATGCTTGCTCAGTATGAGGGATTGCTGAAGGATTGCTGTGGTTGGAAATCTGCCCAACCTCACGCCAATGACTGACGCAATCTGCTGGGATTCCTTAAATAGGAAACTTTTTAACTGATTGGAATGTTTGTATAATTGTATTGAAATGACTTCTTGTTAAGTGCCTTGAGATGACATCTGTTGTGAATTGGCGCTATATAAATAAACTGAATTGAAACTGAATTGAACTGAAGCTATGGAGATGAAGTTTCATCATCTCGAAGTAAATGTAGAAGTAAACACTGGATCTGGAAATGAGACGGCTTTACCATGATTGCTAACAATGAGAATGAACCTGGCAGCACTGTTTCATTTGACCTTCGGTGCAACAGTCTTAAGCCAAAACACAACACTACTCCCTCAGCCAAAGCAAGGGGCTAAACTATAAGGTCACCACATTTGCAATGGGATAAAGAATGGCCCTTTCTACAGCACAGCAACACCTCTACCCCCTCTTGGAGGAAGAAAAAAACAGAAGAAATTCCAACCCAAAACAAAAGACAGTACTCCGTCTGGCAATATTACTATTGGAATCCTGCTTAAAAGCAGATTTGCAGTCCTCTGTTCCCCGAAGGATTACCCGGCCCTAAGGACCAGCCAAGGTCTCCGTGAGAAATCCAGCCCCATGAAGTGGACACACAAGAAAGTAGGAAATCTAGAACCAAATGTTCTAATTGTTGATGATGGTTCAATAAATGGCATGGAACCCTTCTGCAACAACACAACTGTAATTAATTGCTCCCAAAATACAGTAAGAGACATTTCAGAAAAAATCCTGACAATCATAATTCAACATCCGAAAAGGGAAAACCTCGCTTTCCACACAGGATCTACTGATGTAGCCAAAAAAACAGTCAGAGATTTTGAAAATTTATTTTTCTGATCTTCTACAAAGACTTGAGGGACATAACATACACATCTTTATCAGCAGACCATGCCCACAGGAAAATATGAAAGATTCAGCAGACTCCGTATGCTTCACAAATGACTTAAAAACAACTGTGCTGACAGTCCAATAAGATGTATCAATAACTTTAAAATATTCTGTGGTGCGAAACATATCTTTAGAGAGAATGTGCGCAATATGAACAAAGCCGTACTAAGACTCCTGAACTTTAACATGTTTTGCTATCACTATCAAAATGCCCTGGAGGTTCCAAAATATTTGATAAAGTACCAAAAGGTTGACCATGACGCACAGCCTACAGAGATTACCAGAGAACACGCGCTTTCTGCCTCCACACAGCCCGCTGAGATTACCAGAGAACAAGCATTTCCTGCCTCCCTCTCAGTACTGACAACAACATGCAGAGATGTAAAACAAGCAGAGATGACACCACCAGCACGAACAGCAATAAGCAGAGACATACAGCGTTAATCACAGCATAATCCAATGTTATCCTACTCTTCATCACCAAATGACTCTCCCTTTAAAACTTTCTCTGACAGATTGAATGCTCAAATTAGAATTGGAACCCAGCTAACACAGAGACTTTGACTACACCAAGCCTCTGGGACTACGACTAGATATATTTATCCTCTACCACAATTGGTAATAACAGACATCTGATATAAGAGGGAACTGGACATTGATTCTAGACGCACCTGGCCACACTGAAAGTAGTTTTCCGGTGCTTATAAGCAGGAGAAAGCATAAAATAAAACCAAATGCTATCATATTAAACCAAATCTCAAATTGATCACCTTTCAAAAGGTTCAGCTACCCACCACAAAACCCCTTAAATTAGCTTTATTAAACATTAGGTCTTGTCTGGGAAGTCGTTTCAAATTAATGACTTAATCACTGAGCGCAATCTACACGCTCTATTTCAATCGAAAACCTGGACGTAAATAATGAAACATCTACATTGATAGTGTCAACTCCTCCAAGTAAAAATTTTCTGAGTGAGAGCAGGACACAGACGAGGTGAAGGCATAGCTTCAATTTTTTATAACTCAATAAACTTTAAAACGTTATTCCTTGGCACATTTGGTTCTTTTGAGTATCTAGCTCTCCAGATAAAGGACCCTGACAGAGCTTTATGTCAAACTTTATATAAACCCCTAAAACTTAAAGCTACTTTCTTAAATGATTTGTATGTTCAATGACTTATGTCCGTAATATGTAGCGACTATGACCAATTAATTATTTTGGGGGATTTCAACATCCATACTGACAACCCCCAAGATAGACGAGCAAAAACATTAAGTGATGCTCTTTGTAAATTTGGCTGGACCATGCATGTCAAACAACCAATACGCAATCGAGAACACACTCTGGACTTAATCATCAGTAAAGGTTTAAATATCTCCAACATATCGGTAATTGATGTAATGGTATCTGATCTTTTCTGTACTATCTTTGAAAGCACCATCTCTGATAAACTATCTAGCCACAGTGAGACCACTATAAAAAATCCTTTTCTTGGTGACAGTTCAGTTGAAACCTTTTAATTGATTTAACCCCCTATCCCTGTAACTCAAACTCAGTAAACAAGCTGGTAGATAACCTTCTCCCTAAATTTTTTTACATACCATTGCTCCAACTAAAGTGAAAGTAATCTTGTGTAGAAATAAGTCTCCGTGGACTAGCAACCTACTGGTACATAGAACTCGACTCCAGGTTCACTGTGAGACCTACAAAGACAGACTGAACAGATATCACCTAACTTTGAAAGATTCAAGGCAAGGCAATTTTATTTGTATAGCACACTTTCAACAACAAGGAAATTCAATGTGCTTTACATGAATAGGAGATAAAGTAAAATCAGCAATAAAGCATAAAACACACACAGAGCATATGACCTGAAAAACATTACTCAAAAGCAGACATGAATTTAGGATATAGTAAAAACAGCAATATAGCATGAAGGACACACAAAACATATGATACATGAAAACTCTAAACAGATGGGTTTTTAGCCATGACTTAAAATAACTCAGTATTTCAGCAGCTTTGCAGTTGTATGGAGATTTGTTCCATATTAAGGGAGCATGGAAACTGAAAGCTGCTTCTCCAAGTTTAGTTCTAATTCTAGGGATGTTGATTAGACTGGAATTCGAGGACCTGAGTGGTCTGGGGGGTTGGTAAAGTGACAGTAGATCTTCAACAAACTTTGGCGGTAGGCCATTCACTGATTTATAAACTAGTAAAAGTATTTTGAAGTCTATTCTCTGAGCTACAGGGAGCCAGTGTAAGGACTTTAGAACTGGGGTGATGTGCTCTACTTTCCTGGTTCTAGGGAGGACACGACCAGCAGAGTTCTGGATCAGCTGCAGCTGACTTTTTAGGCAGACCTGTAACGATGCTGTTGCAGTAATCAATCCGACTAAAGATAAATGAATGGATGAGTTTTTTTAGGTCCCGTTGTGACATCAGCCCTTTATTCCTAGAAATGTTCCTCAGGTGATAGAAGGCTGACCTTGTTATTGTTTTTATGTGACCCTGGGGGTTCAGGTCTGAGTCCATTACTGCAGCTAGATTTTGGGCCTGATCAGTAGTTTCTAGCTTTATTAACTGAAGCAAGTTCTTCTGCTATTATATTCTCTGGAGCCATCCACACAAGATGGTTTCCATTAGCAAACTCCATTCCAGAGGTAAGAGGGCACCCATTGCAGTTTACTATAAAACCTACAATTAAATACAGCAAGGAAAACCCTGAAGCTGATCCTTTAACAATTTTTACTAGCTTTCATCCCCCTCTTCACCTGGTTCCTTCCTGTGACATCAGCAAACAGGAAGCCATACATACAGGAAGTGTGCCAGCACTTACTTCTTAAGCCTCTGGAAAACAGGCAGGTAAGGTAAGATTTTAAACAAAGTAAAAATGGACAAGACAGTTCAAACAATAAAATGTTAACAAAACTTGTTAGTGAATTTAAACCAATATGTTATATCCAATAATGTGTAAAGTGCGAAACACAAACAAACCCGGGATAGTTAATGTTTGCAGACTACAGAATCCAGATAATGTATGGCTAAATCTAAAAGAATGCTAACTGAAAGAATAAGAATAAGCTCTGGACAAATGGTGTTCTCACCCACTTTGTCACAACACCCATCCATTGATTTGCTCTATGCATTTACTTGGGGTTTGGATGGGTTCAAACTCACCTGGTGACATTGTTATGTAGAGCTACTGTAAGTATCATCTGCTTAGTTATGATGGCTAATCTTATTGGTTTTGATAATCTGGGCTAGTGGAAGCATGTCGATATTAAATAAGAGGGGCCCCAGGATGGAGCCCTGGGGCACTCCACATGTGACTTCTGTTCATTCTGATGAAAAGTTTCCTATTGAAACAAATAAGTCACTGTTCTTTAGGTAAGACTCCAACCAGCCAGGTACTGTACCAGATAGTCCAACACAGCTCTCCAGTCATTCCAATAGTTCAAGATACTATGCATACTAATGCAAGATAATTGTTCTTTTCTGAAATCATTAACAGAAACATTAATAATGCGCTGACTTGTTGAGAGACAAACTATTTCTCCTGTGACAGTAGCACCTGAACTAAATTCTACCAGGGCTTGTAATGAATTTGTCAGTTTTTATACTGAAAGGATTCTGACAATTAGAGGGTCAATCTGTACATCAGTACCAAACCCATTACCAATGTCATCCCCACTCAACACCTATGCAGAGAAAATGTCTGGATTACAAAACTAAACCAAAAAAGCCTGGATGAAATTATGACCCAATTAAGCTCCTCCTCTTGCAGGCTCGATATCTTACTCACAGATTTCCTTTGGAAAGTTTTTCCTGTCATTGGGCTGGATCTGATTCAAGTAGTTAACTCATCGCTGCTGTCAGGTCTCTTCCCCTAGGCTTTAAAAACAGCAGTTATCAAACCACTGCTAAAGAAGAACAACCTGGACAACACGTTAATGCAGAACTACAGGCCAATTTCTATGCAATATAATATCACATAGAAGACATTTTTGATTGCCTTGCTTAAATCAGCATCTTTAAAACCAAAGTTTTGTCTCACAGCAAAATGCCACAGATGCCACAAGCATTGAGGGAGCGTGCAATTGGCATCGAAATTATTGATCGTACAGAGCCCAAAATGATTGTACAAATACAATAATTATCGTACATCTGGCAACACTGAAACTGTGAGACAGTCTGAAGAGGTTGTGCTATACAGGCGCCAGCAGGGGGAGACATAATCCGTGGTGCAAGAGATAGAAGGAAAAGTTGCAGACAGAGTAAAGGCCAGGTGGAAACCCAAAGGGAATTAAAATAAACAACAATAAACAACCCTAACCCTAAATTCAAAATGTGGAGGATGTGGGGAAAATAAAGCATAAAGACATAAAAATGCCTAGCAAGGAACTCAACATCTAACAATTGCAAAAAAGTGCATCATTGGGAACAACAATGTCACAGCAAAAATAGTTAGAGAAGTGACCACTAACGCTACTTTACAGACACGTTATTTTCTGGGGGCTGTCACAAACACAAATGGAACTTAGAACAATGGTTTGTACAGTTTACAATTAAGGCAACACCTGCCAATGAACTGATGAACTGCAAAGAACTGAACATATTCTTCAACAGGTTCAGTTCAGGAACTAGCTCAGCATCCTCCTCTCCTGTTCCCAGCCAAATAGACATCCCACTCTCCTCTGATCAACAGCTTTCCTATTACACCTCAGATGTTTTATCCTTCACCTCAGCCATGGACTCTTCTAATTCCACAAGTCTGACTTCAACCAAGTCAGGAAATGCTGCTACCCCCTGTGCCTCCCTCTCCCACTTGTCTGTCTCAGGTGAAGAGGCAGCTGGAGAAACTGAACCGGAACAAGGCTGCAGGTCCAGATGTTGTCAGCCCCAGAGTCCTGAAGGCCTGTGCTGAGCAGCTCTGTGGGATTCTGCAGCACATCTTCAACCTTAGCCTAACTCAGGAGAAGGTTCCAGTGTTGTGGAAGACATCCTGCCTTGTTCCAGTACCCAAAAGAACTCACCCATCAGTCATCAATGACTATAGACCTGTTGCCCTGACATCCCACATCATGAAGGTCCTGGAGAGACTCCTGTTGGCAAGCCCTGAGTAAGCAAACAAGAACGTATCAGGACCCACTGCAGTTTGCTTATCACTGTGGAGTTGGAGTTGAAGATGCCATCATCCACCTATTTCAACCAACCCACTGTCATCTGGACAAAGCAGGCAGCACTGTGAGGATCATGTTCTTTGATTTCTCCAGTGCATTTAACACAATTCAGCCTGATTTGCTTTGTCAGAAACTCCTGAAGACAGAGGTGGAGCCCTCAACAATCGCCTGGATCAATGACTACGTAACCAACAGACCACAATTTGTGAGACTGAAGAATTGCGTGTCAAACCAGGTGGTCAGCAGCACAGGAGCACCACAGGGGACCGTACTCTCACCATTCCTTTTCACTCTGTGCACCTCAGACTTCCAGTACAAATCAGAGACCTGTCATCTGCAGAAATACTCAGATGTCTCTGCAATTGTTGGGTGTATCAGAGATGGACAAGAAGCTGAATACAGAGAGCTGGTGGACCGCTTTGTGACATGGTGTGGAAACAATCGTCTCACCTTGAATGTGAACAAAACAAAGGAGATGATTGTAGATTTCAGAAGAAACAGGGATAAGTCAAAAACTGTTTCCATCATGGGAGAAGAAGTGGAGGTGGTTGAGGAGTATAAATACCTCGGAGTTCACCTTGACAACAGACTGGACTGGATGCGCAACAGTAAAGCCGTCTACAAGAAGGGACAGAGCAGACAGTACTTCTTGAGGAAGCTTAGGTCCTTCAAGGTTTGCAGCAAGATGCTGCAGATCTTCTACAAGTCTGTTGTGGACAGGGTAATCTCTTCAGCCGTCATCTGTTGGGGTAGCAGCATCAGAGCCAGGGATTTAAATAGGCTAAATGACCTGATAGAAGGCTGGTTCTGTTCTTGGGACAACTGTGGAACATCTGGAGATGATAATGAAAAGAAGGATTCTTCATAAAATCAAAAAAATTATGGACAACCCTGAGCATCCTCTTCATGAGACAGTCATACAACAACAGAGCGTCTTCAGTCGGAGGCTTCTTCAGTTTCGCTGCAATACAGACCGCTACAGGAAATCCTTCCTGCCCACAGCCATCATCATCTACAACTCCTTAAAGAATGAATTATATGAGCTATACCAACACTTAATTTCCCTCTGGGATCAATAAAGTATTTTTGAATTGAATTTGAATTGAAATAAATTTAAAATAGACACAGGTGCAGATGCAAATAAAATGGGAGGAAGAGACATTTAATAAATGATCTCCTAAGTTGCTACTAGAGCCATCTAACATTACACTGCGCAGTCCAGGTGGTTAGTTGGTCTGTTTGGGAAAATTTCAGGTCAACATAAAAGATAAAGAAAAGTCATACTCATTTCAAGTGTATGTAATAAGTGGAAACTGCAATGAAGAGGCTGGTGAAGTGTGTGGAAGAGGTCCACAAGACTTTTGGTGAGCATAGGACACTCAAAACAGAACTAGTTAAAATCCAGTTAAAAGAGAATTCTCAGCCTTACACAGTGCACACTGCTCTTCGTGTCCCTTTGCCTCTATAGTAAAAAGTAAAAGAGGAACTGAAGAGAACGGAAGAGAACTACATCATAGAACCTGTGACTGAGCCTACAGACTGGTGCGTGCCAATGGTGCCAGCTCCATTGGAAAACATGGAAACATTCCCATCTGTGTGGATTTGAGGCAGCAGAGTAAAGGGAGAAAGACACGTTCTTCCAACTGAAAAGCAAATCGCTGCAAAACTCAGTGGGCCAACAATGTTTTCATTGCCATAATGTTTTTATTATGGGCCCTTGGGTTCTGGAAAATTCCCCTGCTCCCTGAAAGCAGCAAGTTAACGATCTTCAGAACTCCCTTTGGGAGGTATGATTTCAAAATATGTGAAATTTTTACATCCTGTTGACAGTGTGTTACATACATCCGTGTCAAATCTGCCTTTTTTGAGATCCTTTCTATGTACATATTCATATAATTCATCATATTATACATCATTTGAAAGCTGAGATTTTTTCAGCGGTGGGCTGGCCATAGGGAGGTTCGGGAGTTTTCCTTAACAGCCGGTTTGCTCTAGATCAGTTGCCAGAACGTTTGTTTTTGTACTCCAAAAGCAGCAGCGGTTGAGCCACTGTCACGATCCTGCTGTGTGTCTGCTTGTGTACGTGAGTGATTTTTCTTCCTTTATAGAAGATCCTTGTAAGTGCTACTGGTGGTGCTGAGGCTGCAAGTGATTAGTACTTCTTGCTGCTACACTGGATTCTGCTGTCAACTATTTTGATATTGTTTGCTAGCTGCTACCAGACGTTAGTAGCTCTCTTCTGCTTTGAAAGGAAGTGTGCCTAACCCCACAGTGCCTCCAAATATAGGTCACATATGTGCCTGAAAGTTTGAGATATTCATGGAAAAAAATTCTTATCCATGACCAACCTGAGGTAAAGAAACTTTCAAGCTCCCAGGTTGAATTACAACACCATCAAATCAATCAGTCAATCAAATTTTATTTGTAGAGCACTTTTCTTGATAAGATCAGCACAAAGTACTTTACATGATAAAAACAGAAAAATAAACAAAGAAAACACATTTAAAACAAAATCGATCATACACAACCAGTTAAACTCTCAGCACACACACAAGACACATACACACCCCTTCCCCCGCCCCTTCACTGCATAAACAATGATCAATCCATTCCTGTGTCTTTAAGTAAACATACAATAAAAATGTTCATTTAAAAACTCATTAAGCTGAATAAAAAAAACTTTTTCAATAACTTTACTTAAAAAAGGTAAGTTGGATAATGGTCGATAGTTATCAAGAATGTTAGGATCTATATTATTCTTCTTCAGAAGGGGCTTCACCACTGCTGTTTTAAAGGCAGTTGGGAAAACACCCGTCTGAAGAGAGCAATTCACAATGTTTAAAAGCTCACCTTCAAAGAAGCCATACAATTTCTTAAAAAGTGATGTGGGAATTGGGTCTAAAAGGAAGGTGGTTGTGTTAACTTGAGATAAAACTCTACCAATTATCTTTGCATCAACCAGGAGAAAATTCTCCATTGTTTCCTCTGGTAAAAACTGTGCTTCAGACATGGTAATTTTAACCTTTACTGCAATAGCAGGTTGCATCTGATAGTACTAATTTTGTTTCTGAAGTGGTCTGCAAAGTCCTCACATGTAGCAACTGAAGGAGACATGGAGGGTTTAGTGTTGTTTGTCTGAAATGAGGTTTGAAAAGTGGAGCGTTCTTTGTCTTTTAACAGTATTGTTAGGTAAAATAATAATGTTGTATTATTATTTACTTAGGGTGTCTTTCTAATGTACTTTTTAAATGTCATTTTGGTTTCAGTCACATGCTCCTTTGGATGACATCCTGTTCTTTTAATATGTTAATGAAGTGTGACTAAATAAAGAGAGACTGCAGAGGGGATGCTCTTTGAGACCAGAGACTAGGACACTGGGAGGCTGAGAACAGACAGACACGGTTGGCTCATTCCTTATAGTATTTTCCTGGTCTCCCTTCGCAGAACTGATTATCCACATCTACCTCTGCAGAGCTTATTTTCTCCATATTCTCTCCGACCCTTGTGTGTGGTTCTTTCTAGGTCAACCACTTTTTTTTACCTAACATCTTGGTGCTGTGACTCGACGTACGGAGCACTCCCGCCGGTGGTCTCCGTCGAAGGACTGTTCTTGATGTCCAGATCGCTGAATTGCTGCACTGGCCGGCTGCATAACTTCCACGAGGACCCCCTGCGCGTGCTCCCGTGCGATCGATTCGGTTTGAATCACTCGCATAAGGGGGAGATGGTGAGTACGTCTTTTTTGTGCACCTTCACATTTAAAAAAAAAACAATTCTAAGATAGTCAGGGTATATTCTGCTGTTTGGGCCTAAAGGACGCTTTAGCCTCTCTGATAAAATATCAGGTGTTGATCCTTAAGTGATTAACGCGTTAATTACTACAGCAAAAGGGTGTAACGGTACAGGTTTGCGAACCTGTCCACCTTGCTGGGAAACGGTTGTAACGGGTTAGGTTTGCGACCCAATCCACCTCGCTGGGAAATAAAGCACGCCAGTGTATGGGAGTAAAAACACAAACAGCAGAATCAAAACAATATACCGCACCCCAGGTGGGTAGAGTAAGATAGGCACAGGACATAATCTTTATGTATGCCAGTCCAACCTGAAACCTAACGGTGTTAACGTACGGTTTGACGTGCACTACAAGAGACGTTCTGTGCGGAATTATAGATTACACAACACATCCTTAGATTAAGAAAGCCATAAAACGGCTCAATCTAGTTGCACAAAAGAGACACTTAGAGTAAAAACTATACGATCCAGTTTTAGCAGAATTTGATTATAATTAAAAATCTCAAATAAATGACCAAAAAATTATTTTAATTAATTAAAGAATAAATGACTAACTTTAACTCATCGACAGACTAATTTAATAGTTTTTTCATTCACCTGAATCTTAATATTAATAATTGTCGTTATCCTCCTAGAACTATTTGGTATTCTAACACTAGACTTTGCCAGACTAATTAATAGAACCCATTAAGGTTTATAAAAAAAACAACGCAAAGATGGGAAACGATGTTTCCACCGACAAATTAGAGGGAGATTCAAAGTATATGCATAAAAAGGACCCCGAAAATCTTCAGTTTCTGACAAAATGGCGCAAAAAGTATAAAGTAGACCGGAAACTTAAAGGAAATCAATGGAAAGAACTGGTATGTGTTCTCGAAGCAAAAACACTTAGCGCTAAAGGTCAAAAGAAAAAACTTAAACAGACACAGTTAAAAATAGCACGTGTGTGGGCTGATGAAACAGAGAAAAGGAAGCAGAATATAAAAAACAGAAAAGAGAACAAAGGCTCTAAAGATGAGGCTTTTCTTATGAAAAAGCTCGGTGACGAACTCACACTGTGTCCTCCTCCTTATGCACCTCTACCTACAGCCCAGACAGACCCCCCTGGGGCTGTTGGAGGAGAACCTTATGCACCTCCACCAACACCCCCATCAGACCAGCCGGGGGCTGTAGGGGAAGGTCTATATCCTCCTCTTCCAAGAGATCAATTTGCAATTGAAGAAAAAACAGATGGTACCACAATAAAACAAAGACTTAGAATTACAAAGAAGTCAGGTCCAAAAAAATCTGAGGATAAGTCTTATGAGAGTGAACCAGAGGACTCAATAGGTGTTAACCCTATGATTCAAGTACCATCTGCCGATGGCACTCCGAGATATGTTTTTAGACCATGGTCACTTAAAGACGTTAAAGAGGTTGTAGAACAAATCACTAGCCATAAGGAGGATCCAGAAAAATGGACAGAGGATATGGTTGATGTGGTCAAATCCTACCGGTTAAACGGTCATGAATTAGGACAGGCTATGGCTGCATCGTTGGGAAAAGACTGGCAACATGTAGGAGGAAATTACACAGGAAGAGATGATGCCGGAGTTGTGTTACAATTTCAGAATGATTTCCAGGGAGCACTAAAGCAACAATTCGATGCAGTAGCGGATAAAGTTCGTGCACAGTTTAAAAAGAAACCAGATTATGGGCATATGGCCTCCATAAAACAGAAGCCTGGGGAAACTGTAGATGATTTTAAATACAGATACCAAAAAGAACATGATATCCATAGTGGCCTTACTAAAGAGGGTGGTGATGATACCCCATATATGCGGCATTTGTGTAATGGTCTGCTACATAGTTTCCACCCCACTATCACTAATTGGATTAAAATCACCTTCTGACATGGGAAACATGCGACCTTACTACCCTTATGGCCAATGCACGTTTTGCAGAAGGTGTCATGGAAAGAAAGGGGAAGAAACCAAAACCTCCAGACTCCGACACACAGGTATTTCACACCCAGCTTGAAGACGATGAGGGGGAAGTTTATTATCAAAGTGACAACCACAACAAAGGAAGGGGGTTTAGACCACGAAGGAATACACATCATCACACACCCCAGGGTTCATGGAGACATCAAGGTGGCCACACTACCCCAACGTGTTGGATCTGCGGGAAAGTAGGCCACATTTCAAATGCATGGCAGAGACTAGAAGACCATGGCCTGAGTGTTTGGACCTAGTAAAACTTTACATGAGAATCACGCCAACAAACCAAGGTTTAACACCTTTTGAAATCATTTATGGCAGACCTTACAGGTTACCTCTAGTTGCGCCTGATTTGCAAAAAGCAGACGAAGAACTCACATTAGCTGATTACATGAGGAAAATTATCCTGGCCAAAGAAGTGCAAAACGCACACAATCTGCCTATCTCTCCTTTTGTTTTGCAGGATCCTGAAAAGCCAATCAAACCTGGAGACTGGGTATCCATCAAGGTGATTAAAAGGAAGAACTGGACGAGTCCCCGCTGGGAAGGACCTTTTGAAGTCCTGCTGACCACGCCCACGGCTGTGAAAATCGCTGAGAGACCCTCGTGGATACACACCTCACACTGCAAATTGCAAAGGCAATTAGGGGACTAGACACGGGACAGTGGGGAAGTCTGGGCTACAAAGGACAGAGTGACCAATGGGGCCTCTGGTCTCAAACCCAGCAGAACAGCATCCCTGTCCCCTTAGCGGTCAAACCTCGGTTTTGGAGGGCTAGTCCTCTTATTTGCCTCTAGCCAACATGAAACTAGTTTGGCTCCTCTCCTGTCTGGCAGTTTGCCTGCTTCTATTCCACTGCTTTTTCCTCACACCTGATGATGCCCAGACATCAAAGGAAAGAAGAGCTAAAATTCTAACCCACCATGCGTTCAAAAACACCTGGTACCAAATAGTTAATTTGACTGCAAAACGTTTAGGTTTCAATACCAGATGTTATGTCTGTTCATGGATCCCACACCATTCTGAAGAAGTCTCATCGATGACTGCTGTCCCAGCCACCTTAAATAATACCATATGTACACATGATAATTGGACTCTCATTCATGACCGGGTGCAGGGATTATCTGACTTTTTACAATCACAGGAAAGCAGTAATGGACAATGGGATCTCATGAGCTGGCTGACAACTGGCAGGTGGTATCAGGTTCTTTTAAAAATAGCTATGCCATTCATTGTAATTTTGATACTTTTCTGCGTTTTTGTTAGTTGTGTTCTCCCATGTATAAAACAAATGATGAATAAGATGATAACTAACACAATGGTCCAATACTCTCTTCTTAATCAGAGGCTTGAAGATGAAGACAGAAATGAAGAAGAAGATGGGGTGTAATTAACATGTGTAAAAACCTTTTTATGATTCCATTAATCTAAACTACTGTTCAGGTAGCGATTAATTAGATGATGTCTAGGTGAAGCTCGCATTAATATCTTTTTGAAATTGCTACTTACTTTTGCAATTTCTTTGTTGTATGTCTTATTATTATTATTTTTTTAAATTTTGGGATGCTACCTATTTTGCAACCTTTTGTTGTCTGGTTTTTATGATTCTTATATTTTTACATTATTGGAGTTGTTACCTATTTTACAACTTTTTGTTGTCCGTGATCACATTTAAAAACCACATTTCAGGGGGGAAATGTTAGGTAAAATAATAATGTTGTATTATTATTTTCTTAGGGTGTCTTTCTAATGTACTTTTTAAATGTCATTTTGGTTTCAGTCACATGCTCCTTTGCATGACATCCTGTTCTTTTAATATGTTAATGAACTGTGACTAAATAAAGAGAGACTGCAGAGGGGATGCTCTTTGAGACCAGAGACTAGGACACTGGGAGGCTGAGAACAGACAGACACGGTTGGCTCATTCCTTATAGTATTTTCCTGGTCTCCCTCTGCAGAACTGATTATCCACATCTACCTCTGCAGAGCTTATTTACTCCATATTCTCTCCGACCCTTGTGTGTGATTCTTTCTAGGTCAACCACTTTTTTTTTTACCTAACAAGTATTATAAATTTTAAGTTGTTCACTATATTTGAAATTGAGTTGTGAGCTTTGTTTTCCTCTATTTTCGCTCTGCTCTCCTGCAATTCTTTTATTCAGGTCTTTCATTTAATCTTTTCTCCATGGTCTTATGGGCTTGGTTTTCATAGTTTTTGTTTTCCGTGGGGCTACTGAATCAATGGCTGACTTCAGCCTGCTGTTTAAATCATCAACATTAAAATGACACGATGCAGGTAAATACGGGACTGGACTTTGGTTTAAAATGTTAAAGAAATTTGCAGCCACTTCAGAAGGTATATATCGTTTCCTCACAGTTCTCACAGGGTCCTCTTGTTGGATACAACCCGTGATATTAAAAAATATACAAAAGTGTCTACAGTGTCCAGGTCTACAACAGAGGATCTCAACCCCTTTACCTGACCGACCTAGGAAGACACTTGCCAATGATCTGTGTGAGCATAATAAACACACATACCTGGTAGTGTCTTGATTATTTCTCTAGCTTTCTTGAGATAAATAACTTGCCTACAACAACTGCTTCACAGGTCATCTTAACACTAAAGGCATTGTTTGCAAGGTTTAGTTGCCCAGATGAAGTCGTGTCAGAAAATGGGCCTTAGTTCTCATGTCAAGAGTTCCAGCAGTTTGCAAGACAATTCCATTTTCTGCATATCACTTCAAGCCCTCATATTCCTCAAGCCAATGGACATGCAGAAAGAGGAGTTCAGACTGCAAAAAGAATCCTAAAGCAGAAAATGCTATGCTGGTTCTTATGTGCTATGTGCTTCCAAACAACACCCTGCACCTCCAAAGGTGTAAGAACAGCAGAGCTGCTCATGGGCCAACAAACAACACCCCTGCGCCTCCAAAGGTGTAAGCCCAGAAGAGCTGCTCATGGGCCGACAAATCAAAACAACTCTCCCTACACTGGATGCAAATCTACATCCCAGATGGCCAGATCTGGAGATGATCAGAACTAAGGATGCTGCAGAGAAACAGAAACAAGCCTTCTACTTAAATCAGCACCATGGTGTTAGACCCCTCCCATCATTAGAACCATGTGATCATGTTCTCATTAAGCTGGACCATCACAAAACCTGGTCTACACGTGCTGTGGTCACGAGAGAAAGCATCACTCTACACTCGTACACTGTTTAAAACATCTGGAGAGGAAAAGCAGTGGTGAAACTGCTGCAATCTGCAACAAGTTCCTTCAGAACCAGAAGTCAAGCACACTCTTGCTAATGGAGACAGTCTGCAAAGAGCCGTGTCACAACAGCCAGACTCTGGAGTTTCCACTGATGGTGTCCCAGTAACCCTTCGCGACACAACTAAAGATGTGCAGCAAAGACTGCTACATTCGCGGTCCAGAAGACTTAGTAAACCTGTAGAATGACTGAATCTGTGAAATGATCAACCTGAAGAAAGACCACTTGTCCATTGTAATATGTATGTTTCTCTTGTTCATTGTATTTAGTTTATTGAGTTGTTATTAAGCATGCAAAAACCTGTCAGCTGTGACAGGTTGTTAAGAAGTGGGTTAATCTTATCATACCCCCTTGTGTTTTGGGTTGGTGAAGAATTAATTAAGTCCAACCTGTCCTGTTAAACTTTGCAGGGATTAATAGAATTCCAGGTTTGTTAGGAAACAAATTATTGTCAATACATATTGTTCGTTTTTTTCCATATTTGTTACAAACACCATTGATTGTACAGGTTACTGACACAATATCCCAGAGGAGCATAAAGCTCAGCTTTTCTCAAGTGTGCTGCTGGGTTTTGTTGGGGGCCACTGCAGCGCTTGCAGGGGGACAGCATCTGCATGAAAGATGGGCAGCAAATAGTACACATATAGCTACATACAAAATGTTTAAATAATTTAACTCTAGCCTACTAATCATCCCTAGAATTAGAACTAGGCATGGAGAAGCATCTTATAGTTTCTATGCTCCCCTTATCTGTAACAAACTTTCATACCACTCTAAAGCTGGTGAAAGACTGAGTTCCAAATCAAGACTAAAAACCCATCTGTTTAGACCTGCCTTTGAGTAAGTGATTAATAGACTGGCTGGCTCTAAAGCACACTGAATCTACACCTGCTTTTTCTGCTCCGAAGAAGAAGAAACAAAAGAAACTGCAACCCAAAAAAAGAGATATCGTTCCCCCTGCAATACTGCTGAGAAACAGATTCGGAGCCCTCAGTTTCCTGAAAGACGATGCAGCCCTGGGAACAGTGAAGGTCACCAGGAGAAATTCATCCACATGAAGTGGAGACATAAGAAAGTTCTCATCATACAAGATGAGATCCATCAATGGATGGTAACGAACAGAACACTAGCGTTATCAGTTGCCCCAAGAATATAGTGAGAGAAAAATCCAGACAATTTTAGAACAACACCCTAACCTGGAAAAGCTTGTTATCCACGCATGTGCAAATGATGTAGCCCAAAAAAAATCTGACGTTCTCAAAATAGACTTCTCTGATCTGCTACAGAGACTTGATGGACTTAACATAAACATCTTTATCAGCAGACCAGTCCCTGAAGGAAATGATAAAAGGTACAGTAGACTTTGCAAGCTCCATAAATGGTTAAAGAAAAAATCTGTTGAAAGTCTATCCCATTTATTAACAACTTTAAAATATTTGGATGTACAAAGCACTTGTTCAAGGTAAAGCACAGTTAACTTAACAGAGCTGGAGTGAGACTGTTGACCTAAAATATTTTCTGTTATCTGAATAGACACTTGATAAAGTACCCGAGAGCTGACCTCAAAGCATTGCCCTTGGATACTATCAGAGAACAAACATTTCCCCACATACATCAAGTGAAGATTACATCATCAGCACAGACAGATGCACGACCCTCTGAGACTGACAAACCACCGAGCAAAGACTTGGATCGCCCAGCAAAGTGTTCTTTAAGTATTCCAATGTCATCAGACTCATCGAAAACTTAATGACTCTCCATTTAGAGATTTCTCAGATAGACTGAAAGTACAAATTAGAATTGGGTCACAACTAACACCTAAACTTGGACTACATCAAGACTCTGGGACTAACACTGGATGTATTCCGCCTATGCCCCGACTGGTAATAACAGACATCTTATATAGAAGGGAACCGGACAGTAATAACACTCCCACCGTCTCCCAGAAGTTGTCTGGCCACCCGGAAAGAATCCTTCAAGTCATTATAAGCAGCAGAAAACAAAAAACTAAAGCCAAACGCTCTCATATTAAATCAAATCTCAAATTGATCACCTGTCAGAAGGTTCAGCTACCCACCATCAAACCACTTAAGTTAGCTTTATTAAATATTATGTCTTTATCAGGAATGTAATTGCAAATGAATTAATTCATCATTGAACATAATATACACACCCTTTTTTTAATCAGAAACCTGGCAAGACATAAATAATGAAACATCTACATTGATAGAATCTACTTTTCCAAGTTACAATTTTTTAAGCGAGAGCAGGAAACACAGACAAGGTGGAGGCGTAGCCACAATGTTTCATAACTCATTGAGCTTTAAAAAAGTATCCCTGGGCACATTTGACTCTTTTGAATACCTAGTCATGCAGATAAATTAGCCTAAAAAAGCTCTATTTCTAAGTTTATATAAACCCCCAAAATTTAACTCTAACTTCTTTAATGATTTCAGTAACCTTCTTTCCGTAATATGTATCAATTATGACTAATTAATCATTGTGGGGGACTTCAACATCCATAGTCACAACCCCCAGGATATACTAGCAAAAACATTATGTGTCACTCTTCATACCTTTGGTCTGACCCAGCATGTCAAACAACTAACACACAACAGAGGACACATTCTGGACTTAATTATCAGCAAAGGTTTAAATATATCTGACATCTTGGTAATTGATATTGCCTTACCTGACCATTTCTGTGTTTTCTTTGAAAGTACTGTAACCAGCGGGTCGAGTCCGCCCGGCACTAGGGGCCGCTGTATCCCTACAGCCACGTTTCAGTTTCTCCCCAGTGCCGCACCGGCAGCGAGTTGCTAATCAGCAGCAGTAAGCCCTTCACTGTTTTTTAAAACACAGGCAAGATAATGATATTCTCCCATCTAGCTGCTGCACTGCCTGTCGCAGAACACTGTCCTGCATGGTCGCCACATTATTGGTCGGGTGCAGTACAGCCAAGGTAACTGTCTCAGTGCAAAATCAGCATGTGTCTGTAAACAAACCGAAGTTAACATGTTCTGTCTTTGCAGCTGTGACCGCCACTGCTGCTTCGGTTTTACTGACTCACTTGGTCCTGATTTTAGTTTCTTTTTATGTGGTCTTAAGGTACTAGGTTTCATTCAGTGGTCGTAGTGGGGGTGTTCTTTTAATCTTAATTTGGCATAGTTTATATTTTTTTTGTTGAGCTATACAGGTTATGGATAGGTAGCTGTGTGGTTTTATTTATTTAACTTTGTGTGTGCTTTCCTATTTTTAGCTGGTTTCTTTTATGGCTTATTTGGAGTTGCATGATTAGTTTTGTTTCAATGCTGCCTTTTTAATTAGATGTCACCTGTAATATTTCTTTTATATATTGATCACCTCCATTTTTATTTAGCGTTTTGATTATTTTTATTCACTGAAACCTTGTTCCCTGATATACCTTGACTATTTTTATTGTCAATAAAAGCAAAGGCAAGAATATATTTCTGCCCTCTTGTTGGAAAACTTAAACCATGTCTATTTTCATTTTTGTGGAACTTACCTGTGTAGGAAAATTGTAAGCTTTCTTGTTGTTCTCTGGGAAGGTTTTCCCAGAGTGGCGTTGTCGGGTACTTTTAAATGCAGATTTTAGCTTGACCAAGACGTATCCGGTTACATTTCTATCTCTGCTAAAATATCTAGCCACAGTGAGACAACTGTAAAAAAGTGTTTTCTCTGGGACAGTTTAGTTGAAACCTTTAAACGTATTTACCCATCCACCATATCCCCCTCATCTTCAGATTCCAACTCAGTAAATAAGCTGGTAGATAATTCCCTTGCGAAAATCTCAGACATTGATTCCATTGCTCCAACTAAAGTGAAAGTAGGTTCAGGTAGAAAAAAGTCTCTGTGGACAAGCAATCCACTGATACGCAGTGAAAAAGGGAGTGTCGACGAGTTGAGAGAAAATGGTGGAAAACTCGACTCCAGGTTCACTTTGAGATCTAAAAAGAGAGACTGAACAGATATCAGTTACCTTTAAAATATACTAGGGAAACTTTCTTCTCTGTAATCACCAACAGAAACATCAATAATGCACAGACTCTGTTTGCAACAGTGGAAAGACTGACTAATCCTCCAGTGGCATTGCAGCCTGCAATGAATTTGCCAGCTTTTTCACTGAAAAGATTCTAACAATTAAATGGTTGGTCTGTACCTCAGTACCGAACCCACTACCAATGTTATACCCAATTAACACCAATGTAGTGAAAATGTCAGAATTCCATAAATTAAACCAAAAAAACCTTGAAGAAATCATTAACCAATTACAGCTGCTGTCCGGAGTATTTGAGGAAGAGAGAGATTTTTTTAATCCCACTATCAAGGGCCCTCCCAAAATATCCCTTCCCTGGTCCCTCTAGCCCCACCTCAACAATTATGCATTACCTTTGTTGTCACAGCGGGTTAAAGAAGAAAGCACCGAGCATCACCTGATTGTATTTTGTTTTGGACATTTTAGAGGTGAGCGACTTAGGAAAAATAACAAATATTGTGGAGCACCAGCCTTGTATCATAGTATTGAACCCCACTATCGTTTTTAAGATTTATAAAACTTTGATACATAAATATATTCTTTGGACAGCAGCTTTAAGCTCCTCCTCTTGCTGTCTTGATATCCTACCCCCAGCTTTCCTTAAGAAAGTTTTCCCTGTCATTGGGTCTGATAATACAGCAGTAATGAAACCACTGTTAAAAAAGAAGAAGAATCTGGACAACATGTTAATGCAGAACTACAGGCCAATTTTTAATCTTCCATTCATCAGTAAAATTATTGAAAAAGTTGTGTTTCAGTAGTTAAATAGCTTCCTAAAAATGACCAGCTGCTTTGACGTTTTTCAGTCTGGTTTCCGTCAAAGTTCTCAATGACATTCGCATATATACAGACTGCAGTAGAAACACAGTGCTGGTTCTGATGGACCTCAGTGCAGCATTTGACAGTGTTGAACATGATATACAAATGGAACAACTGGAGAGCTGGGTCGGACTCTCTGGTACAGTACTTTGCTGGTTCGAGTCTTACCTAAATAACAGGGACATCTTTGTTTCAATAGAAAACTTTTCATTATAATGAACAGAAATCTCATGGGGGGTGCCCCAGTGCTCCATCCTGGGGCCCCACGTATTTAATATCTACATACTCCCACTAGCCTAGATTATAACAACCAATAAGATTAACTATCATAACTATGCAGATGATACTCAGCTCTACATTACGATGTCACCAGGTGACTTTGAACCCATGCAAACCCTAAGTAAATGCATCGAGCAAATCAGTGGAAGAATGTGCCTTAACTTTCTCTGCTGCTCATGTCCTCACTAGAACCAGGAAAGTAGAGCACATCACCACAGTTCTAAAGTCCTTACAATTACAGCTTTCAGTTTCTATGGTCCTCTAATCTGGAACAAACTTCCAGTCAACTGCAAAGCTGCTGAAACACGGAGTTCTTTTAAATGACAACTATAAACTCATCTGTGAGGTTCTGTGTTTGTGCGCCTGTTTTTTGGTTGTAGTGAGTCATCTGGTCAGGGAGGATCTATGGTGGAGATCAGCTGCACGGGCTTATTGCACTCACCTGGTGCCAATCTGGGTTTTGTGTTCCTGGGCTTCTTAAGGAGCTGGCTGACAACCATTCAACGCCTGATGGTCACCATACTGGTACCTCCAAGCCTCTGATCCTTGAGTTTTCGCTTGATCTTTTCCTAGAGTTTTCCTGTGTATCTTCAGTACTCCCTGTGTCTCCAGGTTCCTCTGAAGAGTTTCCTGATCCCGCCATTCGCCAAGTGAAGCCTTCAAGTAGGAGATAAAGTAACTCTGACAAGCTCACTGCTTCCTTCGGCTGCAAGCCAGCCTGGTGCGCAGCATTTCACCTGCCTGCCCGCTCTCTGCCACGCCCCCCCTCCTGATTTGATCCATCGGATCCCTGCAGCCGCTTTCGCTGCTCAGCTGACCTCACAGTATTGCCCCAGAATTAGAAGCCACCGGACCAGAGTACTTCAGTCTTAAAGAGTCGTTTTTTCCCCCCATCTGTCAGAGATCTCAACTAAACTCACCTCTCACTTCCCAGACGCTCAGCGATCCCCGCTGTTCCAGCTGAACCACTTTGATTTTTTTCCTTTTTTTAAAATTAAACTACTTAACCTTGTCCTGGTGTCTGAGCTTGATTCTGCATATGGGTCAGGAGTTTAAACGAAACCATGACATCATCGGTTTAGAGCTGCCTTTGAGTAATGTTTTCATGTGTCATGTTTAGTGTGTGCTTCCTACTTTATTGCTGTTTTTACTTTATATGCTTTTTCTATGTTTTACTGCTATTTTTATTTTACCCCCTAATCATGTAAAGCACCTTGAATGACCTTGATGTTGAAAAATTGCCTTGCCTAATAATAGCTGGAATATCATGTTTCATATGTTTTGTATCTCTGTTATGTATTATGCTTTAATTTTTTGTTTATTGCAGCTTTTTTATATATATACCCAATCACCCAAAGCACATTGAATTGCATTGTTGTTGAAAGTGTGCTATACAAATAAAGTTGCCTTGCCTTACCTTAGTCCTAACCAGATGCAATAATCTTGTTCTTGAGATACAAGGTCACTGAAATAAAATGTAGTACCATGAATTCACTCCAGAAGTGACTGAATTAGTCCAACTTTGTTTAATTTAATCTCACCGGAGGTTTCCCCATTTTTGAATTACAATTTTCTGTGGAATTTTTAGGTGACCTAATGTGGTGGACCAACACAGCATTGTCCATATTTGTTAAGTGTAAGGAAAAATACCAATGATTTCACTTTGGCATGTGTCTGTTTTCAGCCCCCGAGTATGAACATTGAACAAACCTATTTTGCAGTGATTGTAGCTGGAAATGTGATATGATATGAACAAGTTCAATGTGTGTTAATATTTCTGCCAGGTAGCCAGATTTTTAGGGTTAGAAGTTCTTGTTAATAGAATTTCCATAGATATACCAATTCCAAAAGAGAAAGGAGAAGATTTAGCAAACCCTTCAATCCATAGGAATACTTGATCAATCATTAAAATTCAGATAAATAAAGTTCTAAGTCAATGTAGATTTGATTTGATGTGATCCAAGATATTGATTCATGCTGTCAGGTTTAACTTGCTATCCTTTTATTCCTTTTGTCACTTTATCTTGTATTACCAATATGTATTTTGTGTAATGGCTTGCATGTTTTCTTCAAAAATAAAAAAGTTTCTGCTGGGTGTGGTATGGGCTGCTTGCTGTGTGTGCTCACCTTTTCCCCACAGGGTGTGACTGGCAGGTGCAGCACCAGCTGCACACAATCAGCAGCTATCAGGAGGAGCTTTAAAAGGACAGTGGATCCCTGAAGCAGACGCTAGATGATTTGACTCCTTTGAGTGGTAATCCGGCCAGCTCTAGCTAAACAGTGTGGTTTTTCTAAAACTGTAAGCTTACCAGTGTTTTCTCCTCGCAGTGCTCACTGTTATTCCCCAAGCTACGGAAGTGGCTGGTTTTTTCTCTGCTGACAAGCGTCTGCTTCCCTGGATCTCCAGTCCGTCCTCCTCGCCACTCCTACTGAAGCCCTCCTGAGACTACTTCACTGGACTCCCAGTCCTCCAAGGTTGCCTGTCCACCCTGGAGCCCTCACCCCGTCCACCTGTCAAGAACAACTGAAAAGACCATCTACACTCTGCACCTCTGCCAGCCACTCACATACCAGACCCACTTACCTCCTCCCACAGCAAACTCTGCCTCCTCCTGCAAGTAAGATCCAACATATCTATACTCAGTATTGGTTCCTCTAATTGTGCTCCACACTCACCTCTGATCTCCCCCCCAGTGCCGATCCCTCTTCAAGTGTTTCCTGTCCGTCCTCATAGCCGTGCCTAGCATCCAATCCCTTCCAGGGACTGCTCTATAATAAAATCACATTTCACTGAGTTCCTGGGTCTGGGTCAAGTGTGTTCGCGCCAGAGTCTCCTTAAAAAACATGACAGAATCATCTGGCCACTCAGATAATGCTGAGCGCAAATGTGCCGCAGAGTCTGAGCAAGGCATCCTTCTAGGACGATATGAGGCTGCTCTCCAGGCTATGACCCAGCAGCACGCAACCCTCCAGAGCGTGAATCATCTAACCAAACTGTTTCATGACCTCAGTGCCAGGATCCCGGTTCCAGAAACAAAAACTGATTCTCCTAGATGTGTTTCAGTCTGCCATACCCCCTCATCAGAAACACCCCCCTGAAACGTCCGAGCTCCCTGACCTGTCTAACGTCCCCTCTGAATATCATGACCTCCACCAGGTCTTCAACAAGAAACGAGCGCTTTATCTCCCTTCTCATCGTCCCTATGACTGCCCAATCGACCTTCTCCTCGGTGCTCCTCTATCCTCTGGTCGTCTCTTTAACCTTTCCCGTAAGGAACGAGAAGCTATGGAGGCTTACATTAACAACTCACTCAAGGCAGGGATTATTCGCCCCTCCTCCTCTCCTCTAGGAGCAGGTTTTTTCTTTGTTGAGAAGAAGGATAAGACCCTCCGGCCCTGCATTGATTATAGAGGTCTTAATGCCATCACCATCAAGGATAAACATTCACTTCCACTCATCACCTCCGCCTTTGAACCTGTTCAGGGAGCCTCTATCTTCACTCAGATCTGCATAATGCTTATCACTTAGTTCGCATCCGAGAAGGTGATGAGTGGAAGACAGCATTTAAGACTCATATAGGACATTATGAGTACTTAGTCATGCCATTTGGCTTGACTAATGCTCCAGCCGTCTTCCAGCATCTCGTCAATGATGTTCTGAGGGATTTTCTCAAAATTTTTGTATTTGTGTATTTGGAGGACATCCTAATTTTCTCTAAAACCCTCACAGAGCACCGTCAACATGTCCGCCAGGTCCTGCAGCGCCTGTTGGAAAACAGTCTCTGTGTAAAAGCAGAGAAATGCGAGTTCCACAAGGATTCAATTACCTTTCTGGGATATGTGTTTGAGGGTGGACAGTTGAAGACTGACCCAGAGAAGATCCGAGCAGTCCAGTAGTGGCCCACTCCGAACTCCAGGAAACAGTTACAGCGTTTCCTGGGGTTTGCCAATTTCTACCGGCGTTTTATCCGGAACTTCAGTCTCGTTGCTGCCCCCCTGACTGCCCTCACCTCTACCAAGTGGACCTTCACATGGACCCAGGAGGCTGACCGGGCGTTCCACGACCTCAAGAACAGGTTCATGGAAGCACCCATTTTAATCCCCCCTGACGTCAGTTTGCAGTTCATTTTAGAAGTAGATGCCTCAGATGCATGGGTAGGGGCAGTACTTTCCCAGCGATCTCCGACTGACCAGAAACTCCATCCCTGCGCCTTTTACTCGAAGCGCTTCACCCCGACGGAGAAGAATTATGACATTGGTGACCGAGAGCTTCTGGCCATAAAACTTGCCCTAGAAGAATGGCGCCATTGGCTTGAGGGCACAGAGCACCCGGTCATCGTCTGGACCGACCACAAAAATCTCTCATATCTCCAAACAGCCAAACGTCTCCACCCCCGACAATACCGTTGGACACTATTCTTCACCCGCTTCAACCTGAATATTACATACAGACCTGGATCCCCAAATATCAAACCCGATGCCCTTTCCCGCCAGTTCACTCCCGACAGGCCGTCTGAGGTTCCAGACCCTATTCTCCCCCCATCTTGCTCAGTAGGGAGCCTGACCTGGGACCTGGAGTCCCAAATTCAGAGAGCCAAAGTTGAAGAGCCAGATCCTGGGGGAGGGCCTCCTAAACGCCTTTTTGTTCCTTCCTCTGTCCGCCCCCGAGCCTTGCAGTGGGCCCACACCTCCAAATTCTCTTGCCACCCTGGAGTAAGTCGTACCATAGCTTTACTCCATCGACACTTCTGGTGGCCCGGTCTCAACAAGGATGCTAGAGAATACGTCACGGCCTGTACTACCTGCAGCCGAAACAAGAACTCCCATCACCCACCTTCTGGGTTACTTCAGCCCCTCTCTATCCCAGTCCCTCCCTGGTCCCATATAGCACTAGACTTTGTTACTGGACTCCCAGTTTCCAGAGGAAAGTCAGTCATCCTTTCCATAGTTGATCGCTTTTCTAAAGCCTGCCACCTAATCGCTTTGTCCAAATTACCCTCAGCAGCTCAGACCGCCAAACTCTTATTCCACCATGTGTTCAGGTTACACGGCATCCCTTTGGAAATTTGAGTACGCACACAACACCCACATCTCTGCGGCTTCAGGTTTCTCGCCCTTTGAGGCTTCATTAGGTTACCAACCGTCCCTCCTTCCCAAGTCAGTTCCCGACACCGCCTTACCATCTGTACGCTCCCATATCAAGGCCTGCAAAAGGATGTGGGACCAGACCAGAGCCGCCCTCCAACGAACCTCGGTACAGAATAAGCGTTACGCGGATCGGCTGCGTCTCCCAGCTCCCCCCTACTCTCCTGGTCAACGAGTCTGGCTCTCTTCTAGGTACATTCCTCTCAATGGAAGTTCAAAGAAACCGTCCCCCCCGGTTCCTTGGCCCATTTACCATCGAGTCAGTTATTAGTCCCTCTGCAGTGAGCCTCAAACTTCCCACTCACCTCCGGGTCCACCATGTGTTCCATGTCTCCCAGATCAGACCTATCTTTTCTAGCCCTTTGTGCCCTCCAGCCATTCCCCCTCCACCCGCCCGGGTGGTTGATGGCCACCCTGTTAATACAGTTCGTCGTATCTTGGACATACGCCCTAGGGGGCGGGGGCGGCAATACCTGGTGGACTGGCAAGGCTACAGCCCAGAGGAACGTTCCTGGGTTCCTCGTTCGTTTATTTTGGATCATGCCCTTGTCTCGGCTTTTGAGAAGTCTTCCGCCTCTTCATCCTCCGGTCGGCCGCCAGGAGGCGTCCGTTGAGGGGGGGTACTGTTGAGTGTGTATGGGCTGATTGCTCTGTGTGCTCACCTTTTCCCCACAGGGTGTGACTGGCAGGTGCAGCACCAGCTGCACACAATCAGCAGCTATCAGGAGGAGCTTTAAAAGGACAGTGGATCCCTGAAGCAGATGCTAGATGATTTGACTCCTTTGAGTGGTAAACAGGCCAGCTCTAGTTTAACAGTGTGGTTTTTCTAAAACAGTAAACTTACCAGTGTTTTCTTTTTTTTTTTTTTTTTTTTAAACGTGTCCACTTGATTTATGTGTGAAAAATCTTTATATGAATTGTTGGGGTTTTTATTTCCTGATGTTATGGACACGGAGACGGAAAATTAAGGAGAAGAAAGAAAGAAGATGAAGAAGAGAGGTAGGAAACAAAATGTCATGAGAGAGGGTGAGTTGAAAATACAAGAGAGGAAGGGGAACAAAGAAAACACAGGAAAACATTGAAGTCTGCCTCCATACCCACAGGACGGCAGAGAGAGGGGGAAAAACAAAACACGAAAAAGGAACATCGACAAACCCAACCAAACATTGTGAACTTAAGAATTACACAACCACATCACACAAAAATAGAAATAAAAATACAACAACAATGTCACAGAAAAACTCATGGTACCGATCAATCAAGCTCTAGTAATGATAACCTCAGCCCAAGAATATATCCTTAAAAACCAGAGACCCCACATCTATGTGTGTGTGTTAGCATGCTGGTGCATTTAAGGTTTCTCCATAAGAGTGTTCGATAGTTGGTGTGAGAAGACATCAATCTGTCCCCCAGGAATCGATGCAGACATGAAGGAGATCGGAGCAAAGACGTCCCAAGGACCGCCAGAGCCCCAGGCGGACCCGGCCGGGGCCGACCGCATCCCCCAAGAGAGGAGCAAAGGAGAACCCCAGCGGAACATCCAGCGGCCACTATGCAGGGGCCCGGGGGGCAGCAGTGACGAGCCCACGGGCTCCGGCGGCAACCGGCCGCGCCAGGGCGGGCCGGTCAACGGACCGGGGGAGCCGGGGCCCAGGGGCACCCCAACCCCCAGCAGGGACCCGACAAGGGACCGGCCGACGAGGGGCCCCCGGCACTGCAGGGGCCGCAGCCGGCCGCCGGCCGCCACGCGACGCCTCCGCCCTAGGCCAATCCCCACCGCCAACATCCCAGCGCCCCACCAATAGCCGCAGGGGACGGACAGCATCCCCAGGCCGGGCTCAGTCAGCATCTGGACGCCAAGTTGTAGCAGCTCCCGGGTCCTGATCCCGCGCAACGCAGGGCGCCGAGACCAGGCCTCAAACGAGGGCCAGGGCCGGTCCAACCCGCCAATGAACCGGCCACGCACGGTGCACACAGAACAGGTGATCAAACGAGCAGAGACGCCGGATCCGCATCCCGCCGAGCCACCGAGCAGGCACCACCCAACAATCCCAAACCTGGCACCTCTAAAAGAGGTACCCAACCAACCAAAGGAAGATATCGGCCCAGCGCATCGGCCGACCGACACACCGGCCCCCCCAGGCCCGGCCAGGCAAAGCACCAGGTCCGAACCGGATTGACCACCAGCGCACCGGCAGGTAGGGGCCCCCGTCACCGGCGGGGAGTGACGGAGGGGAAATAGGCCCCCCATTAAGTGTAAGGCCTGAGGTGCGCCAGGCGAGGGGGCAGACCAAGATCCAACCTGACAGGTAGACAAAGACATACAGACACATTCATACGTTCCCTCCCTCTTAAACACATACATTCTCACTGACTCACCAAGACACCCAAAAAAAAGACGCTGTACCCTCACTCACACACCCCATGCACACTTTATGCTCCCAGGTCCAGGTACTGATGCCCCAGTAGAGCCACCAGCCCCCGGACCCGGGAGGTGGACCCCCTACCTTCTAGGATGGAGACAAGCAGACCGCCAAGGGCCCCACAGTGGCAAAGCAGCCCGACAGCCCAGGACCCCGACCAGACCGCCTGTCCCCCTCCGGACCCCAACCCCTGATGGCCCGTAGCGAACAGGGGTGGGAAAAGACCCCTCGCCTCCATCCTCCCCCTCAAGTATGGTGTTGATGCGTGTTGTTATAATGTGCATTTAAAACAGAGGGGTGGGATGTGGGGGAGGCAGCCACACATCCCCCAACCCCCACCCCGAGCCCTCAGTGTCTATATGTGGTTTAACAGTGGGCACCGGCACCAGAGGTGAAGCTGATTGTACCGCTCCCCCTCTGGATGCCGAAAAGTGTGCCAAGTCCCAAAGTCCCTACATATGTGTCGTGTGAAAATGTTATAAGTGGGAGTGTCTAAGTTGTATATTAAAATTGGGACCCAGGACACCACGGGACAGCGAGGAGGGAAGCCCCTCCTCGCACCCCGGTGATGTGCCCATGCCCCAAGACCCTATATGAGTGGTAAAGTGATGGTGCGGGTGGACAGAGGTGTCCAGGGATGGGGAGGGAAGGACTGGGAGACAAAATGTCTTCCCAGGGAGCCAGCTCCCCCACTGACCCCAATAGGCACCGCTGTTCACCAGGATCCACCAGGGGAGGGAGGCCATGGCACGTCTGACCCGGGGCCCACGGCCACAGCACCACAAAGCCCCACGGATCCCAAGGCAGTCCCCCCAGCCCCATCCCAGAAGGGGAACTAAACCCACCCTGACATTCGCTCTACTCTCAAAACACAAAAGACACTAGACACCCAGGTTGAGTTCGCTTCCCCCCCCCTCCCGCACACCCCTCCCCCCCGTCCAAGTGCCCTCGTAGGGGGAGAGCACCTGTTGCCACACAGCAGCAGCCTCCCCGCCAGCAAAGGAGGCCCCCAGCGCCACCCGCACACCGGAGGCCCCCGTAGCCCGAACCACGTCGACGTACCCGCCCAGACCAGGAGCAAACCGATGAGCCGGGCGGCCGACCCACCAGGCCGACATCCACCAGCCTCATTCTTTGTGGAGCGACCACTGTTGCTCAACGGCCCGGCAGGAGACCAAACCCAGCGCCCCACCCACCTGCCCTGCACGCCCACCACCCGGCCAGTCCACCCGCAAGTCCGACCGATCCCGTCCAAATGCCCAACCCCAGCGCCCCACACAAAGACCAAGACCCAGGAGCCAAGTCCAGTGCAAAAAAGGACTGATCCGGCCCAGAAACGCCACCCAGCCGCCGTGACCAGCAGCCAGGCACCCCAACCAGCAAACAAGGCGAGACGCCATACAGGGACTGGCGATGACAATTGGCCCAGAGAAAAAAAAGAGAGGCGGCTGCACATGCCGGCCACCGGCCGGCCACGACTCCCACAGCCAACAGAGACCCCACGCCGGCCGACCCCCAGCCAGGACCACAGCTAGGGGGCGCGGCGCCCCCGAGGCCAGAATCCCCAGGCCCACCCCAGACCCTACCCAGGCGCAGCACGGCCACCAGGCCAGTAACCCATGTCCGCCAGTGCAACCCCCCCAAGGCACCGCATGCAGCCATCAGGAGTCACCACCCAAAGCCCAACCCCAGGCCGGCCGCGACGTCCAGCGCCCCATCCGCTCAGTGATCCCACCCCCCGGAGTCCCCCCCAGACACCTCCACCCCCAAAACCCCCACATCAGCAACAGTGTCCCAAACAACAAAACCAAGTGCCCCCCACCCCCACTAGGTGATGGAGCCAATCAAAGGAGCCCAGAGAGATTGATCAGATATGGAGCCAGAGGCCGTCTCAAGACCAACATGGTCCAACAAGAGATTTCTATACTGATTAATATTAAGAGCTTTTTTATTTTTCCAGTTCAGGAGGATAGTTTTCTTAGCGATGCATAAGGCAATGTGAACCATTAGAACTGACTTTGTGTCCATGGTGACATCATTTAAATTTCCTAACAGGCAAATTGAGGGAGATGGTGGGATGTTACATTTCAGACACTTTGATAAGTCCTCACATATCTGGCACCAAAATTTCTTAACAGGTGGACAGAACCAAAGCGCATGAACATAAGTGTCTGATATATTGCTTGTGCATTGTAAGCAGGTATTAGACGATGTTAAACCCATCCTAAACATTCGTTGACCTGTATAGTGTACTCTATGAAGGATTTTGTATTGTATTAATTGCAAATTAGGATTTTTTGTTATTTTAAAGGTTCTTAAACATATCTGAGACCAGACGTTTTGGTCAAAGCTGGCTGATAAATCCACCTCCCATTTTGAAATAGGGATGGCTATTGATTCATCTAATGTAGACAAAGTTTTGTATATTTTAGACAGCAATTTGGGGGGGTTGAGATTAAGAAAATCTAAAACTCTTGCTGGAATTTGTAATTCAGCTGTATTGAGCCTAAATTTACCTTTAATACCAGTGTTTTCCCCTCGCAGTGCTCACTGTTATTCCCCAAGCTATGGAAGTGGCTGGTTTTCTCTCTGCTGACAAGCGTCTGCTTCTCTGGATCTCCAGTCCGTCCTCCTCGCCACTCCTACTGAAGCCCTCCTGAGACTACTTCACTGGACTCCCAGTCCTCCAAGGTTGCCTGTCCACCCTCGAGCCCTCACCCCGTCCACCTGTCAAGAACAACTGAAAAGACCATCTACACTCTGCACCTCTGCCAGCCACTCACATACCGGACCCACTTACCTCCTCCCACAGCAAACTCTGCCTCCTCCTGCAAGTGAGATCCAACATATCTATACTCAGTATTGGTTCCTCTAATTGTGCTCCACACTCACCTCTGATCTCCCCCCCCCAGTGCCGATCCCTCTTCAAGTGTTTCCTGTCCGTCCTCATAGCCGTGCCGAGCATCCAATCCTTTCCACGGACTGCTTTATAATAAAATCACATTTCACTGAGTTCCTGGGTCTGCGTCAAGTGTGTTCGCGCCAGAGTCTCTTCAGAGTTTCTTCTCCTCTGCAGAAAATAGACCCTTTAGCTCTGTCAATGAAGCCCAACAACACCTGCTCCACTGGTGTGAATTACACAGCCAACCTCACGAAGGACGCATCCATTTCCACCATTTCAAACAGCACAAGTATTTAGCTCAAACCGTCTAAAAGCAAGGCCCCAGACCCCAAAAAGACTTACAACAGTGTGAGCAAGATCGACAAGATGTCCAGGATTGTGTTCCCCGTGCTTTTTGGGACCTTCAACCTGGTGTACTGGGCTACGTACCTCAACAGGGAGCTGGTAATTAAAGGAGCTGAGTGAGTTCTAGACTGAAGGCCAGTGATGATGAGAACTTAATCAAAAATGATAATGCCAAGCACTTTGTCCTTGTATCATAATTTTGTTATTTTAAGATATTTACAAATTATTGCATGTGTGTTGCTTTGGTGCTGGCATGTTTGCCTTGAGTTAGTACCTGTATGTTTACCAACCTAAAAGATTAACCTCTTACTCAATCAGAATTTGGTTACAAATATTTTTTATTTTAATTTAGCATTTGGCATTTCTATTGTCATTCAGTTTTTAGTTATAAATGGAAAAGCAAGACCAAATGCTATGCAAAGCAAAATTTGTACTGTGTCATACAAAACCGAATTTTATCTTTGTAAGTCTTTGTACAGTATATATTAACCTTGAGGTCCGCGAACGTGAAATGGACCAAGGCAAATGTAACGTTGCTTTCTTGTTAAAAGCGGCCAAATAGCCATGCTAAATGTGTTGCCTTCAGAGTGTGATAACTCATAAATGCACTGAATGCACTTCTTCAACAATTTTACTCTGAAGCCTGGTTCGGAACGTTAAAGGAACAGGGGGCAGGATTTGTAAAGAAAATAAACATCCATGTCCAGTTTTTTAATGCTGTTGGGTGATGAAGTGTTATAAACCAAAAAGAATGAGCCCACCCACGTATCACTCCATTTTCTTAAACTGGCTGTGAGCTGCAAAATGTGCTGCAGTTCGGGGCCCGAATTTCCCGTGCTGTCCTACGGATGTGACGTCAATTCACACAGCTTGCGCGTTCTCGACAGCTTTAAAAGAGGTAGAAAAATGGTCGAAGACCTCCATTGATTTAATTGTGAGAATGGATTCTTCTCTTCTCCAACTGGGAAACGACCAAGGACGACTCACAGCCCACTAAAAAGTGGCAATAAGAAAAAGAAGTAATTTAGAGGAATGTATTTTTTTCCTATTTTTTACTTTTCAATTGATGGTGGATTGTTCTCAACTACGTTTAGTCAATCCGGGTTTTTGTTAAAGAGGTTGGAACGGGAAACATTTAAAGCTAAAGTGGTATGTTTCTAAGTTATGAAGTTACAAACTGTGTATATATGCACAATTGTATATTTGTCCTGCTTCTAGAATAGCACCACTAGGCCAGTGAAGTTTCCACTTATATCAATGTAATGCTTAAACAACAGCATTGCAAGCTTAGTACTTAAAAGAAAATGAGCCAAGTAGTTTAAGACTTAGCAAGTTAAAAGTTTATATGCTTAGAAAAAGATTCAGTTTTTTCATAGATAAGTGTGTTTGTTTAACTCAATTCGGTTTCTTTATATAGCATCAATTAACAACATCATCACAACGCACTTTACAAGAAAAGTAATTTCAATTCATTCATACATATAATACGGAAAGTATTTATACCCCTTTAAATTGGTCACTCACAGCCATTTGCTAAAATCAAAAAAGTTCATTTTTTTCTCATGATGTACACTCAGCAACCCATCTTGACAGAAAAAAACAGAGATTTTTGGAAATTTATTAAAAAAGAAAAACTAAAATATCACATGGTCATAAGTATTCAGACAGCACTCTGAAATAGGTTGTTTTCCAGGATAGCTCTCTGCTTAGCTGCATTAATCTTTCCTTCAATTGCAACCAGTCGTCCTGTCCCTGCAGCTGAAAAACACCCCCACAAAATGATGCTCCCACCACTATGTTTCACTGTAGGGATTGTATTGGGCAGGTGATGAGGAGTGCGTGGTTTTCACCACAGATAACGCTTAAAATAAACGCCAAAAAGTTCAATCTTGGTCTCATCAGACCAGAGAATTTTGTCTCATAGTCTGGGAGTCCAAGTGTTCTTTGGTAAATTCTATGCGGGCTTTCATATGTCTTGCACTGAGGAGAGGCTTCCATCGGGCCACTCTGCCATAAAGCCCAGACTGGTGGAGGGCTGCAGGGATAGTTGACTTTGTGGAACTTTCTCCCATCTCCCTTCTGCATCTCTGGAGCTCAGCCACAGTGATCTTGAGGTTCTTCTATACCTCTCTCACCAACGCTCTTCTCCCACGATTGCTCAGTTTGGCAAACGGCCAGGTCTAGGAAGAGTCCTGGTTGTCCCAAACTTCTTCCATTTGAGGATTATGGAGGCCACTGTGCTCTTAGGAACCTTGAGTACTGTAAGATTCATTGGCAACCATGGCCAGATCTGTGCCTTGCCACAATTCTGTTTCTGAGCTCCTTGGGCAGTTCCTTCGCCCTCATGATTCTCATTTGTTCTGACATGCACTGTGAGCTGTAAGGTCTTAAATAGACAGGTGTGTGGCTTTCCTAATCAAATCCAATCAGTTTAATAAACACAGCTGAACTCCAATGAAGGCAAGGCAAGGCAAGGCAAGGCAGGGCAATTTTATTTGTATAGCACACTTTCAACAGCAGGGTAATTCAAGGTGCTTTACATGATTTGGTGATTTAAAAAACAAAAAACAAAACAAACAGACATGAAATTTAACACTGGAAATTAAAAGTAAAAGAAACACACATTACACATGATACACAATAAAGCAAGAGAAAGATCAATAAAGCAAGAGAGCATGAACACATTTCATACCCATGACATCAATCATTTACTCGAAGGCAATTCTAAACAGATTGGTTTTTAGTCTCGATTTAAAGCAGTTCAGAGTTTCAGCAGCTCTACACTCGTCAGGAAGTCTGTTCCAGATAAGGGGAGCATAGAAACTGAAAGCTGCTTCTCCATGTTTAGTCTAGGGTCTAGGGATGTTTAGTAGGCTAGAGTTGGAGGACCTGAGTGGTCTTGGTGGTTGGTACCGTGACAACAGGTCTTCAACATATTTTGGTGCTAAGCCATGTGATGATTTATAAACCAGTAGGAGTATTTTAAAGTCAATTCTTTGAGCTACAGGGAGCCAGTGTAAGGACTTTAGAACTGGGGTGATCTGCTCTTCTTTCCTGGTTCTAGCAAGGATGCGAGCAGCAGCGTTCTGGATCAACTGCCGCTGTCTGATTGACTTTTTAGGCAGACCTGTGAAGATGCTGTTGCAGTAATCAGTCCGACTAAAGATAAATGCATGGATGAGTTTTTCAAGGTCCTGTTGCAACATCAGTCCTTTAATTCTAGAAATCCATTACTACACCCAGGTTTTGTGCCTGATCAGTAGTTTCTAGCTGTATTAACTGAAGCTGTGTGCTGACTCTTGATCATTCCTCTTTGGGTCCAAAAATAATTTCTTCAGTTTTGTTTCTATTCAGCTGGAGAAAGTTATGGCACATCCATCCATTTATTTGGTCAATGCATTGATTTAGGGTTTGAATGGGTTCAGAGTCACCTGGTGACATTGTAATGTAAAGCTGAGTGTCATCGGCGTAGTTATGGTAGCTAATGTTATTGGTTGCTATAATCTTGCTGGAGATGGAGATGGAGCCCTAGGGCACCCCAAATGTGATTTCTGTTCGTTCTGATGAAAAGTTTCCTATGGAAATATAGAAGTCCCTGTTCTTTAGGTAAGACTCAAACCAGCCAAATAATGTATCAGAGAGTCCGACCAGCTCTCCAGTCGTTCCAATAATATATCATGATCAACAGTGTCAAATGCTGCACTGAGGTCCAACAGAACCAGCGCTGTGGTTCTACCACAGTCTGTATTTATGCGGATGTCATTGAATACTTTGACGAGGGCAGTCTCTGTGCTGTGGTGAGCACAGAAACCAGACTGAAAAACATCAAAATGGTTTGTCATTGTTATGAAGCTATTTAACTGCTGAAACACAGCTTTTTCAATAATCATACTGATGAAGGGAAGATTAGAGATTGGCCTGTAGTTCTGCATTAACGTGTTGTCCAGATTCTTCTTCTTTAGTAGTGGTTTAATAACTGCTGTTTTTAAAGCCTGAGGGAAGACACCTGATAGCAGGGATGAGTTCACTATTTGAACAAGATGAGACCCAATAACAGGAAGAACTTTCTTTAGAAAAGCTGTGGGTAGGATATCAAAACAGCAGGAGGAGGAGCTTAATTGGATAATGATTTTTTTTCAAGGCTGTTTTGGTTTAATTCGTGGAATTCAGACATTTTCTCTACACTTCTCTTGTTGTTGATTGGGGATGGCACTGGTTGTGGGTTCGATATTGAGGTACAGATTGACAAATTCATTGCAGGCCCTGGTAGAATTTAGTTCAGGGGCTACTGTCACTAATGGATTAGTTAGTCTTTCCACTGTTGCAAATAGGGTCCGTGCATTATTAATGTTTCTGTTGATGATTTCAGAAAATAACGATTCCCTAGCATCTTTTATAGTTAGCTGATATCTATTCAGTCTCTCTTTGTAGATCTCACAGTGAACCTGGAGTTGAGTTTTCCGCCATTTTCTCTCGGCTCGTCGACACTCCCTTTTTTCACTACGTACCAGTGGATTACTTGCCCACGGAGACTTCTTTCTACCTGAGACTACTTTCACTTTAGTTGGAGCAATGGAATCCATGATGTCTGAGATTTTCACAAGGAAATTATCTACCAGCTTATTTACTGAGTTTGAGTTGGGAGATGAGGGGGATGTGGTGGAAGGATAAATACGTTTAAAGGTTTCTACTGAAGTGTCCCATAGAAAACGCTTTTTTATAGTTGTCTTACTGTGGCTGGATAATTGAGCAGAGATGGTACTTTCAAAGAAAATACAGAAATGGTCAGATAATGCAATATTAATTACGGAGATGTTGGAAATATTTAAACCTTTGCTGATAATTAAGTCCAGAGTGTGTCCTTTATTGTGTGTTGGTTGTTTGTCATGCTGAGTCAGGCCAACGTTGTGGAGAGTATCATCTAATGTTTTTGCTGGTCTATCTTGGGGGTTGTCGGTATGGATTTTAAAATCCCCCACAATGATTAGTTGGTCATAGTCGATACATATTACAGAAAGAAGGTCATTGAAATCATTAAAGAAGTTAGAGTTAAGTTTTGGTGGATTATATAAACTTAGAAATAAAGCTTTGTTAGACTCATTTATCTGGGTGGCTAGGCATTCAAAAGAATCAAATTTGCCCAGGGTTACCTTTTCAAAGTTCTTTGAGTTGTGAAAAATGGTGGCTACACCTCCACCTCGTCTGTGTTTCCTGCTCTCGCTTAAGAAATTGTAATTTGGAGGAGTAGATTATATCAATGCATTTGTTTTTTATTTTCATCTAGCCAAGTTTCTGATAAAAAAAGGGCGTGTAAATTATGCTCAGTAATGAAGTCATTGATAAGAAAAGACTTCCCGGATAGAGATCTAATGTTTAATAAAGCTAACTTAAGTATTGTGATGATGGGCAGCTGAACCTTCTGACAGGTTATCAATTTGAGATTTTGTTTAATATGAGAGCGTGTGGTTAACGGTTTATGTTTCCTGCAGCTGATAAGCACTGGAATGCAAAACTTAGGGATGCCGGGCAAGTTCTGAGATTGATGGAAGGGGTAGATTTACTGCCCGGTTCCCTCAAATATCTGTAATAATCAGTGGGGGGAAGCTCCCAGGCTTACTGACACTAGTCCCAGGGGTTTGGTGTAGTCTAAGTTTAGGTGTTAATTGTGTCCCAAATTTGATTTGCACGTTCAGTCTGTCTGTAAAGTTTCTAAATGGAGACTCATTTGATGTGGCTGAGTCACAGGAAGTTGAAAACTTAATCTCTGATGGTTGTTTATCTGTTTGGTCCTATGGTGTCATCATGACTTGCTGTTTTTGTTCTCCGATATCCAGGGGCGCCTCAAGGTCAGCTTTTGGGAGCAAGTGTTTTGCTTTCTGATTTTGATAAGAGAAAATGTTTGCTGCTAACAGCCTTACTCTGGCCTTGTTAAGATAACGTTGGCCTGCTGGTGGTTAGCACTTCCAAATACTTTGAAATTATTAATAAATGTAAACGATTTCTCAGCTGATTGTTTCTTCAACCATTTATGGAGCATGCAGAGTCTGCTAAATCTTTCATCATTCCCTTCAGGGACTGGTCCGCTGATGAGGATTTTTACGTTAAGTCCATCAAGTCTCTGTAGGAGATCAGAAAAGTCTCTCTTCAGAATCTCTGATTGTCTTATCGCGATATCTGCTGATCCAGCGTGAATGACGAGCTTTTCCAAAGCAGGATGTTGGTCCAAGATTTTCTGGATTTTTTCTGATATTTCTCTCAATGTATTTTTGTAGCAGCTATAAACTCTGGTGTTCTTGCTACAAAAAGCCTCAATTCCATTTATTGATCCGTCTTGTATGATAACAGTCTTTGCTGGGGGGGCTCTTACTTTGTTGTGTGTCTGTTTGATGCGGCTGGGTTTCTCCTGGTGGCTTTGACTGGTCCCTGGGGTTGTGTCATCTTTCGGGGAACTCAGGGCTGCAAATCTGTTTTTCAGAGGGAATCCAGATGGAGTAATATCTCCTGTTTTTGGCTGAAACCTCTTTTGTTCACTTTTAGCAGAAGCGGCAGGTCTGGATTCAGAGCTTTCTCTGTGCTGGAGTTTCTTTTGTTTTTTCTTCCTCGGAGAACAGGCTGGGGTTGATGATTCCGTGGCTGGCCAGTGTTCAGAGTGTGGAGTTCTACTCGTTAACCGTCTGTTGGCTGAGGGAGTATCGTTGTCCTGTGTTTTCTCTGTGACATGGTTAGACCGATGTAACACCGGGCTGCCAGGCTGTTCCTCCCTGCGTGTAGTCATCAGTAAAGTTGTGTCGTTTCCATAATCAGCGTGGAGATCAAAATAATTTCCAGACGACTTAGCTTTGTTTCAGTGCCCTCAATTCTGTGGAGCAGTTTTTTCAAAATCCTCAGCTGAGCAAAAAGCCATGTTGATAAGTCCATAAAAAAGTAATCCAAGAAGAGATCCAGTCCAATACAGTAACTCCAGGGGCTGGGTAGATAAAGTAACTGAGAAAAGGTTAACAAAGGAAAACAAGAAAAGCAAACAGAAAATAAAATAAAGTGAAGGGATTGGGAGAGAGACAAAGAGAGGCTGCAGAACCATCTCAAGGAGGATCAGTAGAAATGGACAGCATGTGAATTAATTATGAGTGTCACTTCAAAGGGTCTGAATAATTATGACCATGTGATATTTCAGTTTCTTTTTTAATAAATTTGCAAAAATGTATACATTTCTGTGGTTTTTTCTTTCAAGATGGTGTGCTGAGTGTACATTAATGATAAATAAAATTAACTTTTTTGATTTTAGCAAATGGCTGCAAAGACTGACAAATTTAAAGGGGTCTGAATACTTTCTGAACCCACTGTACATTCCGATTAATCCTTCAGTTCATTATTCCAAACAGTTTAAAAGTTTTCTATCTAAGGAAACCCAGCAGGTTGCATCGAGTCATTGACTTGTAGCTTTCTCTTCTCCTGAACGAACATTTAGCAACAGTAGACAGTCGCCTGCGTTGTGTCGTTGACTTCACAGCAATCCTTCATACTGAGCAAACATTTTGTGACAATGGAGAGGAAAAACTCCCCGTTAACAGGAAGAAACCTCCAGCTGAACCTGGGTCAGTATGAGCGGCCATCTCCCTGGACCAACTGGGGATTTAAGAAGACAGAGCAGAGGGACAAAAACAACAAAATAACTGATATAAGACTACTTTCTATGTTAAAGAAAGTAAAAGGTCGATAACAGGACACAGAGAAAGTTCAGCAACTGTGAGCATCATCCCAGCTGATGCCCCCCTACACTAACACATCACAGCTGAACAGAGCGCCAGACCAGGTGTAGCTTCTGTGGAGAAAAAAAGACTGAGAGAAAACAAAGTTAGTTGAAATCGCAGCATATAATGCAATTGGAAAGTAGTAGAAGAGAAAAGTAGCAAAGTGAAGAAAAGTGGTCAGTCTGTCCTCCAGCAGTCTAAGGGACTGATTTGTCAAAGGTTTGCGCTTGTTAAAATGTGCGCAAACCTCACTGCGCGCAAAATTATGCAACATGTGATGTAGTTAGCCAAGCATTGCGCAGCAAGATGCACGCAATCTCCTTTAGCGCCTTTGCCCTTGATGAATATTTAATTTGGCTGTTTCTGTCAGAAGGTGCAAATATTGGGAGGAGAATATGCAAATAAGTAGACACGCGCAGTGCAATTTGTCAACTATGACACTGTTTGGGGCAGCTGTATTTGTGCCTATTTTTGCCTCCTCTGAAAGGCATCTCTACACTTTGCGCCACCACGATTCAACATAAGTTTATTACTGACAAGTTAAAAAATATAATTCCCACACATTCTAACCTAATAGTAATTAACACTCTAATGGCCATAAACCTGACAGTTATGTCAATTTTCCCCCCTTTTTTTGGCCAAAGACGCATCATGAATCCACTGCACCTATTCCTCCTCTCTCTGGCTGTGGCCCAGTGCATGGGGCAGAAAGGCTGGCACACACAGCAGCGGACACAAAGTCCTCATTTGAATACTGCTCTTTGGACCCGTTATCATTTGCGGACACAGTCTTAGTAGATCACCTGCAAATCAGGAACACGCCCTTCACACAACATTTTTGCGGTACATGCAATTTTGCGCTCTTCATTTTGAATATTGATCATTCAGGCTCTATAGGAGTCACTATCCTGCACATGGACTTTAAATGTTGCATTCCCCATGTCAAGCCATTCGCGAACCAGAGACAACGTCTTACCTGAGCTTAGGAGAAAAAGAACTGGACTGTTGCTTAGTGGTTCAAAGCCCTGTTTTTAGAAGTTTATTGAGGTGCTGATTTCATTTTCCAGCAGGATTTGGTACCGGCACACTGCAAGTTGCTTCATCGACCATGGTGTTACTGTGCTTGATTTGCCAGGTTCTAGATCCCTTGAGTCCCTTTTTAGCTCCTTCTGTGTTTATTTTTAATCTTTCTTGAGTCTACCTTCTTACCATCTCTCATCTGTTTTGTAATCAACCACCTGCATCTTGTCAGCAGTTACACTCTTTAGTATTCAAGCCTCTCTTATTCTGTCATGGGCTGCACAGTGGCACTGTTGCCTTGCAGTAAGAAGATCCTGGGTTCGAATTCTGACTTGGGGTCTTTCTGCATGGAGTTTGCCTGCTCTCCCTATGGATGCATGGTCTCTCCCAGTACTCCAGCTTCCTCCCACAGTTCAAAATCATGACTGTTTGGTTAATTGATCTCTCTAAATTGCCCTTAGGTGTAAGTGTGTGTGTGTGCATGGATGTTTGTCCTGTGTGTCTCTGTATTTTCAGGGGATATACTGGCGACCTATCCAGGGTGTACCTCGCCTCTCGCCCAATGACTGCTGGAGATAGACACCAGCCCCCCTGCGATGCTGCAAGAGTAAGCAGGTATAGACAATGGATGCATATTTCTGTCGCTCTCTGCTGGATTCCTCTGTTTGTTACACTGCCTGTTTTCTGTCTTCATCTCTTATCCTGTTACCCCTGCAATTGCCTTTGTGACTTTTATCCTTAATTGTTATTAAAAGCTCAGTTTACCTTCATCCACCTTTGCACTTGGGTCGTTTTATATGACAAACATGACACCTCCTGAAGCAAACACATGATTCTGGCTACCCTATACTTCACAGTTAAGGTTGCATTCTTTGGGTTGCAAACTTCTCCCTTTTCATTCAGACCTTTTTAGTTTCCCCAGACCCCAGGACATGTTTACAGAAAAGCAGGTATTTGTCCATCAGTGAACTTTCAAACTGTAATTTGACTTTTTATGTTTCATTTAGAGGTATGCCTTCTTCTTCTTTGAGTGGCTTTTCAGTCTGGGTACAGGACTCATATCACTGTGGAGGATGACACTCTCATACCAGCTTTAGACAGCATCGTCATCAGGTATTTTGCTTTTATTCTGGAGTTTTTAAGTATATTTGGTTCTGAAACACTAAGGAAACAGAACCCATCTCATTCCAGAACAATAGGATGGCTGGATATTCCCACGAGGTTTTCACCTGCACACAACTTTTTGAATAAGAACATGACACCTTGTGGCCTAGACATTTCTTTTGATTTATTTCCATTATATCAAACAAAAAAACAGAAGTTTTGAGGTGTTGCCTGAAAGGACATCAATAGGTGTGCCTTCATTTAATTTAAATGTTGTGAATTAACCTGTCAGAAACTTATAGGGCTATGAAACCATCTGGTATCTCCCATTATGTTTAAAGGCATATGAATGTTAGTAAGGTTCTGTGTTAAAAAAAAGAAAGTAAAATTCTTGCTTACTTTTCTGGCATGTAGCAAAAAAGTTGTTTTTAATCGCTAATCCTAACTGACAAAAAGGACAGGTTTAGTTAGATTTGGTATCAGACAATGAGGAAAAACATAGTGTTTTTATTCTACATTGTATGCAAACATTCGGTTTAATTGTTTATGAGCCTATAAATTCATACTCTCATTCATTTCCAGAGTGACAAAACAAAAATTTTATCTCGCTTGATAGAACAGCATTGTGCGCATTCTGTTTGATTAAACCCATGCACAACCATGCAGCCTATGCAGTTTTTGCACTGCTAAATCCATCTTGGGGGTCTCTGTTGCAGTAACATCTGGATCACATCTGTTTGTCAAGGATTTAGCTCCATTTAAGTTGCTTTTTCCATTCAATAGGCCTATAGATGACGTCAAATTAAGCCGTCGCTGATGGCACCAAATGACATCAATCACAGAGTTTAGCACTGGAAGGAAAAAATGAGCTGAGCAACACAGAGAGGGGAATAAATATAAAATCTTTCTAACTGGAAGGTGTAATGCGTACCTATTCCATATGATTACAATGTCTCATGTGGAAGCTGACAGGCAAGCACACTAAAAGACAATGTTTTGATTCAAAGATTCTGCAAATTAGTTTTGCAGAAAGTTACATCAAATGCACATTAACTGGATAGTTTTTAGGGGTAAAGGAGTATTTGCATCAAGCTGATGTAATTTTGAAAGCCTGATTTTTAGGAAAATGATGCTGATATTGTGGGGAAAAAAACAAGATCAAATAGTAGATATGCAAAGGAGGTTTGCTGCCAAGACAATAGAAAATATAGGAAAAATAGGGACAGGGAGACAACAATCCACTGGAATTAAATATAAATAATTTTTCAAAAATACAAAAGAAAAAACTTTACAGATGCCTGGCATAAAGCAGGGCATCTTAAAACATTTCAATGCTCTTGTTGATTAAAAGGTATTGCCAAATCATGATGTTGCCACCACCATGTTTCAACATGAAGATGGACTGGTCAAAGTGAGTAAACTGTCAAGTATTAGTAAAGAGGAAGTTAATACAAGATTACCTTTAGAAAAAAAAAAAAAGCATTCCCAGCCCCATAGCGTGATTCTGACACCACCATGTTTCACTGTGGCGATGTTCAGGAAGATGTGCAGAGTTGGCTTTCTGCCACTCATGCACTCTTTTAAATATATGCCACAAAAGTCCTTTTGGATTTGATCTGAACAGAACACCTTCTTCCGCATGTGTATGTACCCCGTGTATGGTTTTTAATCATCTCCTTTCTTCTTACCACTTTTGCATGACTTCCAGATTTGAGAAGTACTCAACTAATAGCCATCTGTCTGAATATTTTCCCACCTGAGCTATGGGTCTTCGGATGCTTCTGATGAGTGGGAAAGGGGAGCGGAAGACAAGTGCAATATGCACTTTGTAGAGTTTTATTTGTAATAACTTTTGAAAACCATAAACACTACTTTGTCATTTCTCTCACTTAGGGTCCTAAAGAAACCCATTAACATTGCTATCAATATAGAAATCTGGAAAAGTCTGGAAACATCTAAAAAAGGGCAAAGGGTAAGACAACTTTTGTAAGGCACAGAAGTGCCCATTTTTGCAATGTTTTACAGGAAACCCAATTAAAGGGTTCTTTAAGGTTGGGCATTTAAGACTTTAACTTGCCTTGCAAAGATGATCTTGTAGAGATGATCATTTATAATATATAGAGGCTTCACATACCTAGCATGTTGCCATTTCTTTAAAAGACTGAATGCATCGTACAGACAAGCTTTTTATTTAGCAAATGGCAGAATTAGCATGCAGAGTGTATAGGTGCACGTGTTAAATATGCAGGGCAGGTACCACAAATTAGGCTCATGGGTGATTTCATCTTACATGAAACTAAAAACTATAACTTTATTAAGCTGATATTTATTCTGAGTGGTGCCCATTAAATCCATTTGCTAATTCCTTCTGGGCCCATTGGGTTTGGCTTTATCTTTTGAATTATGCAAATATATGGCTGTGAGTAGGTGATCATGTGGCTAAGTGGTAAAGTGGAAATGATGGCTGGTTTCATTCCCAGCTCGACCGCTTTTCACAGTGTCCTTCACCACGACACTGAGGCCCTACGATTCCCTCCTGACAGCGAGTGTTTCCATAGGAAAACACCATATGCAGACTTCAGGTGTGAAATAAGAAACTATGAGTGCTACATAAAATGTAAAGAATTTTATAAGGCATATGCATACAAAAGTTACATTGGCAGCACAACAGTGAGCGTTGATGTGTTTTTGCCATGTCTGTGTGGTGCAGAATCCCAGTTTTAGAAGCGTTCCCTTTTAGTTTCAAGTATGTGCAGTTCTCATTTTAACCACTAGAGGATGACACCACTCAGGCACAACAGCAGCAGAGATCTCAAAGCCAATGAGTAGAGCAGACAGAGAGGCTCTCAGAGGGGTCAGCTAAAGCCTATGTTAACTCAGCAGCTGAGCTGATTGAGTTAATGCACCTTCTATCCTCTCAGTGGCATCCTGATGCTGCTGCACATATAGCCTATAGAATCTCACACACCTTCTCCTGTCTGAGGAATACTCACTGCAAAGAGGACTGTTGCCCCTTTCCTTTGATTCACAACATGTGCAAATTTTACCAACTAACCCGGTTTCAATGTAAAAACAAAAACAGCTGCGTCCCTACATATACCGCATTAGGAAAGCTGCCTGCAGACAAAGGTGACCTCAGTCTGTTGTTATGATTTGTGGATGCAGGACCCAAAAGCAGCAAGGTAGAAACAAAAGTTTAACTAAACAAAAGAACAAGGAACTTACACGGGGATGCAGGAAAACGAGAAAACACAGAGACCGGGGAACAGGAAATATCGAAGAGGAACCAGCGAGTTGTGACTGAATGAGGACTGCTTAAATATACTGAGGAGAAGTTAAAGTGGCAGGGAGAAGACTAAGGACTAATTAGAGAGAAGCAGTTGCAGGTGAGAGGGAGAGAGAGCAGGTGGAGACAATCAGTAACTGGAGAGGGAGGAAGGCAAAAAACAAAACATAAGAAATGACTAGGCGGAGATAAACTTAAGGCATATGGAAAGACTAAACAAAGTGGTAACTAGGAATAAAGAAGACAAAGAGAAACTTGAAGCACTAATGAACAGAACAGGAGAGTAGGTAAACATAACAGAAACACAATAAACTTTAGAAAGTATAAGTAAATAAACAAGGAATGAACCAAAAACACGAGAAACTGGAAGGAAAAACTCAAGTCACCCAAACTCTAACTCAAGACTAAACAACTAAGAACCATGACATCTGCATTAAGCCACTTAAAAGCATTTTGAACTTTACAATGTTCAGACCCATTAAATCCGCATGCAAAACACTGTGTATGGCAGGAAAATACCACAGCACCTATCACCCTGAACACACCATACCCACAATGAAGCATGTTAGAGCCAGCATCACGCTGTGCCTTTTGCGAAACACTGCATGTTTGTGTTTTTTTTATCTATGCTTGGTTTTTTTCCATTCAAAAAGAACAAGTTAGAGATTTAGTTTTTTGCACCTGAAAGTATGTTTGGGTGATTATTCAATTAAGGGAGTTTTTCTGTCCCCAGGGTAGATTTTCTAGAAAAAAATGTTTTTCAGAAAAAAAATATTGCATTTGTTAGAGTTAGGTTGTAGTAGCTATGAAAAAAATACCTGTGTCTCAATGATGACATTTTAATACTTTTTCAGTGTGTTGAATATTCAAATATGCAAGAATTTCACGGTTTTGGGCTTGTCCCCAACCCAGACTTTATGACATCCCCATTATAATAAAGCAATAAAAAGTGCTAAATTCATTACAATTTTACATTGCATTTCATCATAACAACTTATAAAGACATTTTTTTAAATTCATATAGATTATATTTTTTCAATTTGCAGGTTATTTATAGTTACATATCGCTGTCCCTCATACATCTGTTATTACCATCACACTCAACATTTTAGAGAACAATAACGTTTTTACAAAAACTTACTTACATTGTTGCATGCAAATTAGATGCTGCAGAGGAACATTCTCAGACATGTGGCAGAAGCCTACTTTTTTGATGCCCACATATGTAAGCAATTTGATGTTTTATACAGCCTGATCTGAGAATATGTTTATAAAGCGTCATTACCAAACAAGTTACTGTTTGAGTATTTTAATTCATTAATAGAAAATTTCACTTTATTTACATATATTCAGTGTACATTGTGTGCTAGCTAACCAGTCAGCTTAGCAAGTCTAAAACTTAACCAGTGAAAAGTGTCATTACCATCACACAAATGACTGTGATGGTAATGACACTCAGTGATGGTAATGACAATTTATCTGTTTATTACCTTATAACTAGAATATATTAGCTTAATTTACTATTTAATAATTTACTATGATACATAATTGAACAGTGACCAACTGTAATTTACATTATTTTTGTTTGAAGATGTTAACAGGGCCCCAGCTAAACCAGCGCAACGCTCAAAAAAATACAGGGACAAAATCAAAGAAGATCCAGAAAAATACCAGCAATATCTTGCAACAGAAAAAAAAAAGATACAAAAAAAGAAAAGAGTCAGGATAATTGAAAGACATCACACAATTATCAAAGCGGGAACAAAGATGCAGAAGACGACAGTGGAAAGTTAACCAAAGAAACAAAAGAGTCAGTGATAAGAACAGAGAGAAGATAGAAAGTTATATAGCTGGAAACACACCTCCCATATCTCCTATAAGTCAGGAAGAACATGAGAATGAAGTGCCCATTCTTGAAGCTTCACCTGATGTTCCTGACAGTTCTCATCATAAAACCCCAAGTCATATGAGAGGACGTAAAATTGTGAGAGCAAATAGGGCAAAAGCTTACCGTGACCTTGCTGAGTACCACCTGAAGCTCGAACATGCTCCAAGGAAGGTGGAGAAGTATAAAAAGAGATATCAAAGGCTCTCAAAGAAGCTGAAAGCCCCAGAATCCCCCAAAATGTAATTAAAGCAACAAATGCAGCTGAAACCGAAGGCCCTTCGAAGAACACTACTGTTTCAGAATGTAGTGCTTTCTCAGCAAAAAAAAAATATATAAGGAGTCTGACACAAAAGAAAAACAAGTAGTGTCAAAGATTCTGGCTCTGAAGATTCTAAAGAAGTACCACTTGGTGAAAGAAGCGCAAAACCAACTTGGTTTTTCAGCCAAGATTATGCGGAAAAACAGTGAACGGCCTGCTGGTCTTCACTTTCATAAGAAACCCTACAAAAACATAATCAGTGTGGGTACCACTGAGAAAATCAAGATATTCTTGGAACGAGATGATAACAGCAGAGCAACAACAGGGAAAAGGGAGACACAGTGTTATATTGTTTTTTAAAGTGCATTTTCGTATTTCTAATGTGTAAAACCAATTGGTTACTTATGTGGTCGTTGCAGTCACAGAATGTGATATATGTTTTTTTAATATTTTCTTACTATACTGTATTTCTTACTAATATTTGTCTTAGGGCTGGGCGATATGGCCTAAAAATAAAATCTCAGATTTTTTTCACATCAAATCCGATTTCCGATTTTAATCGATTTTTTTCTTTCTCCCTTTACTTTCTTAAACAGAAATAACAAATGACATAATCTATTTTTTTGAAACTCTTATTTTAATATCTCCTTTGGGAGTCTACCTGAATTCAAAGTTGTGTGCAAAGTTGGTAGCACATACCTGGCGTCCAAAGTTTTCAGTAGGTAAATAAATCCAGGCTTTTCCACTGTATAAACAGGCACCATATCTTTGGCAATATAAATTGTGATGGCATCTGTGATCGCTTTCCCCAGGACACCCGTCTTATCATAAGGGACACAGTGGGAAAATGATTCCCCTATGGTGGCTTGTCTTTTGGCGGTGTTTTGTGAGCTGCTGCTTTCTTGAGCATCTCGTAGACAGCAGCACTTCTCCCACTCGACGGAGTGCCTCTGTTTCAGGTGTTTTAACAAATTTGTCGTACTCCCATCTTTGGCAGCAACAGCCTTCAAACAGATTTTGCAGCGTGCCGTTTGTTGCTCCAAGTCTGAAGTCCCAAAACCGAACCAGTTCCATATAATTGAAGAAACTGTCCCTGTTTTGGGAACAAGTTCCTCTTACGTAGTGGCCATTTAATCTCTACGCGCTGCGAGAGACAGACTGGCTGACCTTGCTCCAAACTACGGACGCCCAAGAGAGCAGGTGAGGGGGTAAATCTCGATTTTCCCAAAAATAAATCTTCTTAAACGACAAATTCGAATTAATCGATTAAATCGATTTATCGCCCAGCCCTAATTTGTCTTTTTATTACATTGTTCTGATGATTTGCATAAGCTGGTTGATAATCACAGTTACATCCTTGACTGTTGTTTAATATGGGTCACACCTCTGTTGCTATGCATGAATTAAAATGCTACACACTTATTTGAGAGTGCTGAAAACTTTATTTTCTATTTGATCATTTTTGGATTGGAACATTTGATTGAGCATGCCAATTCTCTTGTTTGATCCTTTTATAAGTTAGAAACGAGACAGCCGGCCCAAGAAGATATTATTACGTAAGCATTGCCGTGGTAGTTTACCAAGAGATTCATTTTAATGGAAAGCTAAGTGTTCAAAAGGTGTTTTTTTTTAAAAAAGAAGTATTTTCTTTATCTCTCATTTGTTGTGAAAAACAAAACAAAAATTGTTATGTCATTACCAAAACATGTTGTCATTACCATCACAATAAATTTTTTGGTTGAAAATGTTGCTTCTATTGTTCACTTGGGTTTTACCTCAATTTTTGTGGTAATGTTTAAAAGTCTAAATTTGCATTTTCTGAAAAAATATACATTGCAATTCAAAAATTCTGATTAGTACGCAATATTTCATTATTGAGACAAGGCAATATATTAAAAAGTTAGAAAGAACATGTTGTTAAAAAGTATTTTAAATGTACTTACAAATATTTAGAGCATGATTCTTAAAGAGCATGTTTTGTACTTACTGGAGCAATTGTGAAAACTTTGCTTGTCAAATCATTTTGTATTAAAACCAGTGTTTTGTTTTTGTGATGGTAATGACATTTTGCTGTGACAACTTTGAAAAAAGCATCATAATATAAAAATTATTATGAAGTACACTCAAAGCTATGCTAAGATCTTTGTTCCAGACCAATTGATAAACCTTTTGAATTAGAAAAAACAGAGATTTAAGAACATTATTCTTTTCAAAATTCCCAAAGTCAAAAATGCCCCAAATTGAAGAATCACCCATTTATAGGATGTGTTAAAACACATTGGGGACATTTTATTGTGTAATTAATCGGGAGAGAAGATCGGTAGCATAAAGCTCAACAAAAAGTATTTTTGTACAGGTGTAGCGAGTCCTAGGTGACGCAGACTTCGGTACAGAGGAGACCTCTCTCTCTCTCTCTTTTTTTTTTTTTTTTTTTTTTTAGCTGATTAATTTTCGGCTCTCAGAGAACGCAGCATCTGCGTAAAGGGCGCAGCGCCGTCCGCTGTGTATGGAGGAACACTACAGTCCTCACCGGAGACAAACTGCTGAGCTGTGTCTGGGAAACCGGCCGCCAAGAAGTGACATGAATGGTTCTTATTTACACCGAGAGACATATCGGCTGGATAAGAAACTATGAAGCTCTCCTCCTCCTCCTCCTCCTCTTTGTGCTCAGTGCCGCTGTGACCGTGAAGCGCACACAGACACGGTCCTCTGACACATCTCTACTTGTTGTTCTCCTCCGAGAAACATGACGCGCAGTTCCCTGGCTTATGTCGGACTTCTGTCGGTGCTTTTCACCTGGTAAGTGGCGCACCTGGCTTCTTTTTCTTTCTTTCTTACAAACAGAAAAAAAGAGCTCCAAATCCTTTCTGCGTGGATTTTCTTTCAAACTTTATTTGAAAGTTCCTCTGAATTGACACTATATAAATGCATGTTCTCTTTCCAGTAAATAGCGTTCTTTTAAGCATGACGTGTTTGCCTCTTTTTGCCCTTCCTAGCTCTTTAACAATGCTGTATGAGGAGGACTACGAGGATGTCACTGTGAACCAAATGCTGGCTCCCAAATCCCAGGAAACAAACACCACGGAAATTCTCAATAATTTACTCAAAGAGTATGATAGGAAGCTGAGACCGGACATTGGAGGTAAGGCTCGCTTTTGAATAAAGTTTCAGCAGAAGCAGGTGCATCAAAATGAATTAGAATAAAAGTTAATATCAGTTCCGAAACAGACGTTTATACATTATATGGATTCATTAAACCAACTGAAATATTTCAAGTTTTTTATTAGAAAAGTAGAATTTTACGTAAGACAAATCAAATAGATGTTTCATACAAAAATGTCTTATGCCTGTGGCAGTAAAAGACAGCTGTCCAAGAGACAGTCATTGACATTCTCCATAAGGACGGTGAGCCACAAAAGGCTATTGTAGAACAAGCTGGCTGTTTACAGTGTTGTATCTGAGCATATCAATGGAAAGGTGATTGGAAGGAAAAAGTAAAAGGCGTAAACTGCAGCTGGAGTCTTTGCTGGAAAAGCCACCACACAGAGAGGTATCCAGGACATGGTGTAGCACTCCTTTTGGTATGCCTCTCCTGAACCAGAAATAATGCTAAAAGCATCTTACCTGGGCTAAGGAAAAAGGGACCTGTTTTTCTGCCGTGCAAAGTCCTTGTTTCAGATTAAAGTACATTGTTCATTTTGTTTGGAAATTGAGTGAAGATCAGAATCAGAAATACTTTATGAAATCCCCGAGGGGAAATTAAGTTTTCAGTGCAACCAATCCAAGCAGGATTTGGAAGACTGTGGTGGTGCCCCATAGATGAACAGAATTAAGGTCTCATGAGGTCAAAAGTGAAGTTTCCTCAGCCAGTGATAAATTGGGGTGCCATGTCATCTGCTGGTTGGTCCATTGTGTTTTCTGAAGTCCACAACCATTTACCAGGAAGTTTTAGAGCTCTTCATGCTTCCTTCTGCTGACAAGCTTTGAGATTAAGACCAACATAAGGTCACTATTAAAGAAATGCACTTCATGAAAACCTCAGCAGAACCATAGGCTGATCACTTCCATGCAACGCCACACTGATGCAGTAATTCATGCAAAAGGAGCCTTGACTAGAGTGCAGAAGTTGTGCAGTGCATGAACTAATTCTTCAGTTGACTGACATATCTGTATTAAGCATTTAGTTTCATTCTTCTAATGTAATATGTTTTGAGAAACTGAATTTTGTCTTTTTGTTTTTTGCTGTAAGCCACATTGCTCTGTGTGATCAGTCTACATAATAGAGGAGTTACACTTTTTCAGTTGAGTTACTGAAATAAGTTTACTCTTCAATGATATTGCAAATCAATTAAGCTACACCTTTAAATGTCAGCATGTAGATAAAATGTGAAAATGCTAGCATGATTTACAGTGCCACATTGACCTAAGTGAAACCTGTTGGCTGTTTTGCTTTTATAATCTCATCAAATGTGCATTTAGATATGCTGTCTTTTTTTGAAGGAGCAGAACCAGCTACATTTTCTAACAAATGGTGACATGTTTAATACAAATGCTGATTTTCTAACTCATTACAAACCTTGACCTGCAGATCACTGAATGTCTTCATGAAGCACCCAGATTCAAATATACACATCAAATACAGCAAAATGCAACCTACCCCTAAAGAAAATAAAAATCCACCAAGCAATCTAGCCCAGCAGATTAGCTAAGAGTGTGTTTTTCATTTGAGGCTTGCAGTAAATATCCAATGGGCTTTGTTGTCGGGTTTCAGGAATGAGGCGGTGATTCTCACAGTATCACAAGCTTGACTAAACAGAATAAGTACTATCTAAATGTAGTTATAGTTTTCAAGTGGTTGTAGTGCAAAAGGTTTTTTGTAACTTTGTAAAGTACTCTACCCTTCATTAAATCAGAGAAGACACCATTAAGCAGCTCACACCTAGTCTGTCTGAATTATGCCTTGCACTTGCTCCAAATATTTATATTCTCAGCAAGGTGTTTAACAAAAGCTGTTTTCCATTTTAAAAAAGATTCAAGAGGCAAACAACAAAAAAGCATAGATACCTTTGAGTGGCATGTGCATTGTTATTGTTCTGTTACAAATCATTATATTGTCATCATATTTCAGAATTGAAGGGTTATTTTGTGAAACATATCAATCAAAGTTATAATTTAGCATCATTAGACTTCTAAATGAAGATTACTTAATTTTGTCTGCCAGTTGGGATATTCTGCTGCTCTGGGAACAATGTTGGGACATCAAGTACTGGTATAATCAGTGACCATGTCGCAGAGCAAGTGCTTTTGTTGAACAAATTTATGCTTACATTTTTCAGATTATCCCTTTAGATGACGGAAATAGAGATAATGTAGGAAAAAGTTTAGACTATTTCTGTACTCAACTGAGATGCTAAATAAAACATTTGCAGCTGATTTAGCTGATGAGAATCCGGACAACTTTACGTATATCAGAAATCTGCATCTGCAGCACCATTTCATAGACAAAGTATATTTCACATTTCAGGAAAAACAAGCAAAACAAGTATCTAGGGGAACCATGGTTTGCAATACTTAGATTCAGCTTTTCACATTTATAAAAATGAACAAAAACACAGGTCCAAACCACTGCTGCATGAAAATTAAGACCTGAGGCAATATAAGCAATACTTGGTGCACATATGCAACTGTAGGGATGTCATTTCTAACAACCTTTCTACATACAGTGGGGCAAAAAAGTATTTGGTACCCACCGATTGTACAAGTTGTCCCACTTAAAAAGATTAGAGAGGTCTATAATATTCATCGTAGGTACACTTCAACTGTAAGAGACAGAATGTGGAAACTAATTACAGGAAATCACATTGTATGATTTTTAAAGAATGTGTTTGCATAATGGTGCAGAAAAAAAATATATTTAGCACCTATAAACAAGCAATAATTACTTCGTCTTTAAGAATCTCTTCTATCCTACACTCGTTACCTGTATTAATGGCACCTGTTTGAACTCATTATCTGTATAAATTCAAAAGTACTTTATTGATCCCAGAGGGAAATTAAGTGTTGTTGTAGCTCATACAATACATTTTTGAAGGAGTTGTTATAGATCAAGATGGCTGTGAGCAGGAAAGATTTCCTGTAGCGGTCTGTGTTGCAGCAAAACTAAAGAAGCCTCCGACTGAAGACACTGTTGTTGCAGGATAGTCTCATGAAGAGGATGCTCAGGGTTGTCCATAACTTTTTTAATTTTATGAAGAATTCTTCTTTGCATCATCATCTCCAGAGGTTCCACAGTCGTTCCCAGAACAGAACCAGCTTTCTTTATCAGGTTGTTTAGCATTTTTAAGTCCCTGGCTCTGACGCTGCTACCCCAACAGATGACGGCTAAAGATATTACACTCTCCACAACAGACTTGCAGAAGATTTGCAGCATCTTGCTGCAAACCTTAAATGATTTAAGCTTCCTCAAGAAGTAGAGTCTGCTCTGTCCCTTCTTGTAGACGGCTTCACTGTTGCTCCTCCAGTCCAATCAGTTGCCCAGGTGAACTCTGAGGTATTTATGCTCCTCAACCACCTACACTTCTTTACCCGTGATGGAAACAGTGTTTGACTTATCCCTGTTTCTTCTAAAATCTACAATCATCTCCTTTGTTTTGTTCACATTCAAGGTAAGATGATTTTTTCCACACCATGTCACAAAGCGGTCCACCAGCTCTCTGTATTCAGCTTCTTGTCCATCTCTGATACACCCAACAATTCCAGAGTCATTGATTATTTCTGCAGATGACAGATCTCTGATTTGTACTGGATGTCTGAGGTGTACAGAGTGAAAAGGAATGGTGAGAGTACGGTCCCCTGTGGTGTTCCTGTGCTGCTGACGACCAGGTTTGACACACAATCCTTCAGTCTCATAACCTGTGGTCTGTTTGTCAGGTAGTCATTGATCCAGGCAATTGTTGATGGCTCCACCTGTGTCTTCAGGAGTTTCTGACGAAGCAAATAAGGCTGAGTTGTGTTAAATGCACTGGAGAACTCAAAGAACATGATCCTCACAGTGCTGCTTGCTTTGCCCAGATGACAGTGGATTGGTTGAAGCAGGTGGATGATGGCATCTTTAACTCAAACTCCACGATAGTAAGCAAACCACAGTGGGTCCTGATACGTTCTTGTTTGCTTATTCAGGGGTGGCAACAGGAGTCTCTCCAGGACCTTCATGATGTGGGATGTCAGGGCAACAGGTCTATAGTCATTGATGACTGATGGGTGAGTTCTTTTGGGTACTGGAACAAGGCAGGATGTCTTCCACAACATTGGAACCTTCTCCTGAGTTAGGCTAAAGTTGAAGAGGTGCTGTAGAATCCCACAGAACTGCTCTGTATAGGCCTTCAGGACTCTGGGGCTGACAAAATCTGGGCCTGCAGCCCTTTTCCGGTTCAGTTTCTCCAGCTGTCTCTTCAACTTTCAAACAGGCCATGAAAAACAGTAATTTTCTGGACTTTGTCTGTTTTGCATTTAAGTCTGAAAGCTATCTTCCAGACTTTGTCCGGATACCCTTTACCAGTAATTTTACGGATGAAGACCTAGTAACAAGAGTGGACTTTTCCCAGGTAATGTTCCGGATAAGATGAAGGGGTGTGGGGAGGGGGGCAGGGAATGCTGTGAGCGCACACATTGATGACGTATAAATGTCACTTTCCTTTCAGCTTCTTCATTGATGTCTCTTAAGCGTTTCCATGTGCTCAAAATTGCACACATCACAAAGATGAGCACTGTGTGTAGTTCTGCTGTTTCGTCGACCATCTTTGCAATAATCGATTTGTTTGGGGAAATGACATGTAGGCCCACCGCACTAAGTTTGCTTCATATTCACATACAACCCCCCACTACCCCCCCACCCCTCAGACATTCATCAGGATCCTCTGGTACATTTCTTGCTATGTGAAAGCAGCCAAGAGGCAATGTTCCGGAAAAAAGTGGTGTATTTGAAAACACAACTCCAGTTAAAGACTGGATGTAACTGTCCGCTGTCTAAAAACTGTCTGAAAACGGCTCTAGAGACAGACAAGTGGGAGGGGGAGGCAAAGGGGATGGCATCCTCTCCTGACTTGATTGAAGACAAACTTGTGGAATCAGAAGAGTGCATGACTGAGGTGAAGGATAAAACATCTGAGGTGTGACAGGAAAGCTGTGAGTCAGAGGAGGGTGGGATGTCTGTTTGGCTGAGGATAGGAGAGGAGGATGCTGAACTAGTTTCTGAACTGAACCTATTGAAGAATGCATTCATTTCATTGGCTCATTCCAGACTTTCATCTATCCAATCCTTCCTGTGCTTAAAGCCTGTGATCTTTTTCATTCCTGACCAGACATCTCTGATATTGTTCCCCTTAGTTTGTTCTCCAGCTTCTTCCTGTATGCCTCCTTGCTGTCTCTGATCTTGGCCTTGAGTTGCTTCTGTATACTCCTCAGTAATTCCCTGTCTCCCTCTCTGAAGGCTCTTTTTTTCTTGTTTAGCAGTTCCTTCAGGTCACTGGTGATCCAGGGTTTGTTATACGGGAATAATCTCACTGTGCTGGTGGAAATGATGTTGTCCACACAGGAATTTATACAGGCAGTTACACTGCCTTGATGTCCTCTCCATGTGCTTGGCAAAAGTCATCCAGTTTGTGGTCTCAAAACAACCCTGCAGGGCTTCTTTAGCTTCCTGTGACCATATTCTCACAGTTCCTTTTGTCAAAGGTTGCCTCTGAACTTGTGGTTTATATTCTGAGCAGAGAAAAACAAGATTGTGATCCGATTGTCCCAGAGGAGGTCTTGGTTTGGACATGTATGCATTCTTTACATTTGCATAAAACAAATCCAAGGTCTTGTTTTCTCTTGTGGAGCATCTGACAAACTGTTGAAATGTTGAAAGTGTAGACGAGAGCTAGGCATGATTAAAATCACCAGATATTGCCACAAATGCATTTGGGTGCTGGGTCTGTAGCTTAGCAACAATGGAACTGATGACATCACATGCATTGTCTGCAACGCCTGAAGGTGAAATGTAAACAACTGCCAAAATAACACTGGTTAACTCTCTTGGTAAATAATATTGACAAAAACTTACTGCTAAGAGTTCAATATCTGGGCTGCAGAGACAACACTTCACAGTAACATGTCCTGGAACACACTATCTGTTGTTGACAAACACTTCTACTCCACCTCCTTTTCTTTTCCTGCTTGTCTTCAGATCTCTGTCTGCTCGTACAGTCAGGAAGCCTGACAGAGAGGTTGGAGTCAGGGATATGATCCTGTAGCAGGGTCCCGGAGGGTGCGTGGGAGTTTGCCCAACCGGTCTACATGTGTTTTGTGGACTTGGAGAAGGCGTTCGACCGTGTACCTTGGGGAGTCCTGTGGGGGGTACTCCGGGAGTATGGGGTACCAGGCCCCTTCGCATTGCCGGCAGTAATTCAGGCTCGTTTCCAGTCAGTACGGTTACATGCAGCAAGAGAAATTCGAATTATTGCCTTAGTCCGACTGAAATCAGACATTAAAAATGCATGTATGCACCTTAGTCCGGCTGGAGTCGAACCGAACTGAAGTTTCAAAAGCTCAACTACTGCAGCTAGATAATGCGGTTAGAAATTCGAATTTCTCTGCATGTATACTCTCGCCTTGAGAAGTCGAGCTATCAGGAGCTGTGCCCTGCCCCTCCAGGAAATGACAAAAAAAGTGATGTAATACGCTGTAATAATACACTGTAATAATTGATGTAATACGATCAAACAGTACAGAATGTAACAAATGTACAGCGCGGCAGCGTTGTTGTCATCCTTTTTTTTTTTACTATGTCCGCTTCTCTTCCACAAGTGTTTCTTTACCCTGAGTGTGTGACGCGAACCAGAAGAATGCCACACGAAGGGTTGCATGTCGCCACCTACGGTGGCGGTGGTCGGCACACTTCTTTCAATAATTCGATTTTCGGAGTAACATGTAAACTGGGACTCCGCTCGCTGCAGGAGGGAAGTCTTTAGTCCGATTACTCCAAAAAGCTCGATTTAGCTGTGCATGTGAACGTACTGAGTGAGAGTTGGACTCTGCCAAGGTTGCCCTTTGTCACCGATTTTGTTCATAACTTTTATGGAAAGGATTTCTAGGTGCAGCCAAGGTTATGAGGGGATATGTTTCTGTGGTCTCAGGATGGGGTCTCTGCTTTTTGCAGATGATGTGGTGCTGTTGGCTTCATCGGAACGTGATCTACGGCTTTTGCTGGAGTGGTTCGCAGCCAACTGTGAAGCGGCTGGGATGAGAATCAGCACCTCCAAATCCGAGACCATGGTCTTGAGCCGGAAAAGGGTAGAGTGCCTTCTCCGGATCGGGGATGGAGTCCTTCCCCAAGTGGAGGAGTTTAAGTATCTGGGGATCTTGTTCACAAATGAGGGGGAAAATGGAGCGGGAGATCGATAGACAGATTGGTAGGGCATCTGCAGTTATGCGGGCGCTGTACCGGTGTGTCGTGGTGAAGAGAGAGCTGAGCCGAAAGGCAAACCTCTCGATTTACCGGTCGATCTACTTCCTACCCTCATCTATTGTCACAAACACTGGGTAATGACTGAATGAACGAGATCACGGATACAAGCGGCTGAAATGAGTTTCCTCCATAGAGTGTCTGGGCTCTCCCTTAGAGATAGGGTGAGAAGCTCGGTCATCCGGAGGGGGCTCAGAGTAGAGCCGCTGCTTCTCCACATCGAGAGGATTCAGTTGAGGTGGCTCGGGCATCTGGTCAGGATGCCTCCGGGACGCCTCCCTAATGAGGTGTTCCGGGTCCCACCGGGAGGAGGTCCAGGGGAAGGCCCAGGACACACTGGAGGGACTATGTTTCTCGGCTGGCCTGGGAGCGCCTTGGGTTTCCTCCCGAGGAACTGGCCCAAGTGGCCGGGGAGAGGGAACTCTGGGTCTCTTTGCTTAACCTGCTGCCCCCGTGTCCCCACCCCAGATAAGCGGAAGAAGAAGATGGATGGATGGATGGACAGTGCTAAACCAAATGTAAAGCAGGAATGAGCCCTCCTCTATACCACATCTGAATCTCAAACTGGGTACCTCAGGATTATATGTATTTATGTAATATGATATAGATTTGATGAAGAAAACTATACTCAGTCAGCCTTTGAATGGTTTCATTAGTTCCAGTTAGACTCGTTTTTGCATATTTGAGCTGTGCATGAATTGCCACCTGCAAGCATACACCCAGACTGAATTGTGTAATCCCTGTTTTGGAGCATTGCACACCAAGACAGAATGCACTTTTGAACTGAGATAAACTGTGTTTCTCCATAACTGGGCACAGACAAAATCCACTAATTTCCCAAAGTAATAAAACAAATAACTGTAGATAGTAAAAAGGGTCTTTGCTGTACAGATGGTACTTCTTGTTTAGGTCCTCAGAAGACATCTGGGCTCTCATACTAGTCTGAAAATAATGAACCTCTTTCTAATGTCACAAAGCCTGAATCTTGTCATCTAGTGACATGGGATTCCTTTTCAAACACTTTAAGGATGACATTTTTTTTTCTAATCCGATACTATCATGAACTCTAAACAATATTTAGAGGGTACATGTTTTGTAGAAAACTCACCTGTCTTGCATCAGGCATTTTAGACAGACACATTGTTTCTCATATTTAGGCTTAAAGGTTACTCTTGAAGTCTTTTTATATAAAAACAAATTAGTATAGATTCTCTTCAGTTTGTAAAGGTTGGAACACACAAGGTATTCTCTGGGAATAAGAGAGAGAGAGACGACATTATAGTTCAATCAAACAATAAGCATTGAACTGTAGCCCAAGTTAATACAAACAGGCAATTTTTTGTACATCGTTCTAGAATGTTGATATTCAGTTCCATTGTTTGTCAATAAAATTCTTATCATACATCATTTAGCTGCACGTTGGAATAGTTGTTTGCATTGTGGCCTCGGAGCAAGAAAGACATGGCTTTGAATCATGGGCTGGGATTTTCAGTGTGGTTTTTTTATATATCGTGCCTGTGTAGAAGTAATTTTTCTCTGGGTACCTCGACTTTCAGTCCAAAAACATACATGTTAGGCTAATTAGAGAGTCCAAATTATCTTGGGTGTGAGTGTATGGGCACGGTTGTCTGTGTTGTAATTCAGCGGTTGTCTGGTGAGCTCTCCAGGGTCTACCCTGTCTCTGCCTCTTGCCCATTAAATGGTGAGGTAGGATTCTGAATGGATGAGCAAAGGAATGGATGAGCAACCGGGGGCAGGGTGGGGGGGGGGATTCTGACATCTTGGTAGAGTGTTTCTAGCTGCACATGCTTTAAACTACACTGTTTGACTGTTATTATCCACTCATGTAGCAACTATATTTCTCTGTAAGAAAAAACTGTGACCTTTTCACTGCGCTATTTTAGGGAGCACCACCTACTCTGAAACAAACACACACACACCATTCACAATTGATAAGTCTCTAGTGCATCACAGATTTGTATTCCTTGCTGATTGCCCAGCCAAAATGGATAAAATTAACTTCTGTGGGTGACTTCAAAGAACTAATGAGTTACACGGCGTGGGCAATTCCCCTTTGTTTTTTTTAATTCCCTCAACCACAGGTCACAATAAGTAAATCAGAGAGCCATTTGTTGTTATGTGGGCCTTTTGATGACAGACGGTGGCCTAAAGTCATTTGAGCTTGTCCTTTCTGCTTCAATGAATGTGACTTTTTTTTTAACAAGGGCCATTTTGACCACTTTGGTTGAATATAAAGAGATTTCTATTCTTCTACTGTAACTTGTGATGTTACGATACAGTTTAACATTAACTGAGATTCAGAGGTGGAAAGAGTATTAAAATATTCTACTCAAGTAAAAGTACTACCACTGTGATGTAATTTTACTCAAGTAAAAGTAAAGCATATGTATTTTTCATTGCAGTAACATTATCCTTTATAGATATTTCAGGAAAAATCTCACCTTTAATTGGAGTACATTTATTATGCAGAGGAAAACATAATCAAGAAATGTAAATGTCTTTAACAAAATCATTGATGGCACAGTTATTGGCACCAAGAAATCCTATTAAATCAATGTAGTTAAAGTTTTTTTAATATTTATTTATTCATTTTATGTTGATTACCATGTCCACAAACTACTCATCTATGACTTCATCTTTTCTTGGGACAGAAATATTATGTGTAGTTCTGTCATGAGATTAAAAAAAACTTTGAGATTAATTAATTATGATCTGTAATTAATTAATCTATTTTTTTACCTAATAATTGGTGAGAAAAGCCCTCATCTTGAGGTATTTTTATTTAAATCCATTACATTATTGTGGCAGAACAAATCTATAAACAAATAAGTGGCTTTATGAAGTAATTTATTGTTTTTAACAGACTTGAACAGATGCAGTCCCAGCCATTTACATTTCTCTGTTTTTGAGACTAGTCTCAGTCCTGCCTGCCTGCAACTTCGGCATGATACATTAACATTCTGGACACAGTGGGATAAATATCTGCTCTGAGTGAGTCCAGCTGGACCTGGGCGGGCGGAAATGCAGCACGCGGCCTGCCTGCCCGCCTGCCGTGAATGAAGATGGGAGACGAGCCCACGGCTGCACCACTGCTCAGTGAGAATAATAAGGATACATGCTTAAACCAAAACTCTCCAATAATCTCAGAAAAAGATTAACGAAATTAAAAAACATAGCGCACTAAATATGACCATAATTAACTAATCGCAATTAACATGATAATGTGACCCCCCTAATTTGGTGACACACATACCCATTTTTTTAGACACTGTAAAAAGGGAAAGACATGAGAACATGTCATGCAAGTAAGTCAGATGTGGGTTGATCATTATAAATCAGGAAACAACTACAAGAAAGTAGTTATATTTGCTCAGATGTGTTGATGTCTACGGACAGAACAAGAAATAAAAGTTTTAAAATGACTGAACTTTTGACAAACAAAGCTGGACAAGTTTGAAGTTTTCACCCACAGTAAGCAGGCTGGTAAAAAAAACAATTTCTGAAGCTCATTGTTAGAGCACTGAAGCAAAGAGTGGCATCTCGAGCCAATAATCCAAATAACTATTACTTCTAACTACTAACTAACTATAGACACTATTAACATCCCAACTGGATGATTGGAGACTTTCCCGGGCAACCTTTAAATACAAGGAATTTAAGGGTCCATTCTCACCTGCCCTGTTTAGTCCCTTTTAATCAACCTGTAATTACTTTGTCTAGAAAGTCCGGTTTGTTTGGGGAAGTGTGAATGCGCAATCAAACCTAGCCTAAAAACCCAAGTCTTGGCTCAGTTGATGTGAACTCTGGGGCAGTTCGATTGCATATGTGAATGCTTAGCGGGTCGGGGGATGCTCCAAAAGCAGAGAATGGTCTATAGCGGAGAGAATTTGGGGTAAATACGACCGAAACAACAATTCTGTTTTGTTCTCTGCCCATGCTAAGCCCATTGCTTGAACATATTTATCTAGAACACTTCTTTTTTTTTTTTTTCGTCTTTTTTTTTACACGTGTCCTGTCTGAGTGTGTAACTCGGAATTGGTGTCTGAGTATCAAGTAGAAGCGCGACAGATTTACTATCACAAATGGAGAACTACAGCTTTTGCTATAGTACTTTATATATATGTGTGTAAGAAATCTTTTATTAGAAATTACTTTGGGTTTGTTTTGGGTTTTTTGTTATTTTTTATCTGTGACACTTCTTAAAAAGAGTAATTCTAAAACTGCTAAAATCTGATCCCACTCCATGTACGTTTACATTTCACGGAACAGGAAGTGTCCCTGTGTTGATGGCTTCTTGGTGCAGCACCAGCACAGGTGAGGAGGTAAATATGTTACTCAAAAGGTTTGGTTTGTTTGAAAAAGGACCTCCATTTACATAGTGCTTTGCACTACATTTAGTCATTCACCCATTCACACACTGATGGTGGTAAACCACATTGTAGCAACAGTTGCCTGTTGGTCTCCTTTTTTGTTTGAAAAAGTAGTGTGAAGGTGAACCGCACAGCAAAAATAATAGCATCAATGTTGCAATTTTGGTTCCCAATTGAACCAAATCTACTGGACTATCAGTAGGGAAAACGACCAAATAGACTCTCCTCGGACTTTAATCAGAGCTGTGAAGCAGAGCCATGAAACAATGAGCATGTGGATAACACCACATAACTACTTCTAAGTATGGTGGAGGAGGTGTGATACTGTGTGTGTGTGTTTCCATTCCGAAGGTTAACCTTGTTAATGTTCACAGCATCATGAATCCTTTGAATTACTAGGAGATTAAAAATAATAATAGTAAAAGAACTGGGGGTCTATACCAGACAACAGACTGGTGAAAAATGTGTCACTATCGACTTTCTAACAGGATAATGATTCACGTGGTCAAATCAATACGGAAATATTTTACCAACCATCTTCCATGGCCATCACAGATACAGACCTAAATCCTGTAGAAAATCTGCGAGGTGAGCTGAAGAGACATTGGATGATCTAGAGAGATTGAACAAACCTCCAACCTTGTGAAATGCTATGAAAGTAAACAACAATGTCCTGTTGGCATACGTAAAAACAGTATGGTTGCAAGTAATTCTGGCAGTGTTCAGTTTGTTAAAGACAATTATGTAATAGACTCTTGTTTAACTTTAAGAGCGACTCGGTATATAAAAATGCAAGTAAAGTGAACAGCTACTTCCACTAAGAAATGTGGTGTAATGGATGTCAAGATGTCAGAATTATTAACCTCATTTTGTCTCTATTGTGAGCAATGCTGTGACTTCACCTGCTACAAGCAGAGAGCATCACAATGACACATCACTCACATTTGAATGCCATTAAAGAGAAAGAGTACCTGTACAAAATGAATGTGCTGTTCCTTTTGTTCAGGCTGTTAACCAGTAATAACTAAGTCAGTTACTGTCAGTAAAATCATAATGATGGAAGGATTCGTTGTTTTTGTTCGTTCACATCGTGTAATTGTTCAGAGCTGTGAGTGTGGAAAAACAACAAATGGTATTTTTCTTGAAATGTTGGGAAAAAACCAGCAGCTTATCTTGATGAAGTTCAGATTTTTGTGATTCTGGTGCTACTCATGTTGAATTAAAACTGATAGAAGTCTCAGGTTAATATGCATCACTTTAAGGTACAAATCAGATAAAGTTCAAGTCTGAAAATAAACCTGTCAGTTCTTTCATCAACCCTGCTCGCTATAATCAAGCTTCTCAGAAAACCCCTTTTCCATCTGTTGATTTAATTGTTGCATTCACTGAGACCTTGTGCTGAATTAGTAACTCATACCATGTCTACAGATTTCTCGCTTTATAAAGGTAAAGAAACTCAACTTAAAACTGATAAATGCAAAACCGCCTGAATATTAGCTCCCCTTTGTTGCAGCCTTGTTGCAGTCATTTCAGTCAGTTCATTAAAAAGACTTCTTGAAGTGGCTTTGATTCTACTTACTGGGTAACAGATGATCAACCATGCCGCAGCTCGCCTGAGGTGGGTGATCTGTTCTGCTTTTTGAATATTTTAGAGCCCTTTGGCATTCCTTTTAGTAGCGAGCCTGGACTGGGACAGCAGAAGCTGAAGTCTTATGCCATCAGTCATTGCGCTGCGGCTCCGATGGCAACCAAGAATAGGTTGCAACTCTCCCTCATGAAGTCATGTCATAGGGAGTTCCTGTGAGCTAATGTGATTAATGAGTTGACTGAAAGGGGTAGGAATTGAGACACATTTTTGTAGTAATGTAGAACGGAGAGAAAAATAAAAAGTTCTTTTAAAAGATTATCTGTTACTGCTAGTACCGGAAAGTAGCAAATTGAGCTTAGAAGAATAAAGAAAGTAGCATTTGTGAAGTAAATGTTGTAGTAGAAACAATCTTCTGGAATATTATTACGTTTTTCAAGATTTTTGTCCAACAATACAGATTCATTAAACTTAAAAGGTAAACATTTCCGACTAAGGTAAATAAAACCCCAATAACATTTGAATATAGAATTTTTCCAAATCGGAGTCACTTCTGTAAACCAGAAATTAATTTTTAATTAGGCAGACCACTGCTAAGTAATGTGTGTAGGATTAGCCTACCATCAAAAGGTAAAATTAAAATTTGGGATAAAATAAACACATAATGGAGAAACACATTAGAGCAAAAAGGCTTTTCTTCTTTTGCCACCAACTTTATTGTAGTCAACACAGAGCCGTCAGACCATAAGAATTTAGCCTCGTTTCCACTGAGAGGAACGGTGCGGCTCGTTGCGGTCTGGTCCACTTTTTTGTATGTTTCCATCAGGGGTGGGCTGGTATTAAAAATCAGCCCAGGAGCTTGGGTCGGAGAGGCCTTTTATGTGATCACTAAGGATGCAAGTGGAACCATAATTTTAACAAAAAATACTTTTATTGGTAGTATAAAAACATAACAATGTTGTTATACTTCAAATAATAGTAATTACATGTTTAAGACGATAATAGGCCAATAAGGGGGTTTGGAAATCATTTTAGAAGTAGTTTTACTGCACCATACTTTTTTAATTTCACTTGAGTCATATTATTATGAAGTATCACTTCTCTTTCTTAAGTAGAATTTCTGGATCCTCGACCTACTGTGAGTAATTTAACTGAATCAAATCAAGCACGTTCTAACTGACAGTGTGGGGTCCTGTCACTGTCTCCGATTGATCATGCGCCCTGGCTACTTGGCTACGGGAATATTCTTTGGCTGACTGGTAAGAGCGCATGACTCTTACCCGGGACTCTGGGGATCAAATCCTGCCCTTCGTCGTGCACCTTGCCACATAACCAAACATGCACCAGAGAAGGACCCACAGTTTATATTGAAGTGAGACCTCTTGATTGTACACAAGCTGTGTTGTTCTAATTTTATTTTCTAGCTGCTGAGTCATTTGGAGATCTATTGAATATACTGTAAACACCATACATTGTCACTGGAAGTAGTTTACCATGTTCTAACATATATACATTACCTATTGTAAGTATTAATCTAATCAATTTTATGTTGAATATTTTGATTTGCATATATATTGTTTTATATTTTCATTGTACTTTTTAAAATAGCAGAACTTGCAGATAACTATATTTCTTGTCTTTCGGATTAAATAATTGTTATATATTCAGAACCAATAGAACTGATCTGATGTCTGATCAATTACTCAGTACTCGAGTAGCTTTTTATGTATTTTTACTCTTACTTCAGTAATTTCTTGGATGGCCACTTTATACTTTGAGTAAAATACGTTACAGTACTGCTACTCTTACATGAGTAAAATTTTTGAGTACACTACCCACCTCTGGTCACGACATAAAAACTATTCAAAACGTGTCCAAACTCTGGAATCGAGCACAGCCAGAGAGACTGTTCAGGGGGTAATTTGGCATTTCAAGAATGGATAAAAAATCTTAACCCAGAGACTGTGGACCATATTCTGTTTATGTTGTATTACAGCAATCTCCTGATCAAATAAATGATAGCAGTGAGTAGCAACATTCAGGAGAGAGCATGTTAGAGAAAGTTAAGCTGAAATTTAATCACTTTCCACAAATTATTGCCTTGCATGGAAATCTTTTAACCTACATGCAGAAAAAAAGGGGAAGTAAAAATAGTACTGAAAGATTTATTTACCACGAGTGTTTAATCTGCAGGCTAAATGACAGCAGAAATCAGCAAAGCTGCGCAACGACAATACCGCTCACAAATATCTTCTATAGAGGAAGATGTGTCACCGATGCACACAAAGAGACACACAGCAGGATCATGACAGCGACTCAACCGTGGCTACTGTTGGAGTACGAAAAGAAAAAAAAAACAATCGAACAGAGCAGCCATTCGGGAAAACTCCTGAACCCCCCTATGGCCAGCCCGCCCCTGGTTTCCATTGTAAAAGCGGCCCATACAACAGGCTCGTACCGGCCCATTAATGGCCCCCCTGCATTTGTACAGTAGGTCCATAGGACAAAGGTCCGGTACGGTTAGGGCGGAGCTACTGGCGTCACACAACACAGTCCTTTGATTGGAGGAATGAAAAACATCACTGTTTGCGACAAGCACCAGACATAAACACCAGTGCTGCTGTTTCATCTCGTCTCATTGTACAATAATATGAATATGTTTCTCTTAAGCCGCACGGAGCCCACTCATCAACACTGCAGTAAGGTTTGTGTAAAGAAAGAACCAAAAACCAAGCAGGAACTGCTGTCTTGACATATTTGTTACGTTTTATTGCGTCACGATTCTCGCTGCACTAGTATGACGGCGTGGTACAACCCCCACCCACCCAGTGAGAGTCCAGTTGGTGGTAGAAACGCTCTCCTGAATATGCCAGAGAAATAAAATTGCTGACCGGACCACACCGAGCCGCACCGTTCCGCTTACTGGAAACAAGGCTTTACAGAAATATTCGTTCAAGATACAAACATTTCACCCTTTTTATTCACTTGACGCAACAACTTCATCTTTAATTTACTGTTAAAGTAATAATATGAAGGAAAAAATGAAGTAAGTCCCTAACCCTGTATTGACTGAATGAAGCGCATGTTAGAACAATTAAACCAGATTTCATTGCAGTAAACAACAGTTCTCTGAACCAAACATTGGCGTCATGAAAATAAATTGTATTGCTCACCTCCATCTATTTGCATCCGTTCGTCGTCTTTAACAATTTGTAATAATCTTTATTTATCCTTTTTTATCTTCTTGTTCAGAAAGTCGTCAGCTTAACTGCTCAGTCCAGCGAGCGTGCAATGCTGCGCGGCATATTAGTTCCAGGTTCCATACTAGCGCAAATCCCAATACGTATTAATTATTTATCTTTTCAGCACAGGGGCCCTAACAGTCTAAAACCACCTATGAGTAATGGTTACATAGTACCAACCTGTTTTTTACGATCTACTTTCACTGGGATTCCAAGCATGCGGAGTCAGGCTGAAAACAAGATGTCAGAATACCATTGGTCCATGTTTGGCTGCGGGTGAAGCCACCCTCTCCTTTACCTCTCTGCCCGCAGCCTTCCCTGGCTCTTTTCTTTTTTGAGTCAGACATACCTTCAACATACCTTCTATGCCCTCCATTGTTGCGTTGTGCTTGTGTGGCATTTAGATCATGTCCCGCTACTCCGGCCGCCCACTATATGACAGCCCCACCCAGTAGAGCTCTTACTGAATTGTAATGGAAAACCACCGGAACTGTGTAAAGTCGAGCTGCACTGTAGATGTGCTAGTGGAAAACGGCCAATTGATAATGGAAAATGATTCATCTTTATTCCCATGAAGCTGTTTTTAAGGGTGAACTCAATGGTGACATAACCCACTTAAGCCTGCCGCACACGAGAGCTATCTGCTGAGCAAAAAGTCATTCGAGGCCGTTTGCTCAGCAGATAGCTCGCCGTGTGCGGTTAGTTTTCGGTGAGTTTTCTGCCTCATGAGGCGTTGAGGTGAAAATCAAACAGGTTTGATATGTTTCGCCTCGCAAGGTTAAAATCTCACCGTGTGCGCTCTACTTGAGCTGAGTGCTGAGGGCAAATATTCAATCGACCAATCAAAACGCATCCTCCGCTCACATGATTCCAAGATGGCAGCCCCCAGTTTTCAGTGAAAACAATGAATGAAACGGAGACAGAGATGGATTTGGAGGAAATGCTGCTTCTCATTTTGTTTATGAGGCGTTGCCCCCGCCACCGTTTGAAGGTTAGGAAAATATGGGTTACGGTCGAGTACCCACGAGTTGGTACTCTTCTCTTTGGGCTGCCATCTTGGAATCATGTGAGTGGAGGATGCGTTTTGATTGGTTGCTTGAATATTTGCCCTCAGCACTCAGCTCAAGTAGAGCGCACACGGTGAGATTTTCATCTCGCGAGGCGAAAAATATCAAACTTGTTTGATATTTTTCACCTCAACGCCTCATGAGGCAGAAAACTCACCGAAAATTAACCGCACACGGCGAGCTATCTGCTGAGCAAACGGCCTCGAATGACTTTTTGCTCAGCAGATAGCTCTCGTGTGCGGCAGGCTTTAGAAGGACATGCAGCATGGAGGTCAACAGAATCGGTTTAAATCCTTAAATGTGGGAAAAGTCCAATTAAAAAGGGTATTTTAAGTCTTACACCTATACTGGTGGGAGCCATCACGGTGAAGAGTTCATGAGGTTGGTTACGGGTGTTGGAATTTTCACAGAGATGTTTGGTGTTTTTTTTGGGTTTTTTTTTGTCTCATCGAGTAAAGCTAATCTGGTAATTTGGTCTGACAAGGGTGTTTCTAATTATATTTCACCCTGAAAAGGCAAACATTGAGCTGTGTTGTCACATGACCGTGTTTATCATAAATATCTGTGTGCCAAACCGAAACTTGCAGCTCCAATTTGTTTCCTCCTGGCTTATAGCTGTCCATTCATCAGAGAACCAGACTCCGGTATCGGCCTGGAGAGAGTTCAGCTAATGCGTCATTGTCAGCATCCAAAATAATGACACATTAATCTTACAGGAGGTTTGGTTCTAGGATCCCTCATCTCATCACTGATGCTTTTTCCAAGTGCTAGCTTGTCACTGCAGGACAGAATACATATTACTTTGAAATTCTTCCCAGATTACAACTAAAGAGGCGACGATGAGAGATTTGGTTCATGTAAACTTCAAATCTGTGAAATTAGCTAATTCCAATTTCTCTTTAAAAACCAGTTGCAATTAGGGGTTTTTCAAGCTTTCCGGCTTTGAGTAGTAATTTTTTTTTTTTTGCAAAGGCAACACCCTGTTGTGTATGAGAGAGCCATCACAGTCCGGCAAGGTTTTAATCATTTGATAAAGATACAATCATTTGGAGATGACATTTTAAACTATTATACCATCTTTTCTTAGTGATCTGCATGATTAATGAGATTAGCTTTAGTAACTGTAAACAACATCCTTTATGTTTACTCTTTCAAAAATGAGAGCCAAAAGGCTGCCAACATTTTCAAATCCATGACAGCTTGTGGATGTAAAATGATTTTTAGTAAAGAGCAATTTTGCTGTATTGCTTATAGCCGCCTTGATATCTGCTGAAGACAGCACCTGGTCAGTTGCACCTTCACTGATTTTAGAACGGTTCCCAGTATGTATTATCATCTTGTGGCAGACAGCTCTTTTTCATACCTGAGAAGGTTTGGTGATAAATGATCAAAACTTTAAATGTACAAAATGGCAAAGGGACAAAATGCTAGCCACCCTTGAAATCAGGCCCGGAGTGACTAATCGGGAGGACCAGAACAATTCGCGGTGGGCTGGTCCGATGTTCATTTTTTCTCTCTCTCTAATTAGGTCGCATTCCGACCTGACCTAACACTTTAGTACATTCGGTCAGTTGTGTTTAAAAGATGGAAAGTAGAAAGACCAAGAGTAGCGCGGAGAAGGCTATAATCAACAAGAGAAAGGCTCTGGAAACAGACGCAGCTAAATATGCAAAGAAACGAGTTTGCAGTTTGAAACGTCAAATGAGGACAAAGAACCCGGTAAGGCAATATGTTAAACTTTGCCCGCAAACCACCGTAATTAATTATGTATTCAATAAATTGTGTGGCATATCATTGCGTTTTATAATTTAACTAATACTATGATGCAACACCCCATACAGTAAGTGGGAAACTGTCTTGTAGCCCCTCCTCAGAAGCAAGATCCAGCACCAAGCACCAGCCATGAGCCCAACAGTCCTGAGTGGGCCGGTAGTACTTCTCATTGAGTAAATGTTATTAGAATTAATATAATGAAGGATATGGTGTTGACCTGCTGTATGTGAAATGTGTCCTTAGATGCTAGATGATTCAGTACTACATCATTGAAACTAAACAGAATTCAGAGGGCTTTAAGAAAATGGGATATTTATGCAGAGAATTATAACCATTTTTAAAATGGCCTGTCATATAACCACTCAATATGCCCAAATGAGGATTGGACATGTTTCTTTGAAACTTCTGTTATACAGAGGAAAAACAAGATATCATTAGAATCATCATCATTAGAAGAAAGTTATGTCATACAGTGAATAACACATTTGTAGCCTGCAGCACAATTTATTTTTAATTCTTTATTCATAATAATTAGATAATTTCTTATATGTGCTATTGCAGAACAGACATTCTGATGTACAGGAAAATGTTGGAGAATTGATCTTTAACTCATATCTGTATAACTGTTTCCTTGCAGAGGATTAGCTGCAATGCCCTGTTGGACGGGGGGCATCGACTGGGATGATGCTCCTAGTAACTGAGCATCCCCTGTGTCCTGTTATCAACTTTTTACTTTCTTTAATATAGAAAGTACTTATGCATCAGTTCTTTTTGTTCTTTCTGTGTCTCTGATCTGTCTTCTGGAACCCCCAGACGGTCGTGGCAGATGGCTGCTCGTACTGAGCCTGGTTCTACTGGAGGTTTCTTCCTGTTAAAGGGGAGTTTTTCCTCTCCACTATGGCTGCATGCTTGCTCAGTATGAGGGATTGCTGTGGTTGGAGTCTGAATCAACGGGGCACAACCTCAAGTCAATGACTCGATGCAATCTGCTGGGATTCCTTATAGAAAAAAAACTAAAACTTTAAACTGATTGGAATGTTTGTATGAGTGTATTGTAATGACTTCTCTTGTAAAGTACCTTGAGGACAGCTGTTGTGAATTGGCGCTATATAAATAAACTGAATTTAATTTAATTATTAGCAGTGCAAGATTTTTTATTTTATTTTCATCCTTTAATTTTAAGTTTATTTATTTTATTTATTCTTTTTTTATTTGTAAGGGTTCGGATATCTGTAAACACTTATTTGAACAGAATATAAATTCTGACATTGTTGAAAAGGATGTGCACTCATGTTGAAAAAATGTATATTGTGAAGTAAGCCTTATTTGCAATGAATTGGATACATTTTAGAAACATAGACTAAATTAAGGTTTTACAGAACAGTGTGATATTATAGACTTAACATTTAGGCAAAGGTTATAATTACATGATTTTCAAAATTATAGGTTGTAATTTAAAGTGGGCCGGTCTAAGCCATGAAATTCCAGGGCTGAAAGTTTAGAATTGACAGACACACCTCAGCTGAAAGCAGTTCTCTTTCAACAACTTCTTACAACTTTTGTGCTTCCTCTGAACAGTTAACAGTCTTCTTCACTCAGTAACAGCTTTCACACCGAAGAGTGTTGTGGTCAGAGTCCCTTGGTGCTGCTTCGACATTCACTTCATAGAAAAAAGATTGAATGTTTTCATTTCAGACGGTATGGTCTCTTGTCAGGACTAGTCCAGATAAAAATCACCCGACTCTAATGACCACAGATTCCTTGGTGCATCTCTGATTAAACTGTCTTCTTTTAAAAATGTTATAGTAACCTGGGTGAGTACAGTATTCTTCATGGAGCACTCCCAGAGTGTTTCGGTTAATTGCGGCACATAAACATGCGCAAACAAACAAACAAGTAATTAACTCCTGGTTAATTGTACCTCACCATTAGATGACTGAAAAGTACTAGTCTAACTACTGCTAAGAGAATGTGTATGTACAAGCTCAATTGAAACATACCACACATTTAGAACCACATGCATGCATTGCAGTGCATTGTGGTGTAATTTAGTACTTGCCATGCATTGTAGTGTTTGTGCCGAAAAGAAAAACCTTTTTAAGTAAAACAACTGAAACACACTTTGATACAGATTACCCTTTTTTTTAATGTTTTTATCGCAAGTACTACATCAGTTATTACCGTACAGTTAAAACATGTATTAAGTAGGACTTTGACTTTTTTAGTTTATATTGTGAGTAAAGTGTAGGAGAAAGATCTTCAACAGACCCAGTGGTGTCAGCTATGATTCGGTTTGCTTTGTTTCAATCAGTTATTTAGGACTCATCCATCTTGACTTGTTGTGCAGGGTGACCATGACTTGTTAGGATATTTTGTGGAGCTGCAGCAGCCATTGAAATGACCTCACAAAAAACTGTATGAATCCCTTCATTACTGTGAAGAAAACACCAACATTCCTGATTTTTATACGTTAAACCATTCAGCACCAGCAGGCTGTCTGCATATGAATGGTTTCTGTCTGGGAGGGAAGATTAGGTCAGTAGAGTAGGGGAAGGGCTGAGAATTGGAGATGAGGTGCGTTGCGAACCAGCTATCAGGGTTGATTGTCTCCAATTAATTGCTTGTCTCGGTGGCTGCTCTCCAGGGCAAAACACATCCTGTTGAAGCAGCTGACATTATTACCTGACAGCCTACACACAATGAGTTCCCCTCCAAGAGTCTGTTGTTTAGCATGAAACTGGAGCTCATTCAGTCTTGAAATAAGAAACGTGTAATGGTGAATTATAGTAAAAGGCCCCAGAATTATCCTAATGTTAGATCTTAAAGGCAAGTGTTCTTATTTTATGGTGTATCTACTAAGCTTGATCACCAGGTGTTGAGCGGTTATGATTGCCGTACAGCTAAATGACTCTCTGCACTGACTCACCAGAAGTGTGCTTTAGTGTCCCATCTGTTAGAACGAAAAGTGAATGCTGTTGCAGAGACTGGCAGGTGGCTCCCAGATGCCTCAGCAGGTACACACCAGGCACCCTGGCAGAGTAGCTACATGCAAAAGATGGAGGTAGGCTGGCAGTTCAGCACTACAGAAGCAACCCCCCAGGTCAGGGAGACACATACCCCATATCCAAGCCTTCTGCTACATCTTCCAGCCCAGGTTGAGCACGCACAAGCCACTGGCACCAGAATCGCCCACCACCGAGGAGGAGGAACTTCCCCAAAGCACCCCAAACCTTCTGGAGAGGCGTTGGGAATCTACAGTGGCTGGGAATCAAAAAGACCCAGTAGGGGACAGGGAGGTCAAGGGGGCAAAACCCCCACAAAGTCCAAACTCCTTCCACGCAGCATCAAAGCATCTCCGTAAACCATTTTGCTTCACACAAAGTTTTATATGTAGGCTCAAACAGCTCACTTTTGTACTCTGTACTCTGACTAGAACAGCTTTCACAGATAATGGATAGACCAGTGCACTACAAGATGTTTAAAGCTTACAGCATAAATGTAATTAAAACATCTCCAAACTTTGTCCCTGACATTTCTGATGTGTTTCTTGATCTTTCTGATGCAGGTTGTTTACCTATGTTTTCTAACAAACCTCTGAGGTCTCAGATTTTTTTCTCTGTAAAAATGTTTTTAAAACCATTTATTAATTTCTTTACAGTTTATTCCTTTGAATACACCAAGATGTTGTAAAGTGAGAAAAAGCAAAAAGGTTCAAGGTTAATGAGTGGCTTAGGAAGACACTGCATCTCTCTTTAAAGAGTTCATATCATTAAAACTTGTAATTTAAGGTCATGTTGTTGTTATTGTCCTTCTGTTCTTTGTTGTCAGTCTATGTGCCAGAAAATTGATGAAAAAGACTAAATGGTAAAGGAGTTTTTAATTAAACCTTTATGGGAATCACAATAACCTCTGTTCCACAATGTTGGTTTCTGTTTCAGTGTTTTTGCTTTTGTGCACAAGCCTGTTTGGTTTTTCATGTGGAACGCTAAATCTACAACTTAAATTAAAAAAAAATAGTCAGCTCGATGGCATCTATTCTTTGCAAAAACCAAGCCACAACTTTGATTGCCACTGAGAAAAAGAGAAACCTAAGAAGGAAGGCCAAATGAAAGCACTTGGAATGAGACTCGGGTGTTAATGGGATAAGGTCTAAAAGTGTAGCTCTAGGCTTGGTTCAGTGGTGAATAATCGATGCATAATCATCTCTTTCAAGAGAACACTGATGGAGGTGTTTCATCACAGCAGTTTGTGATGAAGACTAATGTGTGATCATTATGCCCTTAGGGCCTCCTCTTCACTCAGCAGCTACTCTGTCTTCTGAGTATTCTGAACAGCAAAGCGTCTTTAATCCAGGACTTTTTTTTCCTTCTCTTTAATTTCTGAAAGCGGGTAAAGGGTGGACCAAAAGTGAGCGATTTGACTCGTAAAATATATATTCTTTGTCTTCCTCAGTGAAACCAACTATCATAGATGTGGACATATTTGTGAACAGCATTGGACCAGTGTCTTCAATCAATATGGTAAGTCAAACTTCCCTTGTAGCTTGTGGTGTGCTGGTAAGAACTGGATACTGGAGGTTTTTATGAAAGAATGGGTTCCTTTGATTTATGTTTACATTTGTTATTTATTCAGATACATGGGGATACACTTTTACTGGATGTAGAAAGAAAGCTTTTTCTGAATAGATTTACATTTAGTATAAAACAATACTCATCTCTAGGAGTGTTGCAGAAAATATTGAATCATAGTTTTGATTGTAATACTGTGTGCAGTTCAGCAAATGCAAAGACTGATTAGATGCAATATTTGGTATGCTCTGCTATTTCAGGGGTCATGAATTCAAACACAGTTTGGTAATAATGCATTTGGCCACATGGATGGACTTTTACTGCCCATTATACTGAAAGGCGTGTCATGTATTTGTAGCCCCTTTTAACCTGTTATTGCTTAATATGATGTTGTGGAACCAATTACCTTCAGATGTTATGTTATAGTCAACATTATTATTGTGATTAGTGGTAATTTTAATAGTTGTACAATTAATATTATATATACTATATTTACAGATTTGACAAACTTATTAAATAAGGTAACAGACAAATTACACACTGCTAACCAAACCCACAATGCATAAAACATGTATCCTCCTGTGTTATACCAGGCGTGGGAAAAACTATTACAATATGTTTAAAATGTGTTTTAGAATGCAGAATAGTCATGTTTAAGGCTCTTATTCTTGAGGTTTGGATGAATTAGGAGTATTTATTATGATAATTATCACACGCACTTTTAATAGAACAGTACTGCTAATCATAAGTAGTTTTCTTGTTGTATTTAGTAAAACTGGTCATCACCTTTGTTCTGTTTAATCTCAGTATAATTCCAGCTGCTTTGTGAAGCTCTCAAAAATTTGTTAGAACACATTAGTGAATGAACACCATCATGAAGACCAGGAAACACAGGAGACAGGTTTAGGGATAAAGCTGGGAAGAAGTTTAAATCAGAGTGAGGTTAGGCAAATGAATCCCAAGCTTCGGAGCATGGCGGATTGTTCAGTCTATCACCGTTGACCTGAACCAATGAGCCAGGAAAAGATGTCCGTTCATCAGAGATGCAGCCAAGAGACCCATTGTAACTCTGGATGAGCTGGAACAACTGTTCCATCAACAAATGTGTCTCCACACCTCATAAATCTGGCTTCTAAGGAAGCATGGTGAGAGAGGCATTTGTTGAAATATTGGGGCGGAGCCTCAGCAAAAACCCAGAGCTACAATGGGGTGGTTTAGAATGGTCAAGCTCAAAGTCTTAATTTACTAAAGATCTGAAAATGACTTTCATAGGTTCTCTCCCTCCAATCTGACTGAGTTTGGTTCAGAATGGACAGATATTTCAATCTTTACACGTACATTTTCTATTATGTCAATGAGTATGAATATTTTTTCTCGTCAGTGTAGCTGTTTTTCAACTTGTGTATGGCTGCTGTTGCCATGTGTTCAACTAAAACAAACTTCAATTTGAATGAGTGTGCTTTTCGTATTGTTCCTACAATGGTATTTTACACCAGCTACAACCATGGAATAATTTACTATATGAATCATATTATTTGGCTAATGTTCTACTCTGCATTGCATCTTAGTTTGGTTAGGTTTATAATCAGAAATTGTTTGCAATAACTTTGAAATGCTTATAATTTACTTTGAATGCCTGAAAGTGAATATCTAGAACATATTCAGTACTACTACGTAGGCAAGGCAAGGCAAGGCAATTTTATTTGTATAGCAGACTTTCAACAACAAGGTAATGCAAGGTGCTTTACATGATTAAGGGGTAAAATAAAAAATAGCAGTAAAACACAGATGACGCATATAAAGTAAAAACAGCAATAAACCAAGAAGCTCACACAAATCATATGATACATGAAAATATTGCTCAAAGGCAGCTCTAAACAGATGAGTTTTTAGTTGTGATTTAAAAGAAGTCAGTGTTTCAGCAGCTGTGCAGAACTTTTTCTGGAAGTTTGTTCCACATTAGAGGAGCATAGAAACTGAAAGCCGCTTTTCCATGTTTGGTTCTGATTCTAGGGATGTTGAGTAGACTGGAATTAGAGGACTTGAGTGGTCTGGAGGGTTGGCGTAGTAACAGCAGATCTTCAACATACTTTGTGCTAAGCCATTCAATGATTTATAAACTAGTAAAAGTATTTTGAAGTCTATTCTCTGAGCTACAGGGAGCCAGTGTAAGGACTTTAGAACTGGGGTGATGTGCTCTACTTTCCTGGTTCTTGTGAGTACACAGGCAGCAGTGTTCTGGATCAGCTGCAGCTGTCTAATTGACTTTTTAGGCAGACCTTTGAGGACACAGTTCCAGTAATCAATAAGTTTCTCGAGGTCCCGTTGCGACATCAGTCCTTTAATCCTAGAAATGTTCTTCAGGTGATAGAAGGGATAGAGCACTCTTTCATTTGATACCTATTTTAAGCTCTATTGTTGCAGATGAATTTAGGTACAGTAATATCAGTTGTCACTCTTGCACTGTTTTTAATTCCAATGCACTATATAATTCAGGGTGTCATGGCTTCTCAGACCAATATGTGATTAATTCCTTTCTGCACAAATTCACTGGAACTTGAAGCAGACTATTTTCACATTGAAAGAGCGTTCAATAAGAGACTAATTATGGTCATTTATGAGGAACCTTTAATAAAAATCCTAAATGAAATCAGAATATTAATGGTTATTATAATATTGTATTAGTCTGTCTAAAGTGGTTTGAAGGGGTAGAGTGGAAGGCCTGAAAGAGACAAGTATAGCAACTTTTCATAATAAATTACGCTCAATCTGTCTGTCATTCTACCTGTCAATTCATCCAAGAACTACTGTCCCTTTATAAACACTTGCCAGTATTTTCAGCTCATTTTTCAGGTTCTCTTGTATGCCCCAGGTGTCTTGCCAGTTATCCGTCCTCACTTCCTTTGTTTTTTTCAGTTGTTTTTTTGTAAGGTTTGGAATTTATGTGTGTTTTAAAAGTTCTTTGTCTGCTCAGCTCTTCTTGCTTGCTGCTTGTTTCCTGCCGTCCTCGCTGTATTTGGGTCTTCTTTATATTTAACATCATGACACAACGTAACACACTTTGACACATGTGACTTTCTCTTAAGTTGTCTGTAAAATACCTTAGTTGGCTCTTTTTCTGGTTTTGATGAGCAAATACTGGACCTCATAAATTGCCTGTCAAAGGGAAGCAAGCCCTTTATATAAAACAAGATATTAAATGTCATGTCCCTACTGTTAGTTGTAAAATTGTAAACAATAATTAAAGCACCAAACGTTTATAATATAGGAAAAATACACAGGTAGATTCTTGTTTTATTTTTGCAAGAACATACATTTATAATCTTATAGTGCTATAATCTTCTATAAATACTAAAAGTTCTGTACATCCATATAGACCACTTAGATGCTATATCGCTATTTTTATTGGGAAATATTTGCACATCCCCATATCAGTACCTGTATTAACTTATAAAGATGAAGTTGTGTCCATATTTAGAGGTAAGCTAAGCCACAATTTAACAAACACCAAGATATAGATCAAACTGAAAAATATTTTTTTAAACTAAAGATTATATATTTTTCTTCTTGTGGTTTACACAAAAAGACTTACAAAAGTATTCATACCTCATGAGTTTCTTTCCTGTAGTCACATCACAGCCACAATCCAACATGCATTCCAAATAGATTTTATGTGACAGACCATCACGAAGTCTTGTATAATTGTTAGGTGGAAGGAAAATGATGCAGGGTTTTTATCTCTCTTCATAAATAACAATGTGAACGTGTTAGCAATTACTTCCTTTTTGCCACTGCGTATTTGCGTATTAATCTACATTAAGGTATATTTGGTGTTGGAACTATTTAAATAGGCAGTTCTACGCATTTTTAGAGGGGGTCTCAAGTATTTGCAGACTTTAGCTATTTGCTGGCGGCTATAGGCGTGTTCCACTTTCGGAACTTCAGGGTAATTTAACCACATCTTTTTCTGACGGGGTGATCCTCTCAGCCGCTGTGTCCACATACACAATCGACCATTTAAAAAATTAGATGTATACATTTGCATATAACGACTGTTTCAGCAGCGAGTAGCGTCACTGATCAGCACAAAAAGGCTCCACAGCACAGAAATAACTAGAGATTGACATGGAAGAAGAGATTTTTTTGCTGCGTTTCTGTTTTCTCTTGTTATAAAGTGCTTCGCCAGCAACTCTTCTTATTTTTACAAAGTTGGTTGTTTGGTGACGTCTGCTCATTTCCTTCTGAATTACAACCAGTCGGTTTGACTTAACCACAGCTCCTGCTGAGCGACTCGATCGGGCCATTCCGAGTACATACCCCCACAGTTACTCTGTTGGTTCCTGAAATGGCCCTGTCAGCCCAGCCAGATGAAGTGGAGAGACACATATCGGGAAGGTCCGCTAAAATAACCTTGAAGTTCCGATAGTGGAAACGCGCTGATTGATTCCTAACCCCTGCAAGTACAAGGGTTTCATTCCCTACCCTGTTTCTTTATCACATAAAATCCCAGTGAAATTATCTAAAAATTGAGTGACAAAATTTGACATGAACTTACTTTCAGTAAACTTAATGTGTGTAAATATTTGTATGAACACTAAAAGAGTCAACACCATAAGACATAAACTAAAAATGTTTCACAGACATGTGACTAACAGAAATAGAATAATGTGTCCTTGAATGAAGGGAGGCTCAAAATCAAAAGTACCAGTCAGTATCTGGTGTGGCCACCAGCTGCTTGAAGTACTGCAGTGCATCTCCTCCTCATGGACTGGACAAGATTTGTCAGTTCTTGCTGTGAGATGTTACCCCATTCTTCCACCAAGGCACTTGCAAGTTCCTGGACATTTCTGGGGGGAATGGGCCTAGCCCTCACCCTGCGATCCAACAGGTCCCAGACGTGCTCAATGGGATTGAGATCCGGGCTCTTCGCTGGCCATGGCAGAACACGGACATTGCTGTCATGCAGAAACTCACGCACAGAACGAGCAGTATGGCTGGTGGCATTTTCCTGCTGGAGGATCATGTCCGGATGAGCATGCTAAAGGGTACCACATGAGGGAGGAGGATGTCTTCCCTGTACCGCAAGGCATTGAGATTGCCTGCAATGACAACAAGCTCAGTCCGATGGTGATGTGATATACCGCCCCAGACCATGACGGACCCCCCACCTCCAAATCGATCCCGCTCCAGGGTACAGGCCTCGGTGTAACGCTCATTCCTTCGACGATAAACACGAATCCGTCCATCACCCCTGGTGAGACAAAACCGTGACGCATCAGTGAAGAGCGCTTTTTCCCACTCCTGTCTGGTCCAGTGAAGGTGGGTTTGTGCCCATAGGCGGCGTTGTTGCCGGTGATTTCTGGTAAGGACCTGCCTTACAACAGGCCTACAAGCCCTCAGTCCAGCCTCTCTCAGCCTATTGCGGACAGTCTGAGCACTGATGGAGGGATTGTGTGTTCCTGGTGTGACTCGGGCCGTTGTTGTGGCCATCCTGTACCTGTCACGCAGGCGTGATATTCACATGTACCAATCCTGTGCAGGTGTTGTTACATGTGGTCTTCCACTGCGAGGATGATCAGCTGTCCTTCCTGTCTCCCTGTAGCGCTGTCTTAGGCGTCTCACAGTGCGGACATGGAAATTTATTGCCCTAGCCACATCAGCAGTCCTCATGCCTCCCTGCAGCATGCCTAATGCACGTTCACGCACATGAGCAGGGACCCTGGGCATCTTTCTTTGGGTGTTTTTCACAGTCGGTAGACAAGTCTCTTTAGTGTCCTGCATTTTTAGAACTGTGACCTTAAATGCCTACTTTCTGTAAGCTGTTAAGGTCTTAACGACCATTCCACAGGTGCATGTTAATTAATTGATTATGGTTAATTGAACATGCATGGAAAACATTGTTTAAACCTTTTACAATGAAGATCTGTAAAGTTATTGGGATTTTTACATTATTGTTGAAATACATAGTCCTGAAAAAGGGACGTTTCTTTTTTTGTTGAGTTTATTTTGATCAATTTGATCATATTTAAGAAGGATTAGCACTATATAGAGATGCCTATTTGAAAACATTAGATTACCTTGGAAAATTTAATATTAATACATTTCTTTTTCCCCACTTTTTCTTTAGTTATTGTTATGTTATCCAGTTTTCAACTGTCTTTGTACAATTATTCATTCATTAAATAAAGCTAAGCAGGTTCAGAGGGTGAGGAAGGAAATTGTCTATTTAACTTGTCTGTCTTGTCTAAAACAGGATGGTGTTTTTGTTTTTATTTTTGGTATGCATATCATTTCAAAGCTAAATTGCTGAAAAACAGATGAGGTCTCAGTGTAGTATCAATATTCAACCAGTGTGGTTCAATCAGCATGTAATACAATCACAAAAATGTCTTCACACCTTTGATTTTTTAAAAATAACTTTTATATCTGTAGAGGGACCTTCAGTTGAAGTTCTTCTTCTTCTTCTGTAAATCATTGGTTTTGCTGTAGAGGCCAGGAGAAGGTCTTAGGGGAAATATACATTCTGAAAGATTACCTACCTTATATCATAGAAGATGGTCAGATATTGAATTTTCAGATCACTTAAAACATTTTAAACTACATACCCCAGCTTTATTGACAGGTGATTGAAAAAGCCACAGCTATACTGTTAATTCTTGCTATGCTATCAGCAGAGGAGTCCCAAAATAATTTCAGTGCCTTCCAATTTTAGTAAACTTTAGTGCTCCGATCAGTAGGTCCCACCATGTGAATCGTAAAGCTTCGCCCTCTTACATTATAACCTTTTGGGCTCAAGGAGAGACTTGGATTCAGCAAAGGAGCATGACAAGATTTCTCAAAGGACAGCGCATATACAGTGTGTACTGTGTCCCAACCTTTTTCTGCATAATCAGTGTGGCAGCTCACCGCAGAGCAGGAGATGTATTCTTTGCCCCACTTACAGCACAGTACCTGGTGCAGGGCAAAGAGCTCTATGTAAAACACTCTTTAATTGTGTAGATTTTTAATGGAATTTGATCAAATGACCTTTGTTAGATTGTTGTTTGTTGTCTCACATATTTGTCTGAGTGTGAAATTGCAAATGAGGCACCAGAAAACCCAGAGCAATCATCATTTATTTATCGTCTATAAAGCAACTTGAAACTTGATTGAGTGGCTCAAAATAGAGGTCATGGTACGTCAGGTTCCCAGGATAACAACAGAATCAGGAAAAATTTCTACATACAACAACAATATGTATACAGTAAAAAATGCTAAAAATAAGCCAGCAAAAGATCCTCTGTGGTGCACAGCTTGTCAGTGAACCTGCAATGCAACATAAAATCTGTCACACAACTTGTCTTGAGTTGGTACTTACCTATGTTAAATGCTGGAAATATGATTACATATGATTGTATATGAGAATGAAAAAGCATCACCAGGGAACATAAATGTAATATTTACTAGAATGTCTCCACTATACATAAAATACAGAGGTGTGAAAAAATTATTCTGGTTTTTCTTTTTTTAATTATTAAATGTTTAAGATCCTCAAACATTGGACAGAAAAAAACCCAGACAAAGCTAACTAACCAAAAAACAGTTTTCAAAAGATAATTTTATTTATTTGAAAAGAGAAAAACAACAGACAAGGAATTAAGTTTTTGGGACTCAAGCAAATGATTCACGATCCAGGAAGTTACAAAAAACAATAGAACAACATCTAAAGCACTGCGGGTCCCACTTGCCTCAGTTAAGATCAGAGTTCAACTACCGTAATTTTCATACTATTAAGTGCACCTGAAAATATGGCACACCAGCTACATTTTAAAAGACCAAAATTTTTGTACATATATCGGCTGAATTTAAGCCGAAAATTTTCATTTTGGTACATTAGAGTACTGGAGAACGTTTTCTGTCATCCAGGATTTGATGTCTAAAATGCAGTTAAAAAGTGCATCAATTGGCTGTGTGTCATCAGGAGACACGGAGATGTACAACTGTGCACCATCAGCATAGCTGTGAAAGTTAACTCCATGTCTTCTGATGACACTGCCAAGAGGGAGCATATAATGGCTAAAAAGCACTGGGCCTAAAATTGAACCCTGGGGCACACCACATGTAATCCTGTGTGCCCCAGGGTTCAATCAAATAGCACACACCCCTCATTATTCTGAATTTCAAGCTTGAATTACATCTAAACGGATGAGTCATAAAAAAAATCACCCCCCGTCAGAGTTGTCATGATAGTAAACCTGACCTATTACACCCGAAATGGTTTTTAGTACCAGGCTGAAAAAATGTTTATTTCTGCTGTGAAGTTTTTTTTAACATGGGAGCCAATGGGAACTTGCTCCTTTCTAGACCCAGCCCCTAGCGGATAAGCGGGGAACTGCAATTTTTGTTACTTCCACGTTGGCCTCACATTTGGCTGGCGGAGTTTGCCCCTTCAGTATAAAGGATACAGTGGGTCAAAAAAGTATTTAGGAGCCACCAGTTTATGTAAGTTGTCCCACTTAAAAAGATGAGGGAGGTCTGTAAGTTTCATCATAGGTACACTTAGGTACACATCATAGCCACTCCTTCATTGCCTGGGCGGTGTGTTTGGGATCATTATCATGCTGGAAGATCCAGCCACGTTTCATCTTCAATGCTCTCACTGATGGAAGGAAGTTTTTGCCCAAATTCTTATGATACATGCCCCCATTCATCCTGTTCTTAATACGGATCAGTCGTCCTGTCCTCTTTGCTGAAAAGCAACCCCAAAGCATAATGTTTCATCTCCCATGCTTCACACTGGGTATGGTGTTCTTGGGATGCAACTCAGCATTCTTCCTCCTCCAAACACAGTGTGGTGGAAAATTGTTATGCAATTAGGAATTAAGTGTATATTCTCTGTTTAGTGAATGCATCTAGGGTAAAATGACAAGCTTATTGTTCCAGCTTAATGTTATGAGAAAGATATATGTGTCAGGTCACCAGAGAAACAGACGCCGGGGCAGTAAGATAACAGTCTGGCCTTCGGATGAGCTGCTTTATGCGTTGCTATGACTCGCGTGAAGCGGTTACTCTGGAGGCGGGGCGTGAACGTTGGAGAAGACATCTACAGAGATAAACAATGATTGCTGAATACTATTTAAGCGGTTAGTTAAAAAGGTTGGTTAGGGTGATGCACGAGTAACTCTGTCCCCTCCGTGTTCTGGCCAGACATGTTTGAATTAAATACTTAAACGACTTCTGGGACTCAAGTCTTCTTTATAATGGAAACCCTGAGATACCATTTTTTGCCATTACAACGGCAAGTGGCATTTATACAGAAGATTTCTACTTTGGTCTCATCTGAACACATGACATTCTGGTCTCAGGGAAAATTTAGACGGGCCTGGACATGTGCTGGCTTAAGCAGGGGGCATTCCAAGGGCTGCAGGATTTTAATCCATGACGATGTATTGTGCAAGTTGGTCCCTGACCTCTTCAGGTCATTGACCAGTTCCCCCCTCGTAGTTCTGGGCTATTTCATCAACCTTTCTCAAGATCATGTGTAACCCACATGGTGAGATCTTGCATGGAGCCACAGGTCAACGGAGGTTGTCCGTGATCTTTTATTTATTCCATTTTCTAATAACTGCTCCTGTACTACTACTGCATATCGTAGATTGGTTCATCCTAGTCCTCTGCAGGTGTACAATCTTGTCCCTGGTGTCCTTGGACAGCTCTCTGGTCTTAGCCATGGTGGAGGTTGGAGTCTGACTGTTTGAAGGTGTGGACAGGTGTCTTTTTTACAGATAACGTTCAAAGAGCCACCATCAATACTGGTAACAAGTGGAGGATAGAAGAGCTTCTTAAATAAGTAGTAACAGGTCTCTGTGGGCCAGAATTATTGCCTGGTTGTAGGTGCCAAATACTTATTTTCTGCACTATTTCACAAATAAATTCATGAAAAACCATTCAATGTGGTTTCCTGGATTTTTTTCTGTCTCTCAAAGTTGAAGTGTACCTATGATGAAAATTACAGACCTCTCTCATCTTTTTAAGTGGGACAACTTACACAAATCTATGCCTGCCAAATACATTTTTGCCCCACTGTATTTCTTTTACTTTAGTTAAAAACAAACTATATTGTCACGGTTTTGGGTTGGTTTTGGTTATGTTTATACCTGTATTCTAGGTTGTTCTGTGTTTCTGTTTTATTTTCTTGTTGCTTTAGTCCTTAGATTTTATTTTAGCTTCCATAGTTTGTTCATCTGTTCTTCCCCTTTGTGCTTACATCTGTGTTTATATTCCCCGCTTTACTGTGTTTCTGGTTCTTTGTGTCCAGGGCTGGAGTGCGACTCATTTTCAGCCCTGGAATTTCATGCCTTAGACCAGCCCACTTTAAATCACAACCTATTTTTTTAATCATGTAATTTTAACTTTAGCCTTAATCTTAAGTCTACAATATCACACTGTTATGTAAAGCCTTAATTTAGTCTATTTTTTTTTTTATGTATCCAAATAATTGCCAAATTGTAAATAAGGTTTGCTTCACAATATACAGTAAATTTATTTTAACATGAGGGCACATCTCTAACACTGTTCTTTACAACCCATCTTTTTCATCAATATGCAAACTTATATTCTGTTCAAATAAGTATTTACAGATATCCAAACCTTTGCAAATTAAATGAAAGAATAAATTAAATAAAAAACTTTTAATTTAAAGATGAAAGTTCAAATAAAAAGTGTTGCACTTAGTAATTACACTATCTAGTTCTAGTTCTAGTTCTAGTTCTATAGTTCTATCACAAATTAGATTTCACAAATATGCGGATATGACTACTGTGTGGCGGAGAGCACCGTACTCATAGCTGGCAGATTTGTTTCTGTGTATGACAGGTAGCAAACATTCCATTGGTCAAACTGACGCAAAAACTATGAAAACTCGGTGCAAAGTTAGAGTTCTGTATTAAATTGACAGTGAGGGAAAAAAAACAAACAAATGTGAACAAATGTCGGTGGCCCTGAATGTTAGACACCAATACTAGTCACTAAGGAGTTAATACTTGGAATGGAATGAAAGTTCATACCACGTAATCTTGTCTATGTCTGACGAAGCAAATCTAACCTATGGATATGAATTCAAGATGTCAAGCCGAGTTTCTTAAAATTGAAATCCTGTAACTATGTCTTATTTGTCTTATTTAAAGTACAAAAGGAAAACTTGCGTTTTTGGTCTCTTGCTCTGGCGGTTAATGAAGATGTCACCAACAATAGCGACAAAACCACTGTAGAATCCTCCACCATGTAAAATCTTTAGATTTCATCGTTGGAACACTGTAAAAAAACAAAACTTGCTAGTCATTAGCTGCTAATGATGAAATAAATTAGCATCTTTCAGCACTGAACTAAAAGTTTTTTTTCACTCTTTTTAAAAAAGTTTTGGAGGCATTCATCATAAAACCTAAAATATGATTAGTCTTAAATTAATTCTGTAAAAGAATGAGGAAGTATGAACTGGATAATTTTACACGTAGCAGGAATTCTTACCTGGCTGTATCTTTACATCACTAGTAGATAGGCCTAAACATTTATGTGTTCCAACCATAGACTGTATATATATATATATATGATATTATTAGTCTAATTCCAATCTAATATCTATCAACATGGATGTGACTGCTGTAGTATTCGTTTTAGTTATATGTATAGAGTTCACACTAAAGCTTCTATTCCCTTGTTCAAATAATATAAATATGTATGTATGAGTATGACTCATCAGCAATTGAATATGCATCTTATTTGGCTAAGTGGGGCAACTACTGGCTGTGGCAGAAAAAAGCCCAATTTAGCCTTAGCAACAGTTGAGTTCTTTGTGTCATTTTTGGCAACAATTCACAGAGGGATGTACAGCGTAATTAAAATAATGATATCTCTTCCTCTTCTTGCTACCTACGCATTTGAATTCAGCTGCCACTGCCTGAAATGTTTTGACCTTATGCTCATTCTGTACAGAAGCTTGAATGGCTCACCAATTAGAATAAAGTCTACATTCACAGAGCCCAGTGTGTGGGTCAAGACCTTTAATTGTTTCAAGCTTAGAGGGATAAAAACTCCAGAATTTTATGGCCAGTGAAATAAAAGTCTTACAGATGTAGTAATTTACAATTAATTTGATGTGAATGCTTATAGTCTGATAAGTAAATCTCATATGAGACATTTGTTTTTTCCATAGCTGTTTGACTGATTTCACATTAGAAGCTACTTTAATAATTCTGAAGTATTGTTATCCTATTGTGCCCTTCCTTCCACTGCTTCTAGTCCTTATATAAGGCAATCCTATAATGAATCAATTAAATGAGACGCTACAAAAAAACGGAAAAAAAAAACAATAATTTTGAGAGCAATGACCATCTACTTTGAGACAGTAGTCTCTACTGACCATTGCAAAAAAGTCAGTTAAATTTTTAAAGTAGCCATTACTATCATAGTTTTTAAATATTTTTGAAGCTTAACAAAAACAACAAATCAGAACTTGGTACGGATTTAAAAAGTTTGGTGGTTTAAATGTACTTAGTAGTTGTCTTACACCATTCTACTGCCATCATATGACACCAACTAAGCAACCCAATTAGGTGTTAGGTTCAATGTTTTCTCTGCCCTTATTTTCTGATGCTTCTATGTAGACTTAGCTTATAGAAATAATGTAGATATGGTACAGTGTTTAAATCCATAATTTCCTTCTGTCAGTCTGACTGCTAAGTGGAATTAAAAGATTCAGGCTAAGTGGAACATGTATCTCCCACTACATTTTGAATCATTTGGACAGATGGGAATATCAATCATGAGTGAAAATCTGCTCATGGCTTAATGTTGAATTTGATGTAAGAAGAATTCTACAACAGTTTATCCGTTGCTCAAATTGAGCTGAAGATAAATCAAAAAGCCACTAGACTGGCTAATGGCTCCAGATGGAATATACAGTTAAACTGTGCAACAGTCTGGGGGAAGCCCTCTAGCCAGAGGATGTTGCACCGCTGTGGTGCAACCATGCAACTCATGATTCGTAACACAAACAAGCAGACGTAGACTCTGTTGTCAGTCTAGTCCACTAATGCAAATAACACCTCATTAAGGTCATATTACAGTTGAAAAGAAAAAAATGACTTAAGAACATCATTACATACTATGCTTCCTAAGTCAGTGTTTTTCAACCTGCTCCTCAAAGCACACTGCCCTGCATGTTTTAGATATTTCCCTGCTTCAGCACACCTGATTTCCCTTGATGGCTGAATAACAGGCTTTTGCTGAACTGCAATCATCTGAAACCTTAAGAATATCTCAAGGATAAAAGATCTGATGTCTCAGCAGGACCTGGAAAAACTAGTCCATGAATTCATCTTTAGTCAGCTTGATTATTGTAACAGCGTCTTTACAAGTCTACCTAAAAAATCAATTAGGAAACTGAAGCTCATCCATAACTCTGCTGCTCGAGTTCTCACTAAAACCAAAAAAGTGGACCACATCAGTCCAGCTCTGAGGTCTTTACAAGTTCTGCTGCTGGTCTATAAAGCCCAGAATGGTTTAGGACCAAAATACATCAGTGATCTCCTGACCCAGTATGAACCTACTCGACCCCTCAGGTCATCTGGATCCGCTCTTTTATCAGTTCCCAGAGTCAGAACCAGACATGGAGAAGCTCCGTTCAGCTTCTATGCTCCACATGTCTGGAACAAACTCCCAGAAAGCCTCAGATCAGCTGAAACACTCAGTTTATTTAAATCCAGGTTAAAGACCCACCTGTTCTCAGCCGCTTTTGATTAGGTTTTTATTCTAAGTTTTAAATCTGCACGGCTTCTTTTAAGATTCTTTTAAGATTTTTTTTTTTTTTCATTTTAATTCATGGTTTTTATTCCTGTACTTTTGCTTTTTCTGCACCCTGCTGTAATGCTTTTGATGTTTTATGTAAAGCACTTTGAATTGTCTTGTAACATGAATTGTGCTATACAAATAAACTTGCCTTGCCTTGCCTTGCCTTGCCTTGCCTTGCCTTGGCTTGCCTTGCCTTGCCTTGAAGCAGGTGTGTTAAAGCAGGAAAACATCTGAAACATGCAGGGCAGTGTGCCTTGAGGACCAGGGTTGGGAAAGAATGTCCTAAACTGAGTAAGGTTTGAACAGTACTCCAAAAAGTATCTCCCCCTCACAGATTTCTTCTGTTTTTGTTTTTTGTTATAATTAAAAGTTTCAGATCAAATAAACGTTATTAACAGGCAAAGACAACTTTATTAAACTTAAGTAAATATTTTTTTTTTAAATGATGTCATTTTAAATGTTAGAAAGCTATTGAGACCAACCTGACCATGTGTCAAAACGTAATTCTACTGGTTTTACCACCCTTGGCAATGCAAGTTTATTGTTATAGCACAATTCTACACAAGGCAATCCAAAGTGCTTTACAGCAGATCAATTGGAAGACGGAAAGAAAACAAAAAACATAAGAGTAAAAACCTTGAATTAACAAAGCGGATGATAAAACACAGATATTAAATGCATGAAAGAAACAGATGCTTCAAACAGTTCACTAGTCACATTCTTTGATTAAAAGCTGGTCTAAAAGATCCAAAGTTTTCTGAACATTTCAGGTTTACAGGGAGTTTTTTCCAGACCTCAGGAGCATAAAAACTAAATCATGCTTTACTTTGCTTCTGGTCCTGGAAACAATGAACAAGCCGGTCTTTTAGGATTTGAGGGGTACACACAGTGGGGCAAAAAAGTATTTGGTTGCCACCGATTTGTGCAAGTTGTCCCACTTAAAAAGATGAGGGGTCTGTAATTTTCATCATAGGTACACTTCAACTGTGAGAAACAAAATGTAAAACATATCCAGGAAATCACATTGAATGCCATCCATCCATTTTCCATACCCGTCCATCCTATGTAGGGTTGCGGGGCGGCTGGTGCCTATCTCCAGCAGTCAAGGGGCGAGAGGCAGGGTACACCCTGGACAGGTCGAATCACATTGAATGTTTTTTCTTATTAAATTATTTGTATAGTGGTGCAGAAAATAAAAAGTACCTGTCATAAAAAAGTATTTAGCACCTGCAAACAAGCAAGATTTCTAGCCCTCACAGACCTGTTACTACTTCTTTAAGAAGCTCTTCTATTCTCCACTTGTTACCTGTATTAATAACACTTTGAACTTGATATCTGTATAAAAGACACCTGTCCACAACTTCAAACAGTCAGACTCCAACCTCCACCATGATCAAGACCAGAGAGCTGTCTAAGGACACCAGGGACAAGATTGTACATCTGCACAAGACTGGGACAAACCATTCTACAATAGGCAAGCAGCTTGGTGAGAAGAGATCAACTGTTGGAGCAATTATAAGAAAATGGAATAAATACAAGATCACTGACAATCTCCCTCGACCTGGGGCTCCATGCAAGATCTCACCTCACGGGGTACCCATGATCTTGAGAACGGTGAGGAAACAGCCCAGAACTAATCCTGCAGCCCTTGGAATGTCCCCCTGCTTAATCCAGTACATGTCCAGGTCCATCTAAAGTTTGCCAGTAACTGTAACTGGCAACCCGGCATGAAACTCACGAAGGAGTGGGGGGAAGTGTCTGAGAGCAGACTCTTTTGTTTTTCTACATGGACTGCAGTACTCAAATTTGACCACAATGTTAATGTTATTCTTACATATTATACATTTAAAAAGGGTTTTGCATGTTTGCATTATCAAAAAAATAAGATTTGTTTTGGGTTTGCCTGAACAAACCAGACAAAAATCAGTTTATCATCAGCAATAAGAGCAGAATTTGGCCACTCTTTGGGAGAGCACTTGATGTCTTTAGCAAAATTGAATAAATTCGTCAAAAGTTGATCTGGGTCCACCAAATTGATGAATCAATTGTCTTGAATCTTTTTGTAGTGTAAGGTTGTATTTGATGGTAATAGTTTATCACAAATTGAAAATAAAGTCTCCATTTACATCAACCACTTATGGTGGTTGGGTGAATTTGCATCATTCTCACATTGCAGTCGGAAAATCATTCCAGGGGCACACTTTAGGCACCCCGATCTAAATCTAGATTATTTAATTTATTTTTTTTAAAGGTTTTGTGGCCGTAATGGCCTTTATTTGAAAGTGGATAGTGTAGAAAAGAGGAGAGAAGTGGGGGATGACATGTGGCACAGGTCCACGATGACAGGACTCGAACTCGGGACATTGAGGGCTGAAGTCTCTGCACATTGGGCACCCGCACTAACCACTACGCCACGCGATGCCCCCTAGATTATTTTTTTATTTTAGTATTTTCATTCCCACTTCATTTGAATTGATTTTTTTAGTAAAAAAGCAAATATATGTTGTGTTCCCCGGGTGTTTGTGTTTTGTTAGTTATTTTCATTATTTAGTTCTATTATCATGTTTAGTTATTCTTAGTATTTCTTGTTATTTCTGTACTTTCTGGTTTCCCCGTAGTCTTGCCTTAGTTTCTTAAGATCCTTCTAGTTTCCCAGTTTTCTGTCTCCCAGCCATTTCACCTCCTGTCCCAGCTAATCACTTCCACCTGCTCACTCCCTCTCAGCTGCAACCGCTTCCCTTAATTGGTCCTGCTCCTTCTCTGCTTCACTCTTCACTCTCCTCCCTCAGTATAAATATGGCCCTCTTTCAGTCACAACTCGCTGGTTCGTCCGTCTTTCTTCCCCGCCTGGTTCCTGTGTTTCCCTGTTGTTGCCTGTACCCTCCCGAGTTTCTGTAAGTTCCGTGTGGTTTTTCATTAAATCCTTTTTGTTTTCAACTCTGCTGCTTTTGGGTCCAGTTTAAACTACAAAACATGACAATATATAGCTATTTACAACATCAAAGCTGCTATGGCAAATCTGCAAAACAAGCTAGCTTAAAATAGATTGACTGTGGACTTGCTCCGGCGTCCGACAAAAATAGAATCGATCCGCTCGGTGCCGGCGCCGGCAGTGGAAATGCTTTCATTGACTACAATGGGAGCGTTTTTGCTGCGGAGTGCGTGACATTGCGGAGTGCATGCAGTGGAAATTGGGGGTCAGAGAAATGCACTGACCTTAAAAGTAGAAACTTGCGAATGGTGGGGGTTGCAGAGATTGTTGAGCGGAGCAACCCCAGCCGTTTTGCAGATAAATGATCTACTGGTCCACGTACTGGTAAAAGAAAACTTTGACTCGCCTATTATCATTGATCGGGCTCACAGGATTGTGGCCTCAAAGCCTCGTCAGGTCTACACTACTACTCTGAGAAGGAAAAGATTTTTAAGTTATCGAGAGAAAAAGGTCGGCTACTTTACAACGGCTCCCCTATCCACATCTTCCCGGACGTATCTCCAGAAGTTGGCCGGCTCTGGGCATCCTTTAACCAGGTGAAGGCAAAGCTGTGTGAAGCAGGGATCCAGTACAGCTTATATTTCCCGGCGAAGCTGGTGATCACCATGAAGGGGTCTAGGCACGCATTCACCGATCCCCGGGAGGCTGAGAGATTTATCCAACACAACTTACCAGCTCCAACGGAGGGCACGTAGGAAACTTAAAAATCTTGTTGCATCAGGTAAAATAATCATTTGGGTTATATTGAAGACGGGTTCGAAAGTTAAAGATATAAGCTGATTTATGTAGATTTATGGTAATTGCACACAGACTTTTTGTTTTATATTACAGCAGTATTAACTGCTATGATTATTATGGATTTTAACACTCGTGTGGACTTTTTTTTAATGTTGACTATATTAGTAGCCTATTCAAGCTCCATGCCTTTTCTAAACTTTTATCCAGCCTACTTGGCATAGCTGTCTGGTCTAATATATGATACATTGAACTAAGTATGGAGCTAAGTGAGAAGTCAACAGTCCGTTTACCTTTCTAAATTAAATGGCTTGGTTTGTTGTCAACAGTTTTTTTCCCCTTAAGGTTTACTGCACAGGATGCAGTGGTTGTGTCTTTCACTTGGGGAAAAACGGAGAGGTTTCAGGTTTGCTTGTCCTTTTTTTTTATTATTATTATTTTTATCTTCCCTTCTTTTCCCTAGGGATGGGAAGCAAGTCACCTACTTTTCTGGTGTAAGAAACCATGGCAAAAAAACTTTTCATTGTCTCTTGGAACTGCAAGGGGCTTGATGGGGCTGTAAAGCAGGGTAATATACTTACTCATTTGGAAAAACTCTGTACGGATATAGGTTTCCTGCCGGAAACTCACCTAAAAGATAAAGATCATTGTAGATTACGTAGGAGTTGGACTGGTCAAATATTTTAGTCAAGTTTTGATGCTAAAACTAGAGGAGCAGCAATAATAAAAAATCAGTCCCTTTTGTGATGACCAATGTAATTTCAGATATCAGAGGAAGATATATTTGTGTAACAGGGGGGCTTTATAATAACTTACTGGCGTTGGTTAGTATTTATGCTCCTAATATTGATGACAAGTAATTTGTGCTGTCCTTTTTTCAACAATAGCCTACTAAACATGGATTCACACAAACTCATAATTGGAGAAGATTTCAATTTAGCATTAGATCCACAACTTGATAGGTCTTCACAAAGAGCAGCAAGTATGTCGAAGTCTGCAGAGATTGTTCAAAACTTTTTAACAACATTTAAATTAGTGGGCCCATGGCGAATGTTATTTCCTACCACGTGTCAGTATTCATACTTTTCACCAGTCCATCAGTTTTACTCCAGGATTGATTTATTTCTGATAGATTCTGGGTTGTTATCATATACTCATCAGTGTGAATATGAAACCATAGTTTCATCGGATCACAGTCCAGTACTTTTGCAATTGGTTTGGACCTAAATCTAGTAAGAAATTGAGATTTAATAACAGCTTATTATCAGACCAAAAACTAAAGGAAGAAATTAAAAAACATATAGATTAGTTCCTAAGCACCAATAGTACACCAGAGATGAAAAAAAAAGTACAATCTGGGAAACGCAAAAAGTTTCCTCACACGGGCAGTTGATCTCGTGGAGTAGTTTTGTTAAAGCTACATTGTGTAAGAACTTCTCCCATCTAGCGGTGAAACAACCAACTGAATATTACATTCTAGCCTCACCTCCCACACCCCCATTCCGAGCGCGTTTTAACTCCTACGGTGGCCGTTTCATGCCAAGGTTAACATGGCTTCCAGTACTACAACTTCGTCCAGTGTTCCTTCCAGTGATGAGGTTACTTTAGAAAACTACATTGCATTTAGTTATATATTCAGACGTCTGCCGCGTCGCGAGTAGACAATCTCCCTCTGGCATAGGTCACGGTGCAACTGAGTGTAGCCAAAGCGCGAAAGGCGGAGCTAGAATTTCCAGGAATGTCCCTTGTTGGCGAATGTTTTTCAAAGATGGAGGCTCAACATGGATTCAGCCATTCGTGCGACTCGCGCGTATGTATTCTGAATAGCAGATTCTACACTTACGAGAATACTTTCATTAGTAGGTGGAAGTAATTACACATGAATGAGCATATGTTTTATAAAGAACAAAGGGTTTTTTGCTAAGAATTAACTAAAAATAATACACAATGTAGCTTTAATAAAAAGCGGAGGGAGAAAGAAGAAACTATTATTAATGATATTATAGAATTGGATAAGCAATATTTGACTTTTCCTATATCTGATCGGTATAAAACGAGGCCATCTTTTCAGACAGAATTGAATTTGTTGTATTCTACTGAAATGACTAGATTAATTACCCAGCTGAGACACAAATATTATGAGCATGTAGAGAAGGTCGGAAGATTACTATCTTCCCAAATCAAAGAACAAGCAGCTTCCAGCTTAATTCCACAAATTGGGACTGATACAAATAACAATGGGCCACAATTTTTATGTGATATGGCAGCCTTATATAGATTACTTCAACAGGTAAAAGTATGAAATTGTCTAAATATGTGACCTGCCCCTCCCCAGTCATTGTATTTTATTTTTTTAATTTATTTATTTTTCTAATTATTATTATTATTTTATTCTTGTTTACCCCTTTACTTGTTTGGTTGGGGTTGTGTATGGTTTATTTTGAGAGTTAAAAAAACAAAGAACTTTCATACCTAATCGCAAGTACAGTATTTTGTTAAGCACATTCATAGACATGCCAAACCTTTAGGGAGCAGTAGTTCCCCCAAATACTATCCACTCGGATTAACTTTCTACTTTCTTACTTCTACATACAGAAGTAATTTAGTTTGTAAAAACAAGCAAGCAAAAAGCACTTGGATAATCGATAATGCCAACACAGCTCTGAGGGCGTAAATGCTGTTTTTGAGTGTAAACACAGGTCACGGAAGGGATGTTGGAGCATTTTTGTTGCAGACAGTGACATTGTGAAACCTAAAACTGTGGTTATTTCTGTCCACAAGCAAACGCTTAAAATGGAGAAAACGCAACTCTTCACTTTGGTTGGACTTGTTGGTAAGAATCGTTTTTGGTGCCCAATATCTTCGTTTTCAGGTGGATGACAGGCCAAATTATAGAAAAATATTTTCGTTTTGTGAGACAAGGCTTTAACAATGTTCTAACAACGTCCTAACATAGTGTAGCTATAAATATTTTGTGGAGATTAAAAAAAACAAAAGAAAAATAATTAAGTGGTTCTGTCACATTTGTCTAAAAACCTCAGCCGATAACATGGCTCGTTGCGGAACCAACGATTGGACCATCCGGTTCTCTGTCTCACCGGACAACCGCACTTCCACATTTACCTGGCTCCACTCATTATGCACTCCCACATTTTGCAACAGAACACCACTAGTGTGAGAGGTTCTCAGCTCAATAATGTCAGAGAAGGAGAAACAGCCGGCTGCTACTACTTCAACTTTAGGACAAACTACCAGAGCCCCAAAAGGAAAAATGCCATTTGAAGTCGTGGAAAACAAAAGACCTAGAAAAAGGGAAAAAACTGATGAAAACTGTGACTGGCGTTTTGCGCTCTCTCGTTTACTGTGGCAATGTGTGTTCCCAAACAGGGGGTTGTGTCCTAGGGATGATGGCCGATGTTAGGGGTGAGTTCTGTGACCGTGTTTATGTTATGCTAGCTTATGTTGAAAAGCTAGCTTGTTTTGCATATTTGGTATAGCAGCTTTAATTGAGGTTCTAATGACATCTTTGACGTATTTCACCAAGACAAACAGGTAACATTGCGTGTCTCAAGATGTGCAAAGCTGGCAGAGACTTACCTAAAAAGGCTTGCTAGAGTAGTTGCCGTGAAAGGTAGTTCTACAAAGTTTTGACTCGGGGTTGGAAGCAAGTACACACCACACCTTTCATACTTTACCTTGATCATAGGCCACGAAACTATGTATAGTTTTCTCATGCACTATTTGGTGTTGGTCTCACATAAAATTCAAGTGATATAGATATAGATATAGATATAGATATAGATATAGATATAGATATATTATATTATATTGAAGTTTGTTGTGAAAAAATTTGGAAAGTTCAAGAGTAATGAATACAAGGCACAGGGTAGCATCAATCATGTGATCGTCTGATGCACTCTTCTTACAATCTTCTAGGCTAAGAGACAAATCTAGCATGAATGATTAATTGTGACATGTCTCTCACATTTCACTTTCTTTTTTATTCACCCTTTTATCATTTTTGTCAACAAAGAATTAGGGGCTGAAAAGAGCCCCAGTCTTGGAGAAGCTGCAGTTAGCATAAAATGGAATGAGTTATGTGCATGACAGAAAGAACAACCAACAAGGAAAATGATAAACACTTCAACCAGTGAAAGCCATGACTGATGGATGCATAAAGAGTTATTTCTCAAACACAATATTATAATTGAAATATTGCTAAGAAAAACATTTGTTTGTTAAATGAAAGGATCGGTTTTGATGTAGTTTTCTTTCTTTCTTCTTCTTGTTCTTTTTATAGGAGTACCAAATTGACATCATCTTCGCCCAGACATGGACAGACAGCCGCCTCAGATATAACAGCACAATGAAAATACTGACTTTGAACAGCAACATGGTTGGACTCATTTGGCTGCCGGACACCATCTTCAGAAATTCCAAGACTGCAGATTCCCATTGGATTACAATGCCTAACCAGCTGCTCAGGATATGGAACGATGGGAAAATACTTTACACCCTAAGGTAATGACCAACAGTAATCTGACTTAAAAAAAGGTTTTGCTTTGGTATTCGGAAATAACATAATTGTTGACATCAAACTCTGTCGAGTCAGAAACTGAACTCTGTTGTTTAGAAAGCATTTCCTAACATTAAATAATTGATTATGCGAATGGATGCATGGACTGATGGATGGATGAATGATTCAGGATTTTATAGAAGCAATTTTGACAGCCGTTACAGCTTTGACTCCTATTGGGAAAAGCTTGAGGCAGGTCTGTTTTGATGCTCAATCCATTCTTAATGTCAAATCCTCAGATTGGACTGAAAGTATCTCAGCTGCCATCTTCAAGAGTCAGCAGGTGATGTCCTCATTAATTTAGGTCCTGGCATTTGACAAGCCATGTAAGGACTATTAGACTCTGTGTGGCACTCAAAATTGGTGTACCAAGTAGAAGCCCAACAGATTTACTTTCACAAGTGGAGCATTACAGCTTTTGCTATAGTCCTCCACTTGCATTTCTATTTTTCCAGTTTAGGAGGATAGTTTTCTTAGCGATGCATAAGGCAATGTAAACAATTTGAACTAACTTTGTGTTCATTGTGACACCATCTAAGTTTCCCAGCCAGAATACTGAGGGAGAAGGTGGAATATTACATTTCAGACACTATAAGACCTCACATATCTGGCACCAAAATCTGGTGACAGATCCAAAGTCAATCGATACAATAAAGTATTCATTTTTTGAGTGGATTTAAGTGTTGTCTGTGTGTTTCAGTTTGTTTAGTGTTGTGTGCTGTATGAGTTTGGAAAAACCTTTAGATGCCTTGATGACAAAAACACAGGTGGCTCCCATTTCAAGGACTGTGGCTCAATGTCAAATGTCCACCATTTTTAATGTTATGATTGAAGACAGTGTTCCATCCAGAGCCAAGGTGTTCCTTGTTTTAGTCTTTAGTTCAACCATGGAGAAAAGGTTTTCTACGTCTGCATTTGAAAATGGAACAACTAAAACTAGCTTCGCAACCTCGGACAGTCACTGCACTTTCTGAACACTTGGATTGCTAACTTTTTCTTGGGGGCAAAATCAATTTTGGGTTAAATTAAGAAATAGACAGGCTCAGCACAGCAGGAACTCAGCGCAGCTTGCAATTCATATAGTAGGATCTTTTGTGACGTCAATGTTTGTTTTCTTGAAATGCATCATGGTACTGTGTGGCAGGAAGCAGCATATTTTACCTTTAATTCTATTGTTCTGCATCTTTTGAGTACGATTTAGCAAAGCTGATGGTTCATTCTTGCTGTGTGGTTAATTGTACGGCCCGTTGGGGAACTCCCTCCGAAAAGGATCACAAAAAACGAAAGATATGGCTCTGGGCAATAAGGAGATTAAATCCGGACGGTCTGAAGAAAACCTGGATTCCTGCGGCGTTCATTTCTAGATTCCTGTTATTTCGAATGAACGCATCTATTTTTTTCACCTAAATCATATTGATAGAGGGTCCATGTCTTTTTAACCTGATCAGAATTCAAAAATATATTGTGCAGCAGTACTTTGATACCTTCAAGCTTCACTGGTACGTGCAGCAGTTTTTAGTCCTATCCTGAGAGCTGCTTCTACTTTAAACATTAAAGCCGCTGTGTCTGCGCTCGATGCGCCAGCCTCCTCTCCCCTCCCTTCCCTCTCAAACATTACACTGGCTTTGAATGTGATCAGCTGATGATGATTGGCTGTTCTGCCTTAGGTTCAGCTTTTCTGGGTGTGTTAGATTTATTGGTGAGATCGTGCTGAGGAGGCGGGAACATATGGTTATGGCCATTTACATCTCCCTATTCCAGGTATCTTGAATGAGTGTTTATGCTTTCGAGGTTTTTAAATAAGCTTGATATGTGTTTGGGAAGATGTTCTGTTTATCTTTTGTTGACATGTCGAGTGTTTTCTGTATTATATTTTGTTTTTTAGACTAATTGCTAAAGGGAATATTGTTTCGCAGCTAAGTTAACAAAAATTTGGTTATGTATGTGGCATGCAATGTATAAAGTAAGTGTGATGAAGTAAGCAGGGAACTGACAAGGAGGAGGGACGAATTGTCATTGTTAAGCAGTGTACTTATGTCACGCTGCCTTATTCACTCATTGTCCTCACCTGTCTCTCCAATCATTCACACCTGATCCTACTCACCTCCTGCCTTTAAAACCCATCACTTCTCTCCACTCAGTGCCGGATCATTAACACTACTATATTGTCTTCCACTTCATGGTGTGTCGTCTTCCTGTCTCTCCGTTCCTGCCCGATGTCCAGTCTCTCCGTTCCTGCCGTCGTCCTCTTCACCACCACCATCATCATCACCACCTCCTCCTTTAAACAAACATCCTGCACTTCCTCAGCGTCTGCGTTTGGGTCCATACCCCACCCACATCCCTGACAGAATGATCCGGCCGTAAAATGGACCCAGCACTCGCTGAGGAGATCACCTCCCTCCGCCAGGACCTCTGGGCACAACCTGGTGAAGCTCTCGGCCTCTCCTCACCTTCCTGTGCGCTTCTCCGGTGCTGAGGAGATCCTCGGAGTGCTCCCTCACTTTCAGAGTGTCTTCTCTGCCCGGGATCTCGCCAATCTGCGGCACGAGGCGGAGAGGATTCGCCAGGAGGCGTTGGCCCCCACCATCTGGCCGCAGGCGACGGTCCCGGCGAGCCGGAGTTTCCGGGAGCGGGGAGCAGGCCAGCGCTCCCACACGGACCACCAACGTCTGCTGCATCTCCGCACTGCACGCACCGCCGGTTCTCTCTCCCGACGTCTTTGTCCCTCCTCCAGCTGGCTCTTCGGGGGCTCCTCACATCAGGGAGGAGGAGGAGCTACGGGGTGGCCAGGCCACCCCTGGCCAATCCCTGGCCACCCCGACAGCCACCCCGATGGCTCTGAGGAATGATTTGACAAAACGTAGCTGTATTGCGAAGAACATTAGTTCCACCTAGGGCAGTTTCCGCACGGATGTATTTCACTGCAGGACAAATCTTCCCCGGGAGTTGGAGAGGTTGCTGTGTCATTGCATTTCCTCCGTGATCACAAAAGCTGTAAAGTTGTAGGTAAGTTTACCAATGTTTTTTTTACTTTCGTCCAGTCTATGCATGTTTTCACATTAACTTAACCGTTAACGTTCCGTGGGCCCGAGGGCAGGCCCAGCCCATTTCTTAGTTTAAATCCACCGATTTTCTGACTTCTAACTTCTATGAACCTATACATACTTGATATCACTGGAAAGCTAAGAGTCTTGTGATTCCAATTATGGATGGAGCATGCCCAGAAGAAAAAAAGAGAAAAAATTCATCCGGTTCATTCCTTACGTACGGTAGATCTCCAACCAATGGTGCAAGTCACGTTATGGTAAGTAACTCGAACCAATCGCGGTCCAGAACTCTGATGATTAACGCATCGAATAGCCAATATAATGCTGTAAACGCAGATATATAACTTGACCGGGCGGACTTAGTCGCTCCCATAGTATTTGACGTATGTAAAATGTCTTATTCATGAAGAAATTACGCAGAGTGCGTACCAGTAACATACTGTCTCAGCACCGTGTCCAAACACCCTTTATAATTAAAATGAAACATTGAAGGAAGCTGTGGAGCTTTATATGGTATGATGAAGTTATGATTCTGATGATATTTTTAATCCAGTGAGGACTACGGCATTTACACAGGAGATGGCGCAAATGACACACTTTTGACCACCTTTGACCGGTAGTTAGAAAAATGTGTGCAGAACACTCATTTTTGTGGGTTTATTGCTGTCACATTTGGTGTGGATGAAGGTCATACTTCAGGCTGTAGACCCACAGTGTGTTTTAGGTCCCAAGCTATTTTTAAAGCAATTTTTACAGCATGTATTTATATAAAATAAATAATCGGACATAGAAAAATATTTTTCAGTGTATTAAAATTCATATTGCTTGGTAACAATAGCCGAGATATTAACACAGTTCTGGGATAAATTTTTGAGTGTTTGCGTTCCAAAGAGACCCCAGCCATGTCTCTACTCAAAATGTTTCAAGAACAGCTTTAAGTTAATTTTGGGTATGCGTTTAAAAAAAATGTAGGGCGGAAATTGCAGGAATTTAAGGGGTTAAAGGGGGGGTATTATGCAAAATGGACTTTCTGAAGCTTAATATCCTGAGAACCTGTCTTTCCCTCATTAAAAACATACCTGAAGTGTTGCTCTGACCCATTCACTCATGTTAGAGTAATCTTTGAGTCTCTGCTGGTAGTTCTCGGGGTTGCTGAAACGCCTGCTCCCACCTATCCCCGCCTTTTCCACCCATCTCTGCCTCCGACCATACGTACTCAGCCGAGAGCCCCGCCCCTGCAGAGCTTCCCTACCCTTCCCCTGATGCTTTTCCCTCAGTCAGGCTAGGATACATTAACCTTTACTCTTTACCTATCAGGTGAAATGAAAAGAAAAATATCTGCCTACTTCAGTAAGAGTAGGAATGAGAGTGAAAATGATCAAAAGAGGGACAGTGAGGTCAGGCAGGACAAGAGATCCACAGGTACAGCACACTGACAGCCTGCTTATCTGTATATCTGGTCTCAGTCCTCTGCAGTCAGATACTTGTCTGTTATATTGATGATGTAGGCTTCCTTTGTGTGCTTTCTGACAGTTTAAAAATTTATGTTCCAGACAATGTCCCACAAGAATCCACACAGGGCTCTTCACAAGGTAGGGTGCCCACCACCAGCATTTAGGCTACTTACTGTAGGCTATTGCCATTTGACATTACAAATAACAATGGTAGACATGGCATAATGTAAACCTTACATGACGAAATAAATACTACTATTGTTATTTATTCTTGTGTTTTTCAACTTTAAAATATTACACCAGTTTTCAAATCGCTGCATTGGCTCCCCGTGCGTTTCAGGATTTATTTTAAGGTTCTTTTAGTTGTTTATAAATGTTTTCATGGTCTTGGCCCAGGGCTGTAGTGCAGGACTGCTGGTCTGATAAATAAGAAGGCCCAAGACTAAAAGTAATTTAGTAGATTACATGGATTAATGAATACTTAAGTACATACCATACCAAGTTTATTTATAAAGCGCACTTTATGACAGCATGAGAGCTGACCAAGGCGCTGCACATTTCTCTGAACAAGTAAAAGTACAGACTTGAAAATCTACTCATAAAAGTACAAGTACCCCAAAAAACTACTTCATTACAGTAATCTGAGTATTTTTAATTACTTCCACTTCTGGTTATGTCAGACTAAAACAATTAATAAAAATATAAAGTACAGTAGCTATCATAATAAAGAACAGTCATTTAGACATTTTGTCTATCTACCATATATGTAAAAAGGGTATATCAACAATAAGAAGGTTATTGCCATTGATAGTAACAGACACAGTGAAGGCTACAGGCAAACCCTCAATTTGTTCTTTCCCTACACCAAGAACAATGTGATGTGCGTATACTGTATGTACATGTATCTACTTATGGCCACCCCTATGGGAGTAGTGGTCTCACCCTGGCCACCCCAGGGAAAATTTTCTGGCTCCGCCACTGCCGCCGAGTTGGGATCGCTTCTGAGGAGGAAATCAGAGCTCCAGTCTGTGAGCCCGTTCCAGCTCCAGTGCGTGAGCCCATTCCAGCTCCAGTCCCAGAACCTGCTGTTATCATGGCTGCTGTATTCTTAACAGTCACAGCGGCAGCTCTCCAGAGACCGACATTTCCCCATGGGTCGCTGGAGCTCCCGGGGAGGGTCAGGGAGGACCCGTCCCCGTCGCTAGAGCTCCCGGGGAGGGTCAGGGAGATCCCGTCGCTAGAGCTCCCGGGGAGGGTCAAGGAGGACCCGTGCCCGTCGCTGGAGCCTCTTCACCGCCGACCGCTGCCGGTCGAGCCTCCAGATTCTTCGTCTCAGCTGGCGTCCGAGCCTCCAGATTCTTTGTCTCAGCCGGCATCCAAGCCTCCAGATTCTTTGTCTCAGCCGGCATCCAAGCCTCCAGATTCTTCGTCTCAGCCGGCGTCCGAGCCTCCAGATTCTTCGTCTCAGTCGGCATCCGAGCTTCCAGACTCTCTTCATCTCAGCCGACCTCTACCAGCCAGGCATCTTCGTCGCCGCCGACCAGCCAAGCTCCTCAGCCGCTGCCTGACCCTCAGAAGAGGACCTAAGGGCCGTCCGCCCGATCTCCAGGTCTTCAAGGGAGGATCACCAGGCAGTCCTCCAGATCTCCGTCCAGCCAGGCGACGCCATCCAGGCCATCCGCCCGATCTCCGTCCAGCCAGGCGACGCCACCCGAGCCGTCCGCCCGACCTCCGTCCAGCAAGTGGAGGCCCCCCGGGCCGTCCGCCCGACCTCCGTCCAGCAAGTGGACGCCACCGGGGCCGTCCGCCCGACCTCCAGGTCCACAGGGGCCACCACCGGGGCCGTCCGCCAGACTTCCAGGGGTGTACCCAGAAAGACTCGGGGCCCTCCTTCCGTGGGCCGCCTCCACCCACTCTGGGAAGGGTGCTTCTTTTTTTTCCCTTTTCTTTCTTGCTCCAAAGGCGTCTGGAATCCGCCTTTAAAGGGGGGGGGGGGGGCTGCCCTATTCACTCATTGTCCTCACCTGTCTCTCCAATCATTCACACCTGATCCTACTCACCTCCTGCCTTTAAAACCCATCACTTCTCTCCACTCAGGGCTGGATCATTAACACTACTATATTGTCTTCCACTTCATGGTGTGTCGTCTTCCTGCCTCTCCGTTCCTGCCCGATGTCCAGTCTCGCCGTTCCTGCCGTCGTCCACTTCAATACCATCATCATCATCACCTCCTCCTTTAAATAAACATCCTGCACTTCCTCTGCATTTGGGTCCATACTCCACACACATCCCTGACAATTTATGGGTTAATTTGATGTTTTGAGCATTGCTTGTTGATTAGCTGAATACATTTGTGGATACTTACCTGTTGTGTTTGATTGTTCCTGTTGAGGAGGGGGTAAGACAGGTAAGCAAAATTTAAAAGTCGCAGTCATTTGTACTTAAAAACAAGCTGGACAGGGTAACGGAAAAAAAAAGATTGCTGAGCAGTAAGTCTTGAGATATGCAGAAAGAGCACTTTTGGTTCTTTTGAATGAGGTTGAGTTCAGTTTATTTATATAGCGCCAATTCACAACAGATGTCATCTCAAGGCATTTAACAATACATTTCAATACATTTAAACAAACATTCCAATCAGTTAAAGTTTCCTATTTAAGGAATCCCAGCAGATTGCGTCAGTCATATATATATATATATATATATATATATATATGTATATATATGTATATATATATACAGTTGTGTGCGAAAGTCAGGGCACCCCTTTAAAAACAGCATATTTTATATATTTAAAAATGTATATTCATATTTACTGTCTCTCTGGTATATGGGAAAAAAAGACAATATTGTCAGGAAACATTAATGCATAGTTACATTTTATTTTATAAATTGAACAAAATTACAAAAATTAAAAACATAATTTTGGCATGTGCAAAAGTCGGGGCACCCTACAGCATCAGTACCTTCAGTACTTAGTAACACCCCCTCTGGCAGATATCACAGCTTGTAAACGCTTTTTATAGCCAACAACAAGTTTCTGGATTCTATTATTTGGGATTTTTCCCCATTCTTCCTTGCAAAAGGCTTCCAGTTCTGCAATATTCTTAGGACGTCTTGCATGCACAGCTCTTTTAAGATCTACCCACAGATTTTCGATGATGTTTAAGTCAGGAGACTGTGAAGGCCATTCCAAAACCTTCAGCTTGCGTTTCTTGAGGTAGTCCATGGTGGATTTGGAGGTATGTTTAGGATCATTATCCTGTTGTAGAAGCCATCCTCTTTTCAGCTTTAGCTTTTTTACAGATGCTGTGATATTTGCCTCCAGAATTTGCTGGTATTTAATTGAATCCATTCTTCCCTCCACCCGAGCAATGTTTCCTGTCCCACTGGCTGCAACACAACCCCAAAGCATGATGGATCCACCCCCATGTTTAACAGTTGGCAAGGTGTTCTTTTCATGAAATGCTGCTCCTTTTTTTCTCCAAACATACCTTTGCTTATTGTGGCCAAAGAGTTCTATTTTAACTTCATCAGTCCACAGCACTTGTTTCCAAAAGTCATCAGGCTTCTGTAGATGTTCTGTTGCATATTTTTGACGTTGTATTTTATGATGAGGTCGTAGATAAGGTTTTTTTCTGCAGACTCTTCCATGAAGGTCTTGTTTGTGCAAGTATCGGCGCACAGTGGAAGGGTGCACCACCACTCCTGAGTCTGCTAAATCTTCCTGGAGGTCTTTTGAAGTCAAATGTGGGTTTTGGTTTACCTTTCTGATCAGACTACGAGCTGTTCTCTCCGACAGTGTCCTTGGTCTTCCAGATCTCTTCTTGACCTCCACAGTTCCCCTCACCTGCCATCTCTTAATTATGCCTCGCACTGTGGAAACTGCAAGCTGAAAACGCTTTGCTATCTTCTTGTAGCCCTCCCCGGCATTGTGGGCATCAATTACTTTCATTTTTTCTGTCTTACACAGCTTCTTAGAGGAACCCATGGTTGCTGAGTGTTTGTACAAGGTTTGTGGAGTCGCCGTATTTAAGAAACCCTCAAATTGGCACCAGCTGGCACTCCCTAATGACAATTGTTGACACATGCTTCAGGACCAATGAGCTGGTAGAGGTCTGAGCTTGTAAAAAGAATCTGAAACTTTGAAACTCTCAGGGTGCCCCAACTTTTGCACATGCCAAAATTATGTTTTTAATTTTTGTAATTTTGTTCAATTTATAAAATAAAATGTAACTATGCATTAATGTTTCCTGACAATATTGTCTTTTTTTCCCATATACCAGAGAGACAGTAAATATGAATATACATTTTTAAATATATAAAATATGCTGTTTTTAAAGGGGTGCCCTGACTTTCGCACACAACTGTATATATATATATATGTATATATATATATATATATATATATATATATATATATATATATATATATATATATATATATATATATATATATATATATATATATATATATATGCGTGTTTCTCTGTGTTTATATTTTGTTCTTAATATATGTTGTTTGTATGTCTGGAGTTTGTAACAAAAATTATTTCCCCCTGGAATTAAAATATTTCTGATTCTTTAGCAAGTCTACTGTTGTATATTTTTACAACAGAGTTTTCACTTATTTTCTGTGTGTTTATATACTTTTCTAGTATTATTCATCTAAATGCAAAGCTTTTTATATCTTGTGTGCTATACCTTTTGTACCCTTCTGTCATTGAATTCATTGTTTTTTTTTATTAACAAACAAACCACATCCATGCCCCGCACTTTTGAAAAGCTTGCTACACCACTGGCTTTGGGTCATTGTCATGTTGAAAGACCCAGCCACGACCCATCTTCAATGCTCTGACTGAGGGAAGGAGGTTGTTGCTCATAATCTCACCATACAAGCCCCCATTCATCCTCTCCTTAATACAGTGCAATCATCCTGTCCCCTTTGTAGAAAAGCATCCCCAATGTATAATATATCCACCCTTATGCTTCACAGTAGGAATGGTGTACTTGGGATGCAATTGATCCTTCTTTTTCCTCCAAACACGGCGAGTGAAGTTTAGACAAAAAAGTTATATTTTGGTCTCATCTGACCACATGACTTCCTCCCATGCCTCCTCTGAATCATCCAGATGGTTATTTGCAAACTTCAGACAGGTCTGGCCATGTGATGACTTGAGCAGGGGGCCCTTCCATGCAATGCATGATTTTAAACCATGACGGCGTAGTAACCTTTGAAACTGTGGTCCCAGCTCTCAGCATGTCATTGACCAGCTCCTCCTGTGTAGTTCTGGGCTGATTCCTCACCCTTCTTATCATCAGTGATAACCCACGAGGTGGGATCTTGCATGGAGCCCCAGTCAGAGGGAGACTGACAGTCATCTTTAGCCTCTTCTATTTTCTAACAATTGCTCAAACAGTTGATCTATTTTCACCAAACTGCTTGGCAATTGCCCTGTAGCCCTTTCCAGCCTTGTGGAGGTCTACAGTTTTGTCTATGGTGTCTTTTGACAGCTCTTTGGTCCTGCCCATGGTAGTAGTTGGAGTTTGACCGACTGTGGGGTGGACAGGTGTCTTTAACGAGCTCAGACAGGTGCTACTAGTTTAGATTAATAAGTGGAGTAGAGGCGGACTTTTTAAAGTTGGAGTAACGGTCTTTGAGAGCCAGAATTCTTCCTGATTTCCAGCTATTTTAATACTTAGGTGCAGCAATAAAATATAAATAAATTCTTTAAAAATCAGACAATGTGATTTCCAGAATTTAAAGAAATAATGCTGTCTCTTACAGGGAAAATGCACCTACAGTGTGAATTTCAGACCCCTCCATAACTTCTAATTGGGAGAACTTCCAAAATCGCAGCATGTTAAAATACTTATGTTCCTCACTGTAAATAGGCAGTACATGAGTGATTATGGACTTTGCGATGCATGGCGATCTCTTCATCCCAAGAATAAGAAATGTACTTTTTTCTCAAATGTCCACCATTCTTATTCTCGACTGGATTATTTTTTAGACAGCAGCTCACTGTTGACTAAGATTTTAGACACTGAGATACACCCTATAGTTGTCAGTGATCATGCTCCTGTTTCTTTAACTCTGGTAAATAAGAAAAAGATTCCACAAAGCAAAAATTCGAGATTCAATACATGATTGCTTAAGGATGACGATTGTATTAAATATTTCAAAAAAGAGTGGGCTTCATATTTGGAATATAATGACCTACCTGGTACTTCACCATCGATTCTCTGGGAGGCATGAAAAGCTGTGCTTAGAGGTAAAATACTCAAATTCTCATCAAATAAAAAAATAATAGAACACAAACATGTTCAGGAATTAGAAGTAACTATTAAATCATTAGAAGCTTCCCTGGATGAGGAGAGACTGGGCAAAATCCGTAAAGCAAAGCTAGAACCACATGAAATTATAAATAAACAGACTGAGTTCTTAATTCAAAGACTTCGAATAGAAAACTTTGAACAGGGTAATAAATCAGGTAGCTTTTTGGCTAACCAGCTTAAAATAAATAAAGAAAAAACGACTAGACACTCTAGACTTAATTATCAGCAAAGGTTTACATTTTTCCAACATCTCTGTTAATAATATTGCATTATCTGACCATTTCTGTATTTTCTTTGAAAGTACCATCTCTGCTAAATTATCCAGCCACAGTAAGACCACTATAAAAAAGTGTTTACTAGGGGACAGTTCAGTAGAAATCTTTAAATGTATTTACCCTTCCACCACTTCCCCCTCATCTCCCAACTCAAACTCAGTAAAGGTAGATAATTTCCTTGTGAAAATCTCAGACATCATGGATTCCATTGCTCCAACTAAAGTGAAAGTAGTCTCAGGTAGAAAGAAGTCTCCCTGGGCAAGTAATCCACTGGTACGTAGTGAAAAAATAGTGTCGACGAGCCGAGAGAAAATGGCAGCAAACTCGACTCCAGGTTCACTGTGAGATCTACAAAGACTGATTAGATATCAGTTAACTTTTTAAAGGATGCTAGGGAATCTTTCTTTTCTGAAATCATCAACAGAAACATTAATAATGCACGGACTCTATTTGCAACAGTGGAAAGACTAACTAATCCTTTAGTGACAGTAACCCCTGAACTAAATTCCACCAGGGCCTGCAATGAATTTGACAGCTTTTTCATCGAAAAGATTATAACAATTAGACGGTCAATCTGTACCTCAATACCGAACCCACAACCAGTGCCATCCTCAATCAACAACAATGTGGAGAAAATGTCTGAATTCCACGAATTAAACCAAAATAGCCTTAAAAAATTATTATCCAATTAAGCTCCTCCTCCTGCTGTATTGATATCCTACCCACAGCCTTTCTAAAGAAAGTTCTTCCTGTCATTGGGTTTGATCTTGTCCCAATAGTGAACTCATCCCTGCTATCAGGGGTATTCCCTCATGCTTTAAAAACAGCAGTTATTAAACCACTACTATAGAAGAAGAACCTGGACAACATGTTAATGCAGAACTACAGGCCAATCTCTAATCTTCCATTCATCAGTAAGATCATTGAAAAAGCTGTGTTTCAGCAGTTAAATAGCTTCATAACAATGACAAACCGTTTTGATGTTTTTCAGTCTTGTTTCCGTGCTTACCACAGCACTGAGACTGCCCTCGTCAAAGTATTCAATGACATCTGCATAAATGTAGACTGTGGTAGAACCACAGTGCTGGTTCTGTTGCACCTCAGTGCAGCATTTGACACTGTTGATCATGATATACTACTGGAACGACTGGAGAGCTGGGTCAGACTCTGGTACAGTACTTGGCTGGTTCGAGTCTTACCTAAAGAACAGGGACTTTTTTGTTTCAATAGGAAACTTTTCATCAGAACGAACAGAAATCACATGTGGGGTGCCCCAGGGCTCCATCTTAGGGCCCCTTCTATTTAATATCTATATGCTCCCACTAGGCAAGATTATTGCAACCAATAAGATTAGCTACCATAACTATGCGGATGACAGTCAGCTTTACATTACAATGTCACCAGGTGACTCTGAACCCATTCAAACCCTAAATCAATGCATTGACCAAATAAATGGATGAATGTGCCATTACTTTCTCCAGCTAAATAGAAACAAAACTGAAGTAATTATTGTTGGACCCAAGGAGGAACGATCAAGAGTCAGCACACAGCTTCAGTTAATACAGCTAGGAACTACTGATCAGGCACAAAATCTAGGTGTAGTGATGGACTCAGACCTGAACCTCCAGGGTCACATAAAGGCAATAACAAGGTCAGCCTTCTATCACCTGAAGAACATTTCTAGGAATAAACTACTGATGTTGCAACAGGACCTAGAAAAACTAATCCATGCGTATATCTTAAGTCGGATTGATTACTGCAACAGCATCTTCACAGGTCTGCCTAAAAAGTCAATCAGACAGCTGCAGCTGATCCAGAATGCTGCTGTTTGCGTCCTCACTAGAACCAGGAAAGTAGAGCACATCACCCCAGTTCTAAAGTCCTTACACTGGCTCCCTGTAGCTCAGAGAATAGACTTCAAAATACTCCTACTAGTTTATAAATCATTACATGACTTGGCACCAAAATATGTTGAAGACCTGTTGTCACGGTACCAACCACCAAGACCACTCAGGTCCTCCAACTCTAGCCTACTAAACATCCCTAGACTCAGAACTAAACATGGAGAAGCAGCTTTCAGTTTCTATGCTCCCCTTATCTGCAAGAGACTTCCTGACGAGTGTAGAGCTGCTGAAACTCTGAACTGCTTTAAATCGAGATTAAAAACCCATCTGTTTAGAATTGCCTTCGAGTAAATGATTGATGTCATATGTAAGAAATGTGTTCATGCTCTCTTGCTTTATTGATATTTCTCTTCCTTTATTGTGTATCATGTGTAATGTGTGTTTCTTTTACTTTTAATTTCCAATGTTATATTCCATGTCTGTATGTTTTGTTTTTTGCTTTTTAAATCACCAAATCATGTAAAGCACCTTGAATTACCCTGCTGTTGAAAGTGTGCTATACAAATAAAATTGCCTTGCCTATATCTGCTGTTAGAGACCAGACCAGGAATACAGTATATGATCCTAAAAGAATAAGCAACACCTTTAAAGAATTTTACAAGGCTTTATACTCACTGAATATAAATTCTAATTCAATTCAAAAGTATTTTATTGATCCCAGAGGGAAATTAAGTGTTGTTGTAGCTCATATAATTAATTCTTTAAGGAGTTGTTGTACATCATAATAGCTGTGGGCAGGAAGGATTTCCTGTAGCATCCTGTGTTGCAGTGAAACTGAAGAAGCCTGCAGCATCTTGCTGCAAACCTTGAAGGACCTAAGTTTCCTCAAGAAGTACAGTCTGCTCTGTCCCTTCTTGTAGACAGCTTCACTGTTGCTCCTTCAGTCAAGTCTGTTGTACAGGTGAACACCCATGATGGAAACAGTGTTTGACTTATCCCCGTTTCTTCTGAAACCTACAATCATCTCCTTTGTTTTGTTTACATACAAGGTAAGATGATTGTTTCCACACCATGTCACAAAGCGGTCCAGCAGCTCTCTGTATTCAGATTTTTCTCCATCTCTGATACATCCGACAATTGGAGAGTCATCTGAGTATTTTGGCAGATTACAAGTCTCTGATTTGTAAAGTCTGCGGTGTACAGAATGAAAAGGAAAGGTGAGAGTACGGTCCCCTGTGGTGCTTCTGTGCTGGTGACCACCTGGTTTGACACACAATCCTTCAGTCTCACAAACTGTGGTCTGTTTGTCAGGTAGTCATTGATCCAGTGGTTTAATGAGGGCTCCACTTGTGTCTTCAGGAGTTTCTAACAAAACAATTCAGGCTGAATTGTGTTAAATGCACTGGAGAAATCAAAGAACATGATCCTCACAGTGCTTCCTGCTTTGTCCAGATGACAGTGGGTTGGATGATGCAGGTGGATGATGGCATCTTCAACTCCAACTCCACGGCAATAAGCAAACTGCAGTGGATCCTGATTTGTTCTTGTTTGCTTGTCAGGGGGGCCAACAGGAGTCTTTCCAGGACCTTCATGATGTGGGATGTCAGGGCAACATCCTTGATGACTGATTGTTGATTTTTCTTTGGTACTGGAACAAGGGATGATGTCTTCCACAACATTAGAACCTTCTCCTGGGTCAGGCTAAGGTTGAAGAGGTGCTGCAGAATCCCACTGAGCTGCTCTGCACAGGCCTTCAAGACTCTGAGGCTAACTAACTGTCTCTGATCTTGACCTTAAAGTTGCTTCTGTATACTCCTCAATAATTCCCCGTCTCCCTCCCTGAAGGGACTTTTTTTCTTGTTAAGCAGTTCTTTTAGGTCACTGGTAATCCAGGGTTTGTTATTAGGGAAGCATCTCACTGTTCTGGTGGGGATGGTGTTGTCCACACAGAAGGTTATATAGGCCGTCACACTATGTCATGGCATTGATGTCCTCTCCATGTGCTTGGCAAAAAGTAATCAACCCTGTACGGCTTCTTCCGCTTCATGTGACCATTTTCTCACAGTTCTTTGTCACAGGTTGCCTCTGAACAAGTGGTTTAGTCATCAATGACAATAGACCTGTTGCCCTGACATCCCACATCATGAAGGTCCTGGAGAGACTCCTGTTGGCCCACCTGAATAAGCAAACAAGAACATAACAGGACCCGCTGCAGTTTGCTTATCGCCGCGGAGTTTGAGTTGAAGATGATAGATCAGAGAGCTGTCATCTGTAGAAATACTCAATGACTCTGCAATTGTCGGTTGTATCAGAGATGGACAAGAAGCTGAATACAGAGAGCTGGTGGACCGCTTTGTGACACAGTGTGGAAACAATTACCTTGAATATGAACAAAATGAAGGAGATGATTGTAGATTTCAGAAGAAACAGGGATAAGTCAATCACTGTTTTCATCAATGGATGAAGAAGTGGAGGTGGTTGAGGAGAATAAATACCTCGGAGTTCACCTGGACAACAGACTGGACTGGAGGCGCAACAGTGAAGCAGTGTACAAGACAAAACATTTTGCAGCAAGATGCTGCAAATCTTCTACAAGTCTGTTGTTGAGAGTGCAATCTCTTCAGCCATCATCTGTTGGGGTAACAGCATCACAGTCAGGGATTTATAAAGGCTCAACAACCTAATAAAGAAGGCTTGTTCTGTTCCGGGGATGACTGTGGAATATCTGGAGAGGATGATGCAAAGAAGGATTCTTCAGAAAATCAAAAAAATTATGGACAACCCTGAGTATCCTCTTCATGAGACTATCCTGCAACAACAGTGTCTTCAGTCGAAGGCTTCTTAAGTTTTGCTGCAACACAGACCTCTACAGGAAATCCTTCCTGCCCAAAGCCACCATGATCTACAACAACTCCTTAAGGAATTAATTCTATGAGCTACAACAACAATTAATTTCCCTCTGGGATCAAAAAGTAATTTTTTTATTTGAATTTGAACTTATATTGTGAGCAGAGAAAAACAAGATTGTGATCTGTTTGTCCCGGAAGGGGTCTTGGATTGGACTTGTATGCATCCTTTACATTTGCATGAAACAAATCCAAGGTCTTATTTTCTCTTGTGGAGCAGCTGACAAACTTTTGAAATGTTGGAAGTGTAGAGTAGAGCGAGGTTTGATTAAAATCACCAGATATTGTCACAAATCCATTTGGGTGCTGGTTCTGTAGCTTAGCGTCAACAGAACTGATGACATCACATGCATTGTCTGCAACGCCTGAAGGTGAAATGTAAACAACTGCCAAAATAACACTGGTGAACCCTCTTGGTAAATAACATGGATGAAAACTTACTGCCAAGAGTCCAAAATCTGGGCTGCTGTTGGAAATATTTCTGTAAATAAAAGAGCAAAGATCTCTGAGGAAAAAGCCAGTCACAGACGAGTATCAAATTTCATGCATGCATGGTGAGAACAGGCACCCATGAAGGTTGATGGGTTCTCCAAACATCAAACTCTCCCCATGCAGTTTTATTCTTCTTAACAGGGTTTTACAACAGGTCGTAAACCACACCCACACCAAGCATGTGTGGGTGTTGAAACAGAATAACAAAGTAAATGTAAATTAGGCCTTCCAAAACAACCCTCTCAAGCAACTCTTATCTAGAGGATTTATCAACCGAACCCATATGAGGAATTTGCAGAAACCTTTCCGTTACCCTAAGCTCTGTGATGTCAGTAAAGCATACAGATGGTCTTATTTAAACTTTACACAGCCAAAATACGGCAACATACACAGTATTACACTTATCAATGATAATACAATTGTAAGGATTTGGAGTTCATCTTGTTAGCCAGTGATCTCACGTTGCCCAATATGATCGATGGAATAGATGGTTTGAACTTCCTCCTTCTCTGTCGCCTTTTTGCTCCTGCTCTGCAGGGTTGCCTCCTTCTCCTCCTCAAATCATCAGGGATTTGTGGCTTCGGTTGAGGTATTTCAGCTTTTGCAATGTTAATCACCTGCTCCCAGCTGTAAACCACATTGAAGCCAATGGTTACGCATCTTAATTTTAAAAAAGTGAAAAATTAACAGCAATCATCCTTCCGGCTTCACAGCACCAAAAACTAGAAAGTACACAAGTCCAAGAAAATGCAATATTCCTCAAGAAAACAGAGGAAACATGTCTGAAAAAAACCCTCAATATTTGGCCAACAGAGCCACTCCAACATGCAGCCACCCAGAGCAGCGCAATTCTAGAATTCTGATGGTGTCTACCTTCCCTCTGAAGTGGTCTGCAAACTTCTCAGAGAGCGCATTTGAGGGGGTTTGCTAAAGCGCATTAGAAACACGGTAACACATTTTTGTCAATGGTGGAAAAAATAATTTTGGGATTATTTTTATGATCTGAAATGGTTTTGGAAAAGTATGCTTTCTTGAATTTCTTACTACGTTATTGTATGCTTTGAGAGGTTCTGTATATATTTGATAGTTTATTGTGATTTCATTTTTCCTCCATTTTCTCTCTGCCATCCTGCAATTTCTCTTTTGTTTTTTGAGGTCTTCATTTCTCCACAGCAATGCAAGTTTTGTGGTGTGTACTTTAAACCTTTAGTGGAGTAAGCAGGTCGATAGCGGACTGAAGCCTACTGTTAGTCATTGACAATAAAATCACACTGGGCAGGTAAAGCAATAGGAGGTATCTTTTCAAAAACTTAAAGAAAACCTGCGGCCACTTCAGGGGTTAGTTGACGTTTCCTGACAGTTCTTAGAAGTCTCCCGCTGGATAAAACTGGTGATGTTAAAAAACACACAGTAGTGGTCAGAGACAGCCAAGTCAGCAACAGGGGACACACTGGTGGACAGGCCATACGTGATGACCAAGTCCAAGGTGTGTCCTCTGTTGTGAGTCGGCTGCATGACATATTGATTAAAATCCATACAATTTAGGACATTTTAAAAAATCTGTTGATAAAGGATCTAAAAGGCTTTCCACGTGTAGATTAAAATCACCAGCTAAAATGATTTGATTAAATTTTCAAAGGAGTTGTGGAGGATTGACAAAAACTAAGAAAATACCTACCATTTATTAGGTCAAATATAAAACAATGCTTTAAAAGCATTAATATCAGCTCCTCTCTGACAGCATAGTGGGCGTTTCTAAAACTTCTCACTAATCCCATGCAGCCGTACACGCGGCTGGAATAACCCTGTTCAGTTCAGTTTATTTATATAGCGCCGATTCACAACATTTGTCATCTCAAGGCACTTAACAAGAAGTCCTTTCAATACATTCATACAAACATTCCAATCAGTAAAAGAGTTTCCTATTTAAGGAATCCCATCAGATTGCGTCAGTCATCGGCATGAGGTTGGGCCCCGTTGATGCAGACTTTCCAACCACAGCAATCCAAAAACTCCCCTTTAACAGGAAGAAACCTACAACAGAACCAGGCTCAGTAGGAGCGGCCATCTGCCACGACCATCTGGGGGTTTGAGAAGACAGAGCAGAGACACAGTAGGAAAAGAAGATCTTATATGAGTACTTTCTATGTTACAGAAAGTAAAAAGTTGATAACATGACACGGTGGATGTTCAGTTACTGGGAGCATCATCCCAGTTGATGCCCCCCGTCCAACAGGGCATTCCAGCCAAGCAGGATACCAGACCAGGTATATCTTTTATGAAGAGAAAAACACTGAGAGAACAAAAAGTTAACAGTCGAAATAACAGAATGTACTGTAATACAACTGGAGAGTAGTAGTAGAAACGGAAGTAGCAGAATGAAGAAAATTGGTAAGTCTGTCCTCCAGCAGTCTAAGCCTATAGCAGCATAACTACAGAGATAGCTCAGGATGACCTTAGCCACTCTAACTATAAGCTTTATCATAAAGGAAAGTTTTAAGCCTGGCCTTAAAAGTAAACAGAGTGTCTGCCTCATGGACTAAAGCTGGGAGCTGGTTCCACAGGAGAGGAGCCTGATAACTAAAAGATCTGCCTCCCATTTTACTTTTAGAAATCCTAGGGACTACAAGTAAACCTGCAGTCTGAGAGCGAAGTGCTCTGTTGGGAATATATGAAAAAATTAGATCTCTGATGTATGATGGAGCTTGATTATTAAGGGCTTTATATGTAAGAAAGAGGATCTTAAATTCTATTCTGGATTTAACAGGGAGCAAATAAAGGGTATCTAAAACCGGAGAAATGTGATGTCTCTTTTTAATATTCATCAGAACTCTTGCTGCTGCATTTTGGATTAACTGAAGGCTTTTAATGGTATTTTGTGGACTACCTGATAGTAAAGAATTACAGTAGTCCAGCCTTGAGGTAACAAATAAATGAACTAGTTTCTCAGCATCACTCTTGGACAGGATGTTTCTAATTTTAGCAATATTCCGGAGGTGAAAGAAATCCTAGAAACCTGTTTAATATGGGATTTAAATGTCATATCTTGGTCAAAAATAACACCGAGGTTCTTTACCTTATTGCTGGGGGCCAATGTAATGCCATCCAGATGAAACGATTGACTAAGCAGTTTCTTTTTTAGAACTTGTGGTCCAAAGACAGCAACTTCTGTCTTGTCAGAATTTAAGAGCAAAAAGTTTAGAGTCATCCTTGTTTTTATGTCTTCCAGACATGCCTGTAATCTACCTAACTGACTGGGTTCATCAGGATTTATGGATAAAAATAGTTGTGTATCATCGGCATAGCTGTGGAAATTTATCCCATGCTGTCTAATGATTCTACCAATTGGGAGCATATATATGGTGAAAAGAATTGGTCCAAGCACAGAACCCTGTGGAACTCCACAAGTAACCGTTGAGAGTGAAGATTTATTATTTAGATGAACAAACTGGAATCTATCAGACAAATATGATTTAAACCAGCCTACTGCTTTTCCTTTGATCCCTGCAACATGTTCAAGCCTTTCTAAGAGAATATTATGACTGACTGTGTCAAAAGCAGCACTGAGATCTAACAAAACCAGAACAGACACAAGTCCATTATCTGAGGCCATGAGAATATCATTAGTAACCTTCATCAGTGCTGTTTCAGTGCTATGATGAGCTCTAAAACCTGACTGAAACTCTTCAAACAGCTCGTTACTGTTTAGATGCTCACAGACTTGATTAGCAACAATTTTCTCAAGGACTTTGGATAAGAAAGGAAGGTTAGATATAGGTCTGTAATTCACTAAGTCATCTTGATCAAGGGAAGGTTTCTTGAGTAAAGGTTTAATTACAGCTATTTTAAATTCTTGTGGTATGTATCCGTTTACTAAGGATAGATTCATCATATCCAAAATGGGGCCAGGAACCAAATGAAACACTTCCTTAAGTAATATGTTTGGGATTAGGTCAAACATACAAGTTGAAGGTTTAGATGAGGCTAATATTTTTGATAATTCCGAAAGCTCGACTGAATCAAAACAGCCTAAGCACAACTGAGGTTGTACAGTTCTTTCCGATGCTGCCTCATTTTCTGAGCAAGAAGTAATCATGTTTGGGAGGATGGAAATGATTTTATTTTTAATATAATTAATTTTATTTATGAAGAATCCCATAAAATCATCACTGCTAAGAGCTGTACTGTAATACTCAACAGAGCTATGACTCTGTGTAAGTTTGGCAACTGTACTAAAAAGAAACCTAGGATTGTTTTTATTCACCTCTTAATGATGAAAAATATGCTATTCTAGGTTGTCGAATGGGCTTTTTATACAGCAGTAGACTGTTATTCCAGGTTAAATAGGAATCCTCTAGATGTGTAAAGCGCCATTTTCTCTCCAACTTCCTAGTATTCTGCTTTAAAGTACGCAACTCTGCGTTAAACCAAGGAGTCAGCCTCCTATGGCTAGCCACTTTCTTTTTTAATGGGGCTACACTATCTAATGCCAAACGCAATGAGGACGTAACGCTGTGAACCAGACCATCAATTTCTGAAGGGTTAGAAATTGAATTGCTGCCATCCACTGTGTTACTCTGAGACACTGAGGAAAGTAAGAATGGTACAGATTCTTTAAAAATTGTTACAGCCTTGTCTGATAAAGTTCTACTATAATGAAATTTTCTTTCAGATTTAAGATGGTCAGTTAAAGTAAATTCAAAAGTTATCAAGAAGTGGTCAGACAGGACCGGGTTATGTGGGTGGACTGTTATTTCCTCACACTCAATACCGTATGTCAGTACAAGGTCCAAAGTGTGTTTACCTGAGTGGGTCGATCCCTGTACTTTTTGAGTAAAGCCAATTGAGTCTAAAATAGCATTAAAGGCTGCATTTAGGCTATCACTTTCAGTATCCACATGAATATTGAAGTCCCCCACTATAATGACCCTATCAGTATTTAATACTATATCAGATAAAAAATGTGAGATCTGATCCAAGAATTGAGAGTAAGGGCCTGGTGGACGATACAAAACCACAAACACAAAAGGTCTTAATGTTTTGCAACTTGGATGAGAAAAATTAAGGGTTAGATGCTCAAAAGAACTGTAGCTATCAATTGGTCTGGGACTAATTTGTAAATCAGAACGGAAAATGGCTGCAACTCCTCCTCCTCGCCCAGTATTTCTAGGAATGTGAAAATTTAAATGACTGGAAGGAGTTGACTCATTTATACTGACATAATCCTCCTGCTGCAACCAGGTTTCTGTGAGACAAAGGAAATCAATGTGATTATCACAAATCAAGTCATTTACTAACAAAGTCTTTGAGGAGAGAGATCTTATGTTTAATAAACCACATTTAATAGATTTATTTTCAGTCAAAGTTGTATTTATTTTTATGAGATTTCCATAATTTGCTTTTGTTGGCTTAACTTTTAATCCATTTAATTTTGGCCGTGGGCAAGACACTGTTTCTATAGGGTAATGGGTTGGTAACAGTACAGAAGCAGCAGAGAGGTGGGTTAAACTACGACTCTGCTTCCTGGTCTGGACCCTGGGTTGTCAGTGTTTTGGAGGATTAATAAATTCGGCCATATTCCTAGAAAGAAGAGCTGCTCCATCCAAAGTGGGATGGATGCCGTCTCTCCGGATCAGACCAGGTTTTCCCCAAAAAGTTCTCCAGTTATCAATGTAGCCCACATCGTTTGCAGGACACCACCTAGACAACCATTGATGGAATGACAGCATGCGGCTAAACATGTCGTCACTGGTCCGATCAGGCAGGGGACCAGAAAAGATTACCGAGTCTGACATTGTTTTGGCAAACTTACACACCGAAGCAACACTAATTTTAGTGACCTCCGATTGCCGTAACCGGGTGTCATTACCGCCAGCGTGAATAACAATCTTACTGTATTTACGCTTATCTTTAGCCAGCAGTTTCAGGTTGGATTTGATGTCGCCCGTTCTGGCCCCTGGCAAGCATTTGACTATGATAAATGGTAAAGTAGAGCACGTCACCCCAGTTCCAAAGTCCTTACACTGGCTCCCTGTAGCTCAGAGAATAGACTTCAAAATACTTTTACTAGTTTATAAATCATTAAATGGCTTAGCACCAAAGTATATTGAAGATCTGCTGTTACTATACCAACCCCCCAGACCAGTCAAGTCCTCTAATTCCAGTCTACTCAACATCCCTAGAATTAGAACCAAACATGGAGAAGTAGCTGTCAGTTTCTATGGCCCTCTAATGTGGAACAAACTTCCAGAAAACTGCAAAGCTGCTGAAACACTGAGTTCTTTTAAATAAAGGCTAAAAACTCATCTGTTTACAGCTGCCTTTGAGTAATGTTTTCATATATCATACGATTTGTGTGTTTCATTCTTTATTATGTACTTTACGCGTCATATGTTCTGTGTATGCTTTATGCTGTTTTTACTTTATCTCCTAATCATGTAAAGCACTTTGAATTACCTTGTTGTTGAAAATGTGCTATACAAATAAAATTGTCTTGCCATGCCTTGCCTTATATGCACCAGCTTGCTCATACACACACACAGGTGTGGGGATTCCTGTGTTAGCAGATGCATTCTTTGGCTCAAGTTACCATTACTAAATCTTGTAATAATCGGTACCATGAGCTTTTCAGTGTCGCTGTTATTGTATTCATGTATCTATTTGTGAGTTCCGCTTGTGTAGTTCTCAGTTCGCACTGTTTGATTTGTTTTGTTGTTGTTTTTTCCATCTTGCCATCCTGCGGGTGTGGAGACAGACTGGGATATTTTCTTGTGTTTTATTTGTTCCCCTTCGTCTCTTGTATCTTCAACTTACCCTCTCCCTCTTAACTTTTTTCCTACCTCTCTTCATCTTCTTTCTTCCCCTTTATTTTATGTCTCCGTGTCCATAATATCAGAAAAAAATCCCACAGCAATTTCTAATATAGATTTCTTACACATAGTATATATCAAGCGGAGTACTATAGCAAAAGCCGTAATTCTCCACTTGTGAAAGTAAATCTGTCTGGCTTCCACTTGGTACTCAGACACTAACTCTGAGAGCCACACTGCCAGACAGGAGGCGTAAAAATAAAAAAAAAGACTGGATATTTGTTAATGAGTACTAGTCTCAGATATCACTCTCCACTGCATTCTGGGAAAGTGGTAGCTGTGAAGGTACCAGAATAATTAGTGGAATCAGCAGTAGATCTAGCAAAATACAAAAATTAAACTTATGCTTTACACACAAAATGTTGAAGCTTTGAAGTGAATGTGGCTTCATTGTGACAAAAATATTTACTTTATAGGAATGTACTTTTCTGACAGGCAATAGTTATTTCTGAGTTCACTTTTCTTGGCATCATGGCCTTTACTGACATAGCATAGCACCAGAAATAGCATTTTTGATTAGGTTTTGCAGAGAATGTTATAAGGTATTATCTTCAGTTTTTATTGTTTAAATAAATTACTTGAACTTCCAAGTGTTGATAAAATTGATATTAGATATCAATATATCCAAATATACGAGAGAAATACGTTTTTTTATTTTTTCAAATGACTATTTTTGTACAAATTTTAAAATAACAAATAATAAAATTGTACATTCATTATTTCATTCAGCTGATGGTGACATGATGCCATAAAAAATAAATCCAGAAATAAGAATGGCCTGTTTAACGAATTCGTATAATGACTCATGATGAAAATATTTTAGATTTCTGTGATCTATGGTGGTTAGTGTCTTTGATCATACAATCATCTTAAACAAGGTTGATACTAATCTACCAATCAGTTTAGATTAAACTCAGTTTACTAAAAGGCATGCAGAACCTTGAATGACATAAACAGTTCAAAACAGGTACACAACCAGAAGCAGTTTCCAAGTAATTATCTGTTGTCATCAGTTTATACTGGTGCAAATTGGCTGCTTGAGTGTTAAGATGTGTTTTGAGGTCACCCCCGGGGCCAGTTGTATATTTAGGAACTGTTGTCATCCACAGTGTCGATGCCTCCTAACAACAGAAACTATTTCCAATATCTTATTTTCCATGGGTTTGCCTGGGCCTTTCTTTGAATTTTATGGTAATCAATAAAACTATTTTGTTTCGATATATGAGGGCTCAAGAACAATCACACAAACAAATATTTCAATTTCTACATTTTGACTCCAGCACTTCTCTATTTGCACTCGTACAAAGTTTGAAGAGTAATGTCCTCTTTTGGCAAAAGAGAATGAAATCTCATTTGATGTTAATTGTGCACTGACTTGTAAACAGATGACATTTTGTAACATTCTTACTGTATTGTTCAAATTCTATGCTTTAATGAGGATAGAAGATCACATCAGAATTCCTGAGAATACCTTCTTTTTACTACACTCACCCCCAACCCCACTCGTCCCTCCCTTGTTTTTGCACACTTATGTGTCCTCTCCTGAGCAGTACATTTGCTGCTTTTATCTTGCATCCTTTCTAACAAAGTGTAGAAACCCATATCAGGAAAGCACAGCTCATACTTGAGAATCTTACTTTCATGCAGTCTTGCTTGATTCTGATTCTGTTTGATGTGACACGGGAGGTAGGCTATGTTGTCATGCTCATAAAGTTGTCGAGACATCAGGACTGTGTGCAGCCTCACTGAGATAAGACATGAGGCAGACTTTTTATACTGAAGGTCAGTAGCATTCTAGCTTTATAACTACTTCATATTATTAACAGCTTTTTTAAGATAATATTACCTGACATTTTTCAGGCTGTTTTTGAAGTAAATCATTAAAATTCTAAAATACTTTATTAATCCAAATGGGAAATTAAATGTTGTAACTCATGTCATTCAAGGTTCCTCAAACAGTTGTTGTAGATGCTGATGGCTGTGGGCAGGAAGGATCGCCTGCTTCAGCTAAAAAGAAGCTGAACATTGCTTTGTTTTATATCTTTTAAAAGCTCAATTCTGTCTGTAGCAGAACATAGTGCATTAGGCAATTCTTTGATTTTATGGATATAGATACCTCTGGTCCATAACCTAAACAATTTTATTGCATTTATCACCAGTGACCTGAAGGAACTGTTGAACAGGGAGGGAGACACGGAATTATTGAGGAGTATACAGAAACAACTTCAAGTCAAAATTAGAGACTATAGGGAGGCACACAGGAAGAACCTTGAGAGTAGG